>JANZLQ010000060.1:1350853-1394010 GCA_026212715.1 Elanus axillaris
CCCCCCGCCCCTCCCGGCTGTGACCGTGCGGAGCCTGAGCGGGGGGGGGTGGTGGTGGGGGGGGGTGGTTCGTCCGGCTCCATCGCGGGTAAAACCTTTGCTTTTCTCTTCAAGAGGGTTCTTGGTGATAAACGTACAAATTGTATCCAATTTACTTGTGCAACTGCTTCTCCTGTGCCGGAGTTGGCTTACGGGAATTAAGTTGGTAACGGCCAAATGAAACACTAATTAAAGAAAATGGTAGGTGTTGCTTCTTCCATTTAAATTCATGTTACGTAAAAGCCCAGCAAACTGCCATCTTCTCCAAACGTGCGTTCGCAAGGCTGCAAATTAGGTAGTCGCATATTACCAGTATATTTAGCTATAGCGAGCACACGCTGCCGTCGAGTTTACTTGATGCGTGTGCGTGGGAAGGAACCGATGTGATTAAAAACAGGTTGCAACTTCTGTGCGTTGGAAAGCGAGAGGTATCATAATTTCAGTTCTTAGAGGCATTTTTGGGGCGGAAAAAATGGCTTCTAGGGCTTCTGAACTTAAGTTAGCGAGGTGTTGCCTTATTTAGTTCTCGGGTTCTTGCAGTACCTCTGGTCCTGCCTGTAATTTTGCCAGGCAGTAACAGCGTGCCATTAAAAAGACCCTGAGGCCTCTAAACCATGAAGTATCCTTAGTGAAATTAATGATGCTTACAGGACTTGCGTTTAATCTTAGATTCCATTGTGGGGAAAGATGGAAATCACGACAGCTTTTAGCACCGTTCTTTGTGAAATAAGACCTTACATTCTTACTTGCCTTTCTCTTCCCCTCACCAGATAAATAGAGAATTTTCCAGGATTCGTTGGGAGAGAAAAACCAAATTAAGTTCTAAAATGTTCAGAAACTGGGTTCTGGGGTGAACTTTGCGTTATCTCAAGCATTCTGTTTTGCCTTAAAGCAGCTGTCTCTCCATTAGCCTTTTCTAGGGCAACATTAAGTTTTTCATGGTTTGAACATTCCTGTGTGAGAGCTGATTGAAAAGTCTACTAGTAGACATGCATGAGCTAGGGAGAATTGGGGAGGGAGGCATTTCAAATCTCACTTCAGAAGTAAATAGAGTATTGTGAATGTTAAAGCAAAAGGGGGAAAAATACCATTAATATCGCCCTCCCTCCCTTACTTGCTTCCTACCACAGGTCTGTCACCAGGCTTGAATTTTTTTCAATTGTGATGGGCTGGGAGTA
The DNA here is from genome assembly GCA_026212715.1 of Elanus axillaris. Taxonomy (NCBI): domain Eukaryota; kingdom Metazoa; phylum Chordata; class Aves; order Accipitriformes; family Accipitridae; genus Elanus; species Elanus axillaris. The sequence goes on from JANZLQ010000060.1 coordinate 1,352,071, forward strand.
GTCACAGTGTTGCAGTTGGGTCTCTTTTGTAGTTGCAGAAAGCTTTTGTCAGCTCTTTTCCTCAGAGTGGCAAGAAAGTGAAGAAAAATGATTAAAAGAAAAAAAGAGAATTTTGGTCTTACTCTCAGAGCCTGAATATCTTTGGGCATAGTCAAATTGTTAACCTGGCCTCAGGGGCTTCTCAGCAAGATTGCCGGAAACTCCTTTCTTACGTGGAGGTAGCTGGCTGCAGTAGCTTCCAGCTCAGCATGTTGGAACAAGAATTACTCCCAAGCTACCAGAAGAGTTGAGAGGCTGGCAGGAAGGAGCACAAATGCTTGGGCTTATGGAGTCTCTTGTGTGTGTATTTATGGCTTGTATGTTAGCCGTTCCCTGTTGTTTTCTCATTAATTTTTCCAACCCCCTCGCTGTGGCCAAAGGTGAGAGGAATGGCGACCTGGATTCAACCAGTGAGTAGCTGGCAGGGGCCCCTCGGCTGTCCACTAATCCTGGGCTCTTTTCTCCTGTCTCCTTGAACAAGGTGTGAGTCAGCCCTTGTGGATCTCTGCCTTCCTCGCTGTGGGAACTGGGGAGATGCCATAGCTCCTCTGTGCAGGCAGCATTTATGTAATGCTTCCGTAGTTGTGATCAGGTTTAAAGATTGCATTGAGTGAAGAGCGTGAAGAGCATCTCTGGAAGCGGTGAAGGGGATATTTTCGGAGAGGGCAGATTAGCTAATAAAGAGTTAATGGTGAGTATAAATATTTGACAGAGTGGTGGATGTGTATGTGATACCTTGAACAGTAGAAACATTTGGATGATACAGGTATCGGAGGAAGCTCTAGAGTGGTGTGGGGAGATGTAACCTTGTTCTGTGCACTAATGCGGTGCTTTTCCTAGCAAGTATTCCACAATGTGGAGTTTTGCATGGCTCTGCAAAGGGTGCAGTTGAGCCTGACGTTGAATCTGAGTTATATGTAGTTGGATCAGGTGATTTCTCTGTGTGTAATTTTGTGAGCGTGGTAAAAACACACTGCTGATTTGCTTAGCGTAGGTTCGGCATTGCACAAGCACTTTTTTGCTCCCAGATCTGAACTCATCTCGGAAGTAGCAGACTTGTATTTTTACGAAACTGTGTCAGAGCTCCTTGCCTTGCTCTGGAGCTCTGTACGGTTCCAGCTTTGGAGACTTCATTATGAAATGTTTGAGGAGGACTTGATAAACTGCTGTGGTTAATCGAAGCTTGCACAGCAGTAGATGGCTTTTTTGGGACTCTTTCCTCAGTGGTGCCCTTTTATTAGAGGACGTGATGACTGTTGCTTTCCTACCCTAAAAATAAGGGGTGGAGGTGAGAAATTTGTTGGTCTGGAAATGTTTTGGTGTCTGAAAGTTGTTCTTATCTTCTTTCTCTTACTTCCCTGTAATTTTGGGCTATTAGATAATAGCATATTCAGAAAGGATATTTCAAATTCTGATGAGAAGGACTGCTGTTCATAAAGGAAACCAGTGGCTCCCTTCCCGCACCCCTCAGTGGTTTCTGATGGTGAAGTGTTCCAGAGCAAAAAGAGTACTTAATCTGGAGCTTGCAGCATTCCTTTCTAAGATGAAATCAGGGTTGGTGAAGCAGAGCAAGTTTCAAGAAATACCCAGAAGAATGTTCTGCAAATACTATTTTTTAAATTATTTTTTTGATACAGTTTTTTTGTATGCAGATAGAAAGAGCTGAGTCGTATTAATGAATTTGCAACTCCATATTGTTTTTCCCTTCTGGAAACTGTGTTTGCTTAGAATAATTCTAGTGTCAAGTAGTTTATTCTACTTTGAAGCTTCGCTGCCTATGATGAATGTCTGTGTAGATGGAAGGGACTGTAGAATAGCTGCCTACGTTGTCAGTTCACAACTTACTCTGTGCTTTTTCCTTAGGCAGAGCATATTTACTATATACTGCTCATGCCATTTTTGCTTTAAAAGCTACTTTCCCTGCACAGTTTTGTCTTTGGGTAGGAAGACATTTAGCTGTAATTCCTTCTGAGAAGTATGACCTGCTTTTTGAAGCAGGGTCCTAGGCAGTTGTTGTACATGATGGACTCTGTTCTAGAAGAACATGGGTGGATATGTACAGTTGAGGTGGAACTCACTGCAGGTATACAGTACCTTCCCTAGAAGTCCGGTGAAAGAGAAAAAAATGAAAAGGTGATGGTCACAGAGCATTTGTTCCTGTCTGAGCCCTAATAAGTTTTGCTGTAATGATTATCTTGTACCTGCGTTGTGTTACTCCAGTTTTGTTCTCTTTGAAAGGAGTTTCAGCTTCCTGAATATAAAGCAGTCTTTCCTCTTTCTTTGACCAGAGCTGCTTGACAGCTTGCAGGGCCAAAAAGAGGCCCTGGAGAAATCGCTGTATGGTTCAACAGCAGAGAAGATTGTTTGGGGAACAGTTAAATGTGGAATAATAAGCAAAAATAGGTTAATAGAAAACCACGTTAGTGTCTGTTGTTTAAAGGGCAGAATGCTTGATAGATCCTGTGAACAATACCAAGCTCTATGTGATCAAATTCCATGAGTAGTGTCTTGCAGCATTTTTCTGCTGGCTTTCATCACATAAAAGATTAATGCCTGCTTATCTGCAAGTATCTAATGTTAAGAGGTTTCTTGAGCTCAAAAATGTTTCGTATTTCTGACTTTTATACTGATGTGAAAGATGGCAGTTGGCTAATGGAAAAAGATAGACAAGCCACAGATCTGAGAACCTTTTCTGTACCTGCCAAGAGACCTGCTTGCCTGTGGGATTCAGGATGGTCATTTTGTTACAGAGGCAGCAATGCTGAAACCAGGATTTTATTTCTACAGTAAACTAACCAAAGAAGAAATAAAGCGAACCTGGTAGTCTTATGCAATCTAAGAAGATCCCGTGTTTGTTTATTATTAAATCCCTTGTACAAGAAGGATTTGCCCTCTAAGGTTCAGAACACCGCATGCAAATTTGGGAAATATAATTCATAGCTCTCGAGATTTAATCAAGATGTACAAATGCCCATAAATGTCTATAATACAGTTCTGGCCTTGGGGAAAAGTTTGTAAGGGGTGCCAGTGTCGCTCTGTTTGACCAGCTTATCTTTTGGGAGCAAGCTTGCATGTCTGTTGTCTTCCCTCACACCCACCCCTACCATAGCAGTTCATCTATGAGGTGATGCTCCTCTTCTCTGAGCCTTGCATACTTCTTTAGATCATTATGGCTACAATCCTACTAACACTGTGGCCTTGGAAAGGTATTCCGCAAGTTGGCCTTCAAAGACCTATTCATACAAGGAACGCACAGAGCTAAGCTGTTAGCATGGATGGACTTGGATGACATCTGTTAGTGGATTAGGAATGACTAGGATTCTAGTACTGAAGAGCTCTAGGCCATTCTTATGATGGTAGAGAAATTCAGTCGTCCACCTAACTCCTTTCAGCCCTTGTTCAGACTATCATCTTTATTTTGTCAAGAACAATATTTTCTTTAGATTTGTTCTTGGTTTTATTCCAACAGAATGCCTTTCAAACCCTGAACGTGTGTTGCCGAATGCTGTGGCCGAAGGCCTTTGTGATTCTTTGTGATAAACGTTTTCCAGAATTGTTATGTTTTAAAGTTACCATTCTTTGCTTACAGACCACATGTTGGAATGTTTTATTTGGAGGCTGAGATCTTACGGGTAGATTTTTCAAAAGGGAAAAGCTGTACAAAGAGGTTGCATCCTTTATGAAAGTTAGGGCTACTGTGTTTCTTCCCCCCCCCCCCCCGATTTCTGATTGTTCGCAAAACTACTCTAACAGATCTATACTAGATAATATTTACAGCGAAGTGCAGTGTGTCCCTGCAACTTGCCTTGTACATGCTTGCTGACCTCTAAGAAATGACTCTGTCGTGTCCGTTCCCCCCTCCCCCCGATTTCTATCCTTTTTTGCCATGTGTTAATATGACAGTTCTGAAAATCGTTGTTTCATGCAGTTTGTTCTCAGGTCTTGTCTTTTTGGTCCGTTTTGCCCATCACATATAACAGAGAAGTACAGCCTGACTTGCATGATTAGAAGGCCTTGTTAGCACATCTTGGAACCTTTCTAAGTCAGGAAGATGCTGTTACTTGACTATTTATGTAGCTTTTATAGAATGGCTTCTTTTTATGATATGAAGGATTCTTACAATGCACAAAGTAGTAGTCTAGGACTGTGATGATGTTTCATTTGTTTACCAATTTTTTGTATTCAAAGCCTTTGAATACTACTTAAGGGTGTCTTAACAAATAAAATGGTGGAAAAATGGTCTTTTTTTTTTTTAAGGTCAAACCAGTTCCTCATCTTGTATATGGTTCATGCGTGGTGTCATGGTAGCTCAGGAGGTGACAGAGAGGCAGGAACATATGGTGTTGGACAGGGAGGGCTGGTAATATCGGAAGCTGTTACAGTTTTATCTGGTAAAATACAGTCTAAAACACAAATGTGCATGGTAGCTTTTCAGATCCTCACACTGTTCCCTGCTCACTTAAACCTTGCTTCTCTTCCCATGAGAACTTATTTCTTGTGGTTCTGCCAAGCTTGTTGCATCACCAGTTGTGGTATTGTGCTATCGCTTCTGAACTAAAGCAACTCCAGTGGCTTTCATTAAATAGGAAGAGTGCTTCTCTTCATTGGGGTGGATGTTCAAAAGCACCTGACACTGAAAAATTTTAGGACGACTTTAAAAAAAGAACCCTAGCAAATAACAAAAGTAGATTAAAAGCATGTGCCTTTGTAAGGAATACTGTAACAAACATGGTTGGGGAATGTGCTAATATTTTTTTGGCTACTTAAGGGATATATTAAGTATTTCTCAAGTAAAAAAATATTCAGAAATTTTGAATTTGGACCATAAGTATTTTCATTCCTGCCAATTCTTTTGTATTGCACGCTGGCATGATGCTTTGAAGGCAAAAAATATAAGCGAGTGTGTGTGTACAGAGTCTGTCTGGCATGATGGATCTGCCAGGGGTGCAGATCTGCTTGTCTTCATTGCTTGGACCATACGTGAGGGTGAGTCTGGCAGGTCAAAATTTCAGTCATGTTTTGGAGGTCAGTATGTACAAGGCAATTTGCAGTGACACACTGTACTTTGCTGTAAATGTTATCTAGTATAGATCTGTTCAGAGTAGTTTTGCGAACGAGTTGCTCTGTGGTTTGGGAGAGGCTTCTGTGTAACTGCTTCATTTGTGGCGTTCATTTGGATCTTAAGAATAAAATGAACCTTCATCTAGCAATTAAAATATATTGCACTATTAATCTAGAATTCACAGAAGATTTTGGCATTGTACTCTTATGCTCAAATATAGCAAGCTGTTTTCACAAAAGGGTTTCAGTGCTTCTTTGATAGAAAAGGAGTTAATCACCTGAGAGAAAGCGTGGAAACTAGGAAAATTGGGAGGAAAGGGTGGGTAGAGAGGGGTGGAGGGGAGGAGGGTTTTGGGCAGAGCATCGAGTCCCTGAGGGGAAAAAGGGAGAAGAGGCTGCTTGCTGACTTACACTGCTCTCCTGACTTGTCAAAGGAGTTCTTGCTCTCTCATTTCTTTAGCCCTCTCCTGCCCTCCAGCTCTTTGGTGTGAAGCACAGTGAGGAAGGGCTCATCTGCTGGCTTTCTGAAGGGTGAGAGCTGTGGGAGGAGGGACTCCTGATTAGCCCTGAGGAAGGAGCAAGCTGTGCAGGGGTGGTGGGGATGCCAGGTGGGAAGACAGTTCTTGGGAGGAGAGCAGGTGAGCCGCTCCGTCCTTCCCAGCAAGAGAGCGACAGCAGGTACAGCAGGTTGGGTGGTGGGAGAGCGGAATGGAGATGGCACCGGGCAGTGTCGCACCTGCTGTTGGTGAGTGCTGAGCAGTGAAGCGTGTTTCAGGAGACCGGTCTGCGTACACGTCGGGGCATGCCTGCCTGCTTCTTTCACAGAGGATGGCTATGGTCTTGTTAGCTGCTGTTGCGGTTTTTACGAATGACTTGTGAAGCTGGGCTTCAGAAGTCTCGGACTGCCTCCCCACACGTATTTCTCTTGAATAGTTTTGAAGACATGTAAGAGATTTTCTAGCTGGCAAACATACTGAAAATAGAAATGTAGATAAAGCTTGCCCTCTACAACTAGGCTTGTGTACACTGAACATAGTTACCGTGTTATTAGGTGTCAGCTGAATTTTCCAAGCCTGTGTGTGGCTGAGGGAGAACAAAAGATTTACCTCTACACGGAATGTGTTAGAGGTGGTATTCTTTGTGAAGAAAACTTGAGTACCTGCAGATCTAATGATGTAGCATTGTACGTTTTTAACACAGGCTTTTGAACTAATAAGGTCCTTGTAGCTGAAGAGCATCCTGCAATATAGGAGACGACAGTGCTCGGCCTCCGCAGGAATTCTGAAAACTTTCTCCTCTTCTGACAATGACTATGTTGGATCTCTTTGGCAAGGGAGGAATTCTAGCAGAAAGGTTGCTTTGAAGGTTACCTGAGATGAGGACTACGCAGAAGAGAGTCCAGGTCCGTAAAACAGGCTGCTGCTTCTGTTTACCGTGACCTCGACAGAATCTTCTTTTCGTTTTTACTTGGGACTTAAGAGTCAACATAAATCGCTTTAATTGTGTGCAAATGATGCAATATCAAATCTATGTCTTCTGTGACTCACTCTGATTTCTTAAATGCTTCCAGCTTTGCAACTGTTCCTGACTTCTACTCGCATGTAAGTATCTTGGCACGTGTGGGAAAGGTGATACGCACTCTGCTGTGGAGAGGAGGTTTCACAGGCTTGATTTTGCAAGATGGTGTTGATGAGAGAAGTACCTTGCTCGCTTCCTCTAATTGAAAGGAAAAGGCATATTAGAATATGGTGATTTTTCCTTAAGGGGAGTTAATCTTACCTTACCATGTTCAGCTGAATATCCAGATAGCGCTAGCTCTCGCATGTTTCAGCTTGCACCCTCTACTTTGCTGTAGTTAACTGTGTTTAGATGCTTCATCAGGTGCTGGGCTGGTCCTGTCAGTATTACTGAGAGCTGGAGTCTGCCTGTGTGGGAAGCATCGTGGCTTTTTGACAGTACTCACTTTTTCCGGGTCTTTACATTTTTCAGGAAATACTGAAACATTCTAGGTAACAGAAAATTGTAGTGCTGACAACCTCGGGCTCTTGTTACTGAAAACCAGCTCTCTTCAGCTGTGTCTCCTCAGTCCATCGCCTGCCTGTCTGATGAAGCCAGCAGGATCTAGCTGGCTGGGTGACTTGAGGGCAGTGAGGAGGGAAGCTCAGCTGTGTGGGAAGATGATGTGGTGGTTCAGCAGGTGGCAGTCCTTCTCTGAGTCGCTCCGGGGCCAGCCATGAGCCTGGTGCCAGCGGGAGGCAGGGAGAGAGGCAACAAGAGGGAGCAGAAGTCTTTCTGTCAGTGCCATCTTGTGGGCCAAGCGCAAATACACGGGCCTGGGCGCTGGTGGCCGGGGAAGAAGAGGGGTGTCCGTCTGTCCTGGTGTGGGGCCGCCTGCCTGCCCGCTGTCCAGCCTTTGCTGGGGCACTGGGAGCGGCCTGTCTGGGCAGCACAGCAGCTTTGCCTTTGGGGCCAGTACAGAGGGCATGAGGGGTTCTCCAGGTACCTTGTGCTCCCTCGAGGGACGGGGCTGGAGGCTGGTATTGAGCAGATGAAATCCCGATTGATCCTTCTCCCCCCCAAACTTCAGCTGAAGTCAGAAGACTTCTTCCAGTTTTTTGACTGTTGCGTATTTTGTGAAGCATAGAGTGTTGCTCTATTTCATCATCCCGTTGGCTGTGCTTCTTTGAATGAAGTGTTTAGAAACTATTAAGTAGCGGTTGCTTTTGAATCCGATTTAGAAACAAAACATGAAAACTGAGCCAAGTCCCTGCTGCAATACAAATCCTCAGTGCTACTTGCTTCGCCAGCCCTAAGAAGGGTAGAGTGTAGTAGTGCAACTGCCTTAGGTGGTGGAATAATAAAGGAAAAAAATAGAGGGGGGGAAAAAAAACCCAATAAAAATTTGTGCCATTACTAACTGGTGTACTTCCTGTTTGTGAAGGACACCTTCACAGATCCTTTCCTGGTAGTGCTGAGTGTTTTTAAATATATATATATATATATTCATTCCTCTGCCCCCCCACGGTCTTATTGTCTACCCTCTACCCTTGACTTGTTTTCCTTAACCACTCTCATGCCCTCCTCCTTTTCAGAGAGGGATAGTGGTGGTCAGTGAGAATGTGGTGATGACACGTCTAATAGTTTTTTTCCAGATTTGTGAAATTCCTGCCTGATCAAGTCTTCTCCCTGTGATGTCCACTCTTGCTTCACAAGAACCCCTAGGCTGTTTTGCCTGTTGATTTTTAGGGGATTATTAACTGGAAGTGCCAGCAAAGGCAGCAGCTCTTGTCCTCTTAGGCTGGTACTGCTGAAGAACAAGCAATTGTCCTAGCTTTAATTAAATTATCCCCCCCTTTTTTCCCCATTTCTCCAAAAAGGGGCCTTAACTGGTTTGATTCCTTCATGCAGGTCACTCAGCAGATGAATGGAAGGTGGGTGTGCGAGGGGCATTTTTCTTTCAATGGCGTTTGCAGTATTGGAACAATGAAATGGTCCTCAGTTTTTAGGGTGACTTAAGTGTGATGAGACTTGTCTAAATAGGGCTCTGGTCTCTGTGCGGAAAGCACTAACGCTCCTTTTTCCTTTTTTGTTTTTGCATCAAGTTCCCCTCTGAAAATATTTAAGAACGGGGATGGTGGGTGTCCCAGGGCAGGGTTTGAGCACTGGTTAAAATGCTTTCCCCTTGCCCACCTGCCTGGCAGCGGCTGAGCGTGGTGGAGCAGAGCTTCCAGGGGTGCTGAGCGGCTTCCCACATAGCTGTGCGCTAGGCAGCTTCCTCTGAAGCCAGGAAAATAGAAATTGAATTGAAATAGTACAAAAATACTTGATGGTGGGATTATTGGTGGTTCAGTGTAATGGTAACTGGTGGTGAATTTACGTGTAACAAAGGGAGACAATTTAATTGGTCGCTGCTGCCGAAAGCGGTCTGCTCTCCCCCCTGCCCTGGCCATTTCATCTTGTGCTGGTTCTCACGTGTGCCAGCTAGCTGAGTAAATGCACAAAATTCCAAACTGTTCCCTCCCAACCCTCTCTCTTTCTCAGACAACAACAGCAACAAAAATACCCAACAAGAAGGCAAAGGGAAGGAAGAAAACCCACTCCACCTTCAACAACCGAAAACTGTGCTTCCCCCCAGCCCGCTGCTGATGGGATGGTGAGCCAGGTTTGCCTCAGTGCAGGGCCAGAGCGCTGGGGTTGATGCAAGGGAGGAGTGAGGAACACCTATTAGCAGCAAGACCAGGTATTTTAGCAGGTATCTGGATGGAATTTGAAATCCTGCTCCAGTTTTCAAACAGAAGAAATTATTTTTGAGAATCCTATTGATGGGCAATTGCTCAAGCGTCTGTCTGTGTAAGGGGTTGGTCAGGGAGCGGGAAGCACTGTTAGGCTGTGCAGGACCCTGGTTTAGATCAGTGCGAACTGCCATGGAGACACCCCTAGCCAGGCATCCACCAAGTCAATGCTCTCTGCCAGAGTTGTAAGGAAAGTCAAACATGTACTGCCCAAGTACTATTTTTACTTGATCTAGATAAGTTTATGCTGTGTTTCATGTTTATTTCTAATGAAATATGAGCAGAAACACCCCTTGCTTTATTTTTAGATGAATTGCCAGACTCCCAGTTAACTGTTTGTGCTTCCCTGCCAGTCTCTGGTGGGTTAGACTTTTTTTCTTCCAGTGTAACTGACCCCCTGAACTGGATCAGAGTGGATCACTTGAGTGACTGTGGCACAAAGGACACAGGGGAGGAGGGAGGGGACTGGGACCTCCTCTTTTGGCAGCAGCAACCCAACCTAAAATAAATAGACCTTTACTTACTTTTCAGCTGGATCAGTCTATTCTTCAAATATTTTGAGTTCAGTCAGTCAGTACAAAGCAAAGAGACTGGGAGAGGGGGTGGGATTTATCACACCCCCCACTACTCCACTTGTTCGCTTAATTGATGAATAAAAATGAGGCTTGAGAAAAAGACAGTTCCTAATTCTGATCTCTATTAGCAGAAAGTGCCTAGAAGCAGTTTAGTTTAAATCAGCAGGCGCAAATACTTCTTCCTATTTGTTAAATTAACTGGTTTTCCATGCAAAACCTATTGAAACATTTTTTTTCTTGCATGTTCTGTATGTTCATTAGCTGCATAGATTACCTTCAAAATGTACACTTCAACTGATTACCATGTTTTGTCTAAAAGCAGCCTCAGTGCAGAAATTATGACATAGTTCATAATTTTCTGTCACTTGATCAAATTCTTTGTTCTCATGTATATTAAAGCATTTAAGTATGTAGAGATAGGGTAATCTCCCACTTTTTCTTCCTAAAGATTGATTGATACCCAATGTTTAGGAAAGTGCTGGAACTACAAATGTGGAACAGGATGTTAATGTATACTAATCTAATCGTTTTGAATAGGCCATTTAAATCCATACACTCCGCAGGTTTGTGAGCAGCATTAAGTAAATTACAAGAAAATGCATTTTCACACCCTCTGCCTTAGGCTAGTTCTTCACCCTGGTGTCACATGAACATTTTGCAAAAGATAACTTCCATGTAAAAATACACGTAAAGTATTTTCTGTACTTGGCAGTTAAACTGAAAGAGCAATTCTTCATTGTTAAGATACAAAGTTGTTGTAATTGGCTGACTTTGATATTGTAAGCTGCTGATACTTAAATGGACCGCATCTAGGTGTTATTTATGGCCTAAGTTAATTAGTTGGCTTGGAGGGCTTTGCAGTTTTGAAGATGCCTGTCAGCTTGTTGATTTCTTTCCTGCCTGTACTTGCTTATTAAGATGGCTTATCTCTTAATTTTTGTTAATATTCCTTGTAGAAGTATCTCATTTTCAAATGTCAGTATATAATTCAGAATTAAGTGAATGATTGTAATTTTATTTATAGCAGTTGTCAGCAAATGCAGAAGAAAACATAGATGTGCTTTTAGAGCAGTCCAAAAACCTCAGATCTCGGGGAAGTACTCTTTGAGGTAGAAATGACAGAATACTGTAGCTTAAAATGCTGCGGTTTGTTTTTCCTAGTTGACATATTCAAGAGTGTGTAATTTGGGCTTGTTTTGCCCACGTGTAAATAAATCAGTTTTTCTGTTAGTTTAGCTGATAAGTAGGTAAGTGTGGTACTTACCTCTCTCTTGTAAAAGCATTTCAGGACCAGAACAGCTGTAGGCAAACTTTTGCCCACTATGCTTTCCTCAAATCTACTTTTGTTGTGAATGCTACTAAGGCTTTGACCAAAGAAAAATTGTTATGCTGAAACCAAGAAGTTTTACTGGGCCCCCTCTGTATGTGTATTGTGATAATAGGTAGTTGTTTGGGTTTCTGTAGGAACCTTGCCTGTTTTCAGCTGGAGGGCTCTTCAGTGCTCTTGCTTTGTTCATTGGATCGTCTCAGACTTTTATTGGATATGATTTGAGTCTTAGTTTGGAGCCAGAATTAGTAGCTTCTGCATGGATGTTCTGTGGTGCTTTCCACAATAGTGTCAGATACTTACAACCTTTTCTTGGTTTGGTTTGCAGGATGGTTTATGAAGGAGTGGTATTATCCTGATTTCACAGTGCTTGAGCTGCGGGCTAAAGCACCTGTAGTTTGACACAGCCCCGTGGACCTCAGTTGCAGCTGTGAGTGCTAAACATGCTGCAGAGTCAACTGAAGCCAGGCTGTGGTCCTAGGGTAGCTTCAACCCATTGCAGCAGTGCAGCAGCAGCAGCGACTCATGCTATTGCTTGCATATTTCTCGCCCTTCCCTCTTCTAGTATGGCTGCTTGGCAGACTCCGAGGTGAGGTGGTACAGGGAGATGGGCTGCTAGAAGTAACCCTACTAACCTGCTCTCTTTCCCTCTGAATCAGCTCACTGTGGGGATCAGGGGAAGCTGGGGGGTGGTATTTGCCGTGCTGCCTTAAATTCATTTAAACTCTTATTTAACTCAAAGCCTTGGCTTCTGAGCGGCTGAGGAGACAAGCAACAGATCAACTCAAATGAAATGAGATGATTTTTTTTGTAGTGATGCAGCAGTGTTGTGGCCGATAGAGGGAATTAATTTCTCTGCTGTAGCTGTCAGCTGGCTTCACCATGAGACATACAGTTTACTGGCTTCTTACCGTGCCTTCCGATTTCTGCAGTCAATGGCATGGGCATCTAAAGGAGGAGGTTTTGTGAGCTTCTGGCTCAGTGGCAATGCTAGTTTAGCACTGCCCACCACTGTGCCAGCCTCCTTGTTTTGCAAACTCAATTCATTTTGGAGCTAAATTGCAAACCAGGACCCATTTTCTGAAGTTGCTTTTTATCCAGGTACGTGAAGTGATTTGCCTGAGTAATGTACAGAATGTGGTGGGTAGGAGGATGTTCTATACGGGAGGGATTTGGGGCCTGGGAGAATGCCCTTAAAGGCAAATCCTTTTTTAAGGCTTCCTCATTGATCCTCTGACCAGCCTTGCCTGAAGTACTGCATGGGGACAGAGATGTTGAGGAAAATGGTGATAGCTGATTATTGTACATTGAATATGCATGTCATCTTTAGGTGATACTAGGTTTAAAAAAGTGGGGGGGAGGCTCCCTGTGGCAGCATGCTGACACGTGGGAGCAGAACTGCCATCTCTCCTGCTCAGCCTCTGCGCTTGAACTGTCAATGTATCTGCTAGTGGCAGAAAGCTCATGTTTCTTCTTTGTGCTGAGCTGGGAGGAGATGGGCACATTCTCAATTGCTGCATTTTCTGAGTGCTGATAGCAGAGGGATGACATAACTTGGCTTCTACACGAAGCTCTTGACAACTGTTTGTGTTTCTCCTCTCCCATTCTCCCTTTCTTGCTGGCTTTGTTTTCCCACTTGGGTTTTGAGTCCTGATCTTCCTTTCTGCATGTTCTCAAGTGATTTGCCTTGCTGTTTCCTCTCTCCTGTCATTCTTAGGCTAGCATCAGCTGTCTGGCCCTGATTTCTGAGGTTTCCAAGACAAGTAAGTCAGTCCCATCTCTGCTCAAAGAGGAAGGTGTTTTTCTGTCCCTGCTACTTACTGTAGACCAGCTCTGGTGCTGGTTGAGGCTTCTGAAGTGGCAGAGACCTACCGGAGCAAAAAAATGGATTGCCTTAGTTTTTAGCGGATTCCATTTGTTACAGTGAAGGTGGTGATGGGCTCAAAAACTGGTGGGCAAGTGAGGGTGCGACCTTGAGCTGAGAGTACGGTTAAGGAGGAGTGGCATTTCCAAAGGCTGCGGTTCTCTGTAACGCTATTCCTTCCCTTGCTTTCAGTCTGTCTTCTAGACCCCAGCTAAAGTTAGTTATGGAGCCTTCCTTTTACAGTCAACAACAGAAGCCTCTCCAGAGGATGACCTGTGGTGGATGGGATGCATGTCCCTCTGGGGATACAAAAGGAGACAGTGGTTTCCTAAAATAAGGTGAAACTTAGCCTTGATGGTGTCATTCTTCCACCCCCAGCTCCTCAGTTCTGGATCTAGCTTTTTTTTCCACGGCATTTGAATTGGGCAGTTGCTTTCTCTTGGAGGTTCCCTCTTTTGGTGTTAGCGTCCAAACTGTGTTGAGACCTCCAGGAAAGTGTTCTGCTTTACGCTTTGCAAGTGGACTCCTCTGTGAATCTGTGACGTGCTCTGTCTGTCCTAAGCACGTGTATAGACTAGTTTAAAGAAGAAATGAACAAAACAAAGCCAAAGGGTCTTAAGCTGGTCAAAATTGGGTGGGTTTTTTTTCTTTTTTTTTTTTTTTCTAGGGGACAATTTCTGGTACATTTTGGAAGTAAATTTGATAGCATAGAGAGCCTTCAGAAATTCTGCTCCAAAGCAAAGGAAGCTAATTGTTTCAAGGTTTGGATTTCCCAAACTTGAGTTCTGGCAAACATTGTTTTCTTTGTGTCATTTCTGGTTATGACAGGATAGGGAAGTTGTGTACAAAATATTGATAATGATGAAGTGAGGCATGAGGCACATGCACTACCTGAAAAATACTAGTCCAAATGTTTGAAGTTTAGGAAAGCGTAAAGAGAAAATAAAAGACCTGATAATGTGGAGCGTTAGCATTGGCAGGACTACCAGGTCCTGATCCTGCAGACTGCCAATCTGTAGTAAAGCTTGTCAGACATTGACTAGTGTCTCTTGAAAAGACTTGGCACTGTTGGGGTGGTGTTGTACTGCAGTGCTCAGCCCTTCAAATAGGGTCTTGGTGATTTTGCTTCGCTACAGAGTCCTGAAGCTGGATTGAATTCCACCTAATTGCTGCCTGTAATTGCTCTGAAGTCTGAGTCTGTTCTTGGTAGTAGTTAAGGCAGGTCTCATCAAGGAGTGTCCTCACTGCCTACTGAATACTGTACTTTCATTAGCTAAACTACCCAAGTGAAATAATTATATTTTCATGGCAGTGTCTACCCTCAGGTGACTGTGGCGATGCTTAAAATGAGGTACGTTGAGGCTTGTTTGAAATAATCCTGATTTTAATATTAAGACAACTTTTTATCTTTGTACGTTTCTTTTGCTTCTGTAGAATATGGAGGCTTTGTGGTCCTGAAGAGGAAGCCTCAGGTGCCCTTCCTGTGAGTTAATGAAGGACATGAAATTCCCCTCACAACAGGAAACTCTCTCTTCCTTTGTTTTCTGCCTTTAAAAAAGAGTCTCTCCAAGGGAATTTATGCAAACAGATGCAGCCTGCCTTTTGAGGCAGTGAGCTGTGGCTTGTTTGACAGTCAGAGAACTTCTTGCTCAAGCAGCTTGCAGAGAGCACAGCTGCTCTCCTGCTCTCTTGGCTTGAAAAAAATTTGGATAGAATACCTTGGCCCATAGTTGGGGCGGCAGGGTGGCACTGGGAAAGAGACAATCTTGTGTTGGAAGCCACAATGGCTTCACATAGGACTGTGTAGGTTAAATTGTTCGGAAACTACTAGGATCATGTTGTTTAAGGTGGTGAGCTGCCATGAAGCAGAACTTGCATTGCTTTGGTATGATCCAGGCGTTACATTATCGCTTTATTTGAAGCATGTTGTAGTAACTCCATTTTAAAAGATGGTGTGAAGTTAGAGATTATGGTACGAATGTCTGTCTGGAAGGAGCTGGTAAAAGGTATTGTGGAAGCTACTGCTGCATGCTTTAAGTGCAGTCATCATAGCTGGATTTATTGTCTCGGTACCCTAAAACTAATTAGATTGCAGGGCACTAAATACAAGGAGTATGTACTGTACATGTCTTGCTTTTTCAGGTGTGTGTTATTGGGCGACATGGCAAGCTTTGTACAAAATAAGGCAGGCTATTCTAGAAGCCTTGCAAAGGCTTGAGTAAAACAAATTTGGCTTGACAGGCTGAATGTACAAAATAAATATATTCAGTCCGTTCTTAAAAACAAATGAGGAAAGTTATTTAATAGTTATTTTATGGGTCAGATGTGTCTAAAAACTGTGTTTGCTTTCAGAGCTATTGTTACTTCTTGGAGGTGGAAAATTTTACTCACTTGGTATTTTTTGCTAGAAGCTGTGACCTGTTGGAAAACTCCAGTGTTGTCCTAACTTGTTTGTTAGCTTTGCATTGTTTCTTGCAATGTATCTGAAATGGTTTTTCACCTCTAGAAGAACTTAAATATTTTTTTTTTTTTTTTTGGAACACCAGTCACCTTTATGTTGTTTTCTATAAAGATAACATGCTTGCGGCACCAACCCTTTGAGGGAATGTTGCTGGAAATTTTTAAGCAATTCCTCTTTGTTGGAACCATGTCTTTTGTTTTCTAAATGCTTCTGGAGCATCCTATTGGAAAGACTTGCTTACCTTTTCAACCTGCTTCTAGAAAGGCATATTTTACTCCGTTATATTTTCTTTTAATTTCACTTCCTTCCTGCTTGCAGCATCTGGTATCACTTGTTTTTCATATGAGAGGAAACAGCAGGTCTTTGGAAAGCAGTCAGAGTTTGCAAACGTGTGTTGGATGGTAAAGAGGAGGATACACCTTCCAGGAGAGATTTGGATCAGCCAGAGATGGCATAAGATATAGTACAGAAAATAAGCATTACCGGCCCTGTTCCAGCTACAGGCAACAAACCTGGTATTGCCCATGGAAGCTGTTGTGCTCCTTAACAGGTATGGATAGCTTTTTAGCTATTGTATTTCCTAGGAACAAAGTCTTGCTGTAATTGCTTTCTGTGTCACGTTGCTCTGTGTTGTTGCAGTCTTAATCTGGGTTAAAAACCGCAGCAGTTGACCCCTGCTCCAAGCTTGGTGGCTTCAGAGCACTTTCACTGTTCTAGTCGAATGCAAGGGAGAAGCCCTTGCCTTAAGCTGATGAAATAACGTACTATCTGCACTAGGTTTTTAAATGGGCGCGACAGCATGGTACCTGGTCACCTCTTATCTTTAGGTCATAGGCTGTACTTTTGGGTGTGGTTAGACACGCAGGAAAGCTCTCGCCTCTTCTGCAGCTCAGTTAGGTGTAAGTAGCCATTATGTGCCTTTGCTTTAAGAAGCAAGGGAAATGAGAGGGCATCATCTCAAGCAGTGCTTGATGTGATGCCTGCTTTTGCCATGTGCAGAGCTCCTTGGTGGTTTTTTTGGCGTGTATTGAACTCCTCTGAGGCTGGATCTTTATCATCACTGCCCTAGTTACTGCTTTTAATGCATGACCTCGTATTTTTCTATTTCTTTTATTCAGTTGGGAACTTTACGCTGCATTGGCATTTTCTATGTTAATATAGCAGTATATTTTGCAGACTTTATCTCCTGTAGAAGTTATATTTCCAGTGCAGTATGACTCTGGTAATAACAGGATATCTACTCTGATCTCACAGCTAAAAAGTTGGGGTTTTCAGCATGGTGTCAGTCCCATCAGTGACCTCAGTAGGAGTTTCACATGTGGTTTTGGGGGGGGGTGGTGTTGTAATGGAGGTCACAGTCTGAAAAGGGTTTATATGTGCTCTGACTGGCTTGTTCTGAGACTTGTGCTGAATGCCAGAGTGTTGTAGCCGTTTATACCTTTACAGTGATGCCTATGATGACTTGTGTTTCTGAGAATGCTGTAGTACCATGTGATTTGGTTGGTATCTTTCTGCTTTAAAGTGTTACTTAAGTGACAGTTTCAGTTTTAAGTGCTTCCCTGTAGGGGTTTCAGTTACGCTTGAAGCTTCATCCTTAACTCTGCATACTTAACTTTGATGTGTCTGAGAAAATCAGGAGCCTCCAGCAGAAGTCTCATTAGTATCAACTGTGAAGATGGGTCAGTATAATAATCCGTAACTTGTTCTTCTAGACTGAGGCTGATTTTTGTGGTATTTGAATAGCAGATTAAATGGGGGGGGAACCCCACGTGTTAATATACCACGTGAAATTTTTATAACAAAATGTTATTGCTGTTCTGTGCCATAACTTTAACATGCTGGTATAGTGATATATGGAGCTGTTTCTTCTTGCTTGTCTCCTTGCTGTCCTTTAAACCTAGACATAATCACTAGCTAACTTGGAAGTGGTGCAGAGTTCATGTCAGTGTTAAGTGGTGCATTCGGTGATATTAGCATTACAGTGTTTGCATCTCTTAATGGCGAATACAGTTTGTTGCCCATCTTCTGCTGTAGCTGTGGGCTGCCCTTGTGAAGGGAAATACGGATAGTCCACAGTCTCAGACACAGTCCTGCCACTTCCCCAGTGTCAGACGTACAGACTGTGCAGTCGCAGAGTGAGTTGTTTCAGTGAACTGATATTAGGGAAAACTAAGGCTGATTAGCTTTCTGTAGCTGAACTGACTCACCCCTTGATTACCCCGTAGCCAGATCGCACGCTGGGGAGGTGTATGGGGTACGTCAGTGGGAGGCATGGCGTCAGCATTGACTCTCTGGGTAACAGCCTGCAGTTGCAGTGACTGAGTTAAAATGTTTTCTCAAATTTCTGGCAGGTAATTTCTGTCATGATAGTATTTCTGTATCTTCCAATATGACTGTTCAGTTGCTTAACTTGGCTTTTAAATTCTGCATTAGTTGTAAAATGAAGTCTGATGCATAGTTTTGAGAATTTGGCGAATAAAAGCTAATTATCGTTGCTCAAGCAGTGTTTTACCAAGGGGTTTTCTGTAGTGACTAAGTTAGCGTAACAAACTTTTTTTTGCTTAACTTGGCTTTGGAGATTAAAATGCAGGACTAGTTTTATGGTCTCTAATGACCTAAGGATGACTGTGCAAGTTCAGATGAAAGGTCTGTTCACTTTGTTACCCTGTGAGATAAGGGTCTGTAATAGATGCCTGGGAGAAAAGGTATTTTAAAAAAAAAAAAAAGTGAAAATACAGCATGACACCTTCTGTTACATCTTCCCAGCTTTAGACAGTCCATAGCTGAGGAGCTTCTTGAAGATTCAGGGACAGTACCTGTATCACTGTGTATTTAACAGCTCAATGGACCTCCTTCTATGGCTTTTTTTTTTTTAAATAGCTTTCCAAAGCTATTTTGAGCTTTTTTTACCTTCACAGTATCCTGTGGCAATAAGTTCCAGGGTTGAATTATGCATTTTATAAAAACTTCCTTTTGTTTGTTCAGCTGCTGCAGCTGGTGGCAGTGGTTGACTTTGTTCTTATGTTACGGATCTTCTCCATGCTATACATGACTTCATACAGCACTAGTGTACTTTGCAACATCCCGTATTCTCTTTCCAAGATGAACACTTTTAGTTTATTTACTCTTTCCTTTTATGAAATCCATTGCATTAATTTAGTTGGTTTAAACAGCATACATCTCTGTACCCTTTCTTATTTTACAGTATCGTGGTGGACCAGAGCTGTATTTATGTTACAGAGATACTATGAAAATAATAAAAGCTGTCTGTTTGTTGCCTCTGTCTTTTCTAATTTTCCAGTATTGTTTCTCTTGGACTTCACCACTTGGCTGAATCTTGATCTGAAGTTGTTAGCTAACTGTCATCTTTCACTTGTCATTGGGAGCAGCTAATTTAGAACTCATTTTTATGCAAGTATGATGATGAGGTTTGTTTTTTTTATTATTTTGACTGGGGGTAGTTTTTGCATTTCTTAGGCCTGGATTTCACCTGCCACTAACATTTGATCATCCCCAAGATTGTATGGTAGCTGTTTGCTATGAGTTCAAGTTTTGACTCCCTTGAATAATTTTGTATCCTTAACGTCATTCTTCATGCCTTTTGTGAAATCACGTGTTCGTTGTGTTGAATAATGGGGCCCTAAGTCACATCCCTATGGGATGCTTCTGGTACTCCCTTTCATAGTGAAAACCAATCGTTTGTTGTACAGCTGTTGTTTCTTACTTCTTGAGCTCTTCTGAATCTTCAAGAGGAGTCTCCTAGCTTTTATTACCTTTGTTTAAAACAAAACCAAACCTTGATAGGTGTCTTTTCAAAGGATATTTAGATATGGTGTGTTAACTGGACTACCCTACGTTTATGACTAATTACTTCAAGGATCATAGATGCATTTTGGAAAGATTAATTCCTTCTGCCAAAGCAATGTTAATTATTTCTATTTCCATATTTATGCAGACCCCACCAATTCTGTTCTTTATTATAGATTTTGTCAATTTACCAGGCTAAGGCATTGCTTTACTGGTCTGTAGTTCTCTGGATCTCTTCCCTTCTTTCCTTCCTTGATCTTGAAAGGTTTGGTTCATGTTTACTGCCTTCCATTCCTCTGCTACTAGGCTCTGCCAAGTCCAATGTCGCACACTGTAGTTAAAATTTCAGGATAGTATCAGAGTTCTTTGAACTGACAGGTATCATGTAGTCCTGGCAAATCACAAAGGTATCGTGCTCGGTCACTCTCTCTGACTGTTCTGTGAGTTGTAGCATTGAGATGAATTATATTTATAGCAATGCCCAGGAGAAATGCTGTATTTAAAGGAAATGGAATAGCCTGCCATTTCAAGAATCAACAGAAGTTGTTAAAGGAAAGGAGGGAATGGAGTCCATGTGAGTTGCAGATGAATGTATTGACTCTTCTGTTGACAGAGGAGATGAGTATCTGAGGTTGATAAGGTCTCAGTAATGGGTGGCATGGAGAAAGTGGGAAGGTTGTTCTTTGTTTCTCCTTGCGCAGGAGCTAAGGGCTACTCAGAAAAAGCAAGCAATTGGCAAGGTCGTATCAAATGAAAGGAAGTGATTCTTCACAGTGTTAACTGAGATGTGCAAATAATTTCTGTGGGTTTTTATAGAAGTTGAAATTACGTGGATTACAGAAGTGACTACAGAATTCTAAAAAATCCATTGAAGGCTTTTAAATGCAGATAGTCCCTGAGACACAAACTATTGGAAGAACATCTTGGTTAAGTATTACTGTGTAATATTTGCCTTTCTATATTCTTCCATATTGGCAACTCTTAGATGCAGGTTTTGGGGCTGGGTGGGCTGTCATCGATTTTTGTTAAGCGCTTGTCCTGATTCCACAGATGGCATCCCTGGATGCTGCTTGGAGGAGTGTATGCCTCTCTGCTAGAAATTCTTATTGTCAGGAGGAGCAGCTTTAACGCCAGGGCTCTGCTGCGTGAGCAGCAGTTACATTAGCAAAAGATCTCACACTGAAACAATCTTTGCTGGTCACTGAACTGTTATAACTCGTAAAAGCACATGGCAGCATACCTGAGTCTTCATCAGAAGGTCTCACATTCTGGTGCCTGCGGACAAACATGTTCCTGACCTTCCAGGGCATCACCTGCCACAGGCATGGACTGCTCGGCATTGGCTGGCTGTATGGAAGTGATAGGAATAGGATATCTCTGTACAGGTACCATTGATCAGGTGGTGGCTGAAGCTTGCTCTGTTCAGTGTCTGCTGTGGAAACCCAGGACCTGCCTTCTGGATCAGGATGCCAGATCAAGGCCCAGACAATGCTGGTGGGGTAGGATGCGTTGCAAGCGAGAAGCTGGATTTAAGACTCTGTTTCTGGAAGGTTGGAATGTGAGCGGTTGTGTTTTGGAGAGGGTGTTGAAGTCAGGACGTTGCAACGGGGAAGGTGATGGCATGAGGCTAGAAGAATCCTGGACTATGAAGAATATTTAGGAGAAAAGGAGATAAATTGTTGGGCCTGGCTCCTCATAGTAACACCTCTAGCTGCCCTTGCCAGGTTGGCTACCCAAGCCCATCACATGGCCTATCAGCTGATGAATCAGAACTATAAAACTCTTGCAATAGCTAGTTTCTTGGAAATTTATCTTTATTTCTTTCAGACTGTGTCCCCAGGCATTACTATGAATAAGCAGAACTGGTGTGGATTTCATTTTTGTTGTTGCATGTAACTTGCTAGAGCCCATCTTTTATTAGTATTTGGAATGTAGTAATTTTAATAGATATTCCTGTAAACCATAAGTTTGAAGTTCTTACAGAAACTTATTACTGAACATCAGCATGATGCTGGATGATCGGGGTGGGGGTGGATTGCAGCTAAGTTGTGGGTTTTGGTTGCAGGTTTGGTTTTGTGGTTGTTTTTTTTCTTTTCTGTATTGTAGAATACCTGAACAACTGTGACATTTCCCAGCACCTCAAGTGAATCTTTTTCTCTTGACAGACAAGGTGTTTCTCTCCCACACATTGGCTCAGGTGCTAATCTCATCCAGTAATGAACTGGTTTAGCTCCTGAAACTGGCAGCAAATTTCCTGCTTCTTGCCCCCCCTTTTTCCCCTCTTTTTTTTTTAATTTCTTGCATTTCTTTTTCCCTCTCCTACTTTTTTTCATCTGTCTAATCATGCTTAGTCAAATTCTGACCCATGTCAGACATCTCAAATTATCAATTCCCCTTCAGTCTTCCTCTTCTAGCTACTAATACATATTTAATGCTACAGGCATTTTCCTGTTTCTTCTGTTAATAAGTTTATTTTAAAACCCGAAAATGTGAGTGTGTGCAGACAACAAAATGAGACTCCTAAGGGTGCTGGTAAGCAGTAGTGTTTGAGATCGGTGGGGCTGTTTTTGTGGCTCATGCTTTGCCTGTAGTTGGTTCTTCATTGATGCTGAATCTGTGCATCATCTGATCACTTGGCTATGCATTTGTTCCAGATGAAACGTGAGCATGTGATAGCATTTAAGTTGTGGTTAGAGCACATGGTAGTGTAGTAAAACAGCCAGCAGGCTATTTTAAGAGGGCAGATAACCTCATGTAGTACAAAATCTTTTGCAGTAAGATGACTCCTTCCCGCCCCCAGCTCTCACTCTCTGGCATGCACTGGGTGTGTCTCTGTCTATGAACACTGCTGTTTTAAAACAAAAAATCTGTCTCCACAATCTTAATACATGCCTGTGATACTCTGATTTTATGGTAGTGACTTGAACTGGTATTTACCTACTATTTTCCCTGTTTTGCAAATGGAATTGCAGGTAACGTGACTTATTTTGGATGCAAAGAAGTTGGGTTTTCTACCTGTTTTTTTTTTCTTTTCTTTTTTTATTATATAAATTAAACTTTTTGCTTCATTATATAGGCATCTCTTCCTCACTCCGTACAGCATGGCTTTTTGAAACTAAGCTGATACTTCAGAAATTAGTTGAGAAATGTTGGCAGAACATGTATCTAGACAGAAGGCATCTGAAACCAGTTATGGCAAGCCATCCTTCCTGTGTTTTTAGGTAAGACTATGGAGATATTTACAGTTCAGCTGATGTGTACTTCTCTAATTTAGAAAATAAATCTAAAATTCAAGTACTCCGAAAGAAGACATCTCCCTTCCTAATGTTTGAAACCTAGCTGCAGGTTTCCTGGATGTATCGACTTCCTCTTCCTTAGGAACTGGTTTATTCTGAGCCTTAAAAACTTCAGTCTGTCACTGGTGAGTTCAGCCATTGGCAAACAGCAGTTTGAAAAACGTTGCACAGAGATGACTCGGTTCTGAATGTTTGCACTCCACATCTGCTTTCAGACCCTGGCCAGGCCACTTGGGCAGCCTGATTTGGTAGTCTTAAGCGGCTGTCATTGTTGCTGTCTTGTTATTTTGATTTCTTCTGTGACTATGTGTGACCTTCTTGAGGCCAGTCTTCATTTTCAGTGCTCTTGATAATTTCAGTTAGCAGTTGGTTCGGTGTTTGTGCAGAACCGTTTTTTGCATTGTTGTTTCATTAAGGCTTTTTCTGAACTTGTTTCTTTATAACTTACTCTTGCGGAAAAAAGAAAAGTCAGGAAGAAACTGTAGATGTATGAAAATGATAGAGCCATAATGTATGTGTATACTTTAAGATGGGAAACAGTTTGCAGATTCCATTATAGTAGCTTTGCTTGCAAGTACAACATTTATCTATAAATTATGGAGGAGGAGGTAGATATCTGCCTGTGAACTTCTACCTAGTAGTTCAGGGCAAGACAGCCATCCTCTCAACTGGAACTCAAGAAGGCTTGTCTTCTCCCTGCTGCTCCGTCGCGGCAGTGTTGAATGGGGTTGTTGGACGGATAGGTGCCCAGGAGGATCTGAAGCAGCAGAAGCTGTGGGATGAAGGAGTAGCTTCCCAAAACCACAATATACTAGTGTGACATTAAAAAAAAAAAAAAAAAAAGAAAAAAGAGTGGCCACTCAAGTGACCAACCACCCCCATGACCTGCAGTTGTTCACATCTAATGGGGATTGTAGTCTTGCAAATGTGACCAGCTGATACTATTACAGACATCACATTAATTTGGAAGACCAAATTTTGCCTTTTGTGTGTGTGTGTGGTTGCAAATTATCGACAAACTAATTCAAACTAATTACTGGCATCTGTCTCGTAGAAAGGCCTAAAAACTGACTTCACAGGCTGTCTCCTGCTACACTGATCTTTAATGAACTATTCATACAAGAAGAAACTGGTTTAATTAAGTGTAAGTGTCTGCTCTCAGAATCAGAGCCACAATCCTGGAGTTGACATTAGCATTGTTCTTGGAGGGGTGAAAGCAGGACCTAGAAGCTGCTTCCCTTCTCTGCAGCCCATTTCTTTTGGGAAAACCTCCTGTTAGTTCTGTGGGTTTTGCTGTTTGCTATTGTTTCTGAAATTGGGGCCAGCCTTTTTATTAGCGGTGGCACTGTGTCCAATCCCCATGGCAGTTTTGGCTTCTAGTCCACTCACACTGTTTAGTGCTGAATAAGTTTGTCATCTGTGGTGTCCAAAAGAAAAAAAGAAATGCTATGAAAGCAGGAGCCTTCTTTTTAGCAAAAGGTTACTGACAAATCACAATTTTTTCTGAATATCTATGCTGATAAGCACCACAGAAGTATACGTGGCTTTCCATGGCAGGGTCAGATGACACAGTCACTCTCAGGAAGAAAAATACTGTGACGTTCTTGAGACACTTCTTGCTGGTTTCTCCTGAGGCAGTTCTGTCAGGGCAGAGACTTGAGCTTTGACCTCTGGAGCGTTGCTGGGGTACACGGCTGGCTTTGTGGAGCACAGAAGATTAAGTAGAACCCATCAGCAAATTGAGGAAATTAATGTAATTTGTAGTTAACCGAGCACCTAGTCTTTGTCCTCCAAATGTATCCTTGTTATTAAAGCGGGCCTTCGTCTAAGCAGGTGGACATTGTCCTTCAAGCCAAGTGAATTGTTTGGGTCTAGTTTTTTACTCATCATTCAGTTGCCTTTGGTTCTTTCATTCTTAGGAACTGCAGCATTAGGAGAAGGATAAGGTGGAGTTTTCAGTTCTTATTTTTAGAAAGAAAATCTAGTTCAGTAGGATATCCGTCACCTTTCTCTCTTGGTTTTCCCCAGAACATATGACTGTTTAACCATGTCCTTGTTTATCAGATGCACTGGCAGTCTGTGATGGCTTGTGCACTTATTAGCCCAAAATTAATTTTTACCATTTCTATCACTGAGTGCTTACTCTGCTTCATAGCAGAGCTGTCTGTATTTGTTTCCAAGCGTGTACTTTGTGGGTTTTTTCCCTCGCTCCTCTGTGTCTTACTTACACAGAGTATTCCCCATGCATTTTGGCTGTGTTGTTTTCCCACAGCTGTGTTTCCTGATTTATTTTAGGAGATTAGTTTACATAGTTCTTGTCTGTGTATATCAGAAAGAGAGGTGACTTTTACTGGGCTGAATCTTCCTCGGGATATGTTTGTGGCCAAGTTTCCCTGTTGAGGTGCCTCTCTTCATTGGCACCAGAAGGTCCTTATGCAATTGCTTTTGCAGTTGCTGAGCACGTAGGTGTACCCTGTTGCATGGGCAAGTACTGAGCATCTCAACTTCAGTGTCCCGATCAGTAATTTGTCATCAGCATCTCAACTTCAGTGTCCCAATCAGTAATTTGTTATCAGTAATTTCATTCCAACAACTTTTATTTTTGCCTGTAGTTCCAGGACTGTGAGCTTCCTTTAAGCTTTAGTGCTCAATCATGTATTAATACTGTATGCCACTGAATGCCTCTCTTTTACTGGCAACTGAGATTATCGCTCTGTGGTATCATCTGTAAGGTTCAAAACCTACAAAGCAATTTGAAAGTGATTTAGGATGAAGGTGTGATAGGTGTAGTTCTTGTTTTGCTCTGCAAGTAGAAATTTGGAACAGGCTGATGCTTTCTTACATGCTTATACAAATGTAAGCAGTGCTAACCTTTCTGGTTTTTAAGTTACATCTTGGTTTGCTATTACTAGAAGTTTATGGTTAAAAGTGCCAAATTCTATGACTTTCTTACTAAAAAATTCATTTGAGGATACTAACTTGCTGTGTCCGATTCTAAAAACAGACAGATGTGGAAAGCTTCAGAAATTGTACAGTTCATCTCCAAAAAAGAACTTCATATTTCTTTGTGTAGATTTTTTTGGTGCCATTTTTGCTGGGGTTGGTGGAAAATAAGTTCTGTATGTTTAGTTTTGGCAATGTTCAGATGTTTACTTTGAAGCAGTGGCTTAGGTAAAATGTTATGTAGCATTTTAAATTAATGATCTGCAGAATCATTAATGCTTTGATGCAGCTGGTTTGGGCAAAAAATTCTTGGAGCTGGAAAGGTTTAGTACATCTTGGGGACCCTAAAACAAGTTGATTTTTTTTTTTTTTAACCTTTGTCCTCTTTGGATTTGTGTGTATATTTGGATACGTGCATATGCACGCAGATGTGTACACAGACACTACAAACTTCCATGTATATTTTTATTGCTGGTTGCGCCTGGTTTTGTAGATAACAAATTAGGCCTTAAAAGTATTACTAGTTGTAGGAATTAAAGCATTCTAGGTGATGTGGTGGGTTTAGTACAGTAAGTTTTTACTTTTGAGGAACAGGTTTATATGAGCAGTAAAATTTATTCCAAATCTCCTCTTAAGTTTTTTATGTTCTTTACCACAGAGTTTTAATTTCTCTTGTGAACTGTTACCAAATCACACAAATTCTGCACTGCGGGTCTGTTCTCCCAGTTATTTTCAAACTTCTCCTCTTGTCATACTCTTAGTTTTTGAAACAGAACTTAATTTTTTTTTTTTTAGCTCTCCCCTGTGCTGTGCATTACTACATTTGGGCAACAGTATGCTTCACAGAGATTTCCAGAAGATTTGTAATCATCTCTTCTTCTCCCCCCTTCCCTTCCTCTCTCAGTTGTCATAGTTCCCTGCTTTTCTTATCTCTCCTTTTACTGCTGCAGCTTTCAGATGATAATGCATGGCTCGAAGAACAGCTGCTGCATAATAGCTGAATGAGACTCAGCACCCCTTCCAGCTGACCTAATGGGAGACTAAACGAAGAAATTTGTGCTTTGCACGGTAGGCTTACCTACAGGATCTTTTGTCCAGCTTGGGCATATTAGGTATCATCACGGGACGGTGGACCCTGGATGCCCTCTGTGGCTTCCCCTTGCCAGCTGCTCCAGGGGCAGCAATACGCCAGGGGCAGCGGCACAACAAAGCAAGATGTTGGAGATTCTTAGTGTTTTTCAAGAAGGTCACCTGTTTCTAGCCATGAGTTGCCTTTTTTCTCCTACCACTTGTTCATTCATGCTCCCGTGGCCAAAAACACTGCAGCCTGTGCACTAGGAACAGGTGGAACGACACGTTGTCCGTGGTCATGCTGTGCTTTGCTAAGCTGCCTGCTCATTTCCTTTCATTTCCTCCGGGTGAGCGAGCCAGTGT
This sequence comes from Elanus axillaris, assembly GCA_026212715.1. NCBI lineage: Eukaryota > Metazoa > Chordata > Aves > Accipitriformes > Accipitridae > Elanus > Elanus axillaris. The sequence continues at coordinate 1,379,170 of JANZLQ010000060.1, forward strand.
TCACGTCATCTTTTGCAATAGGGGCCCGAGGCCACCAAACTGAGCTGGAAAGTGTCCTGCCAGTTCAGTGCACACAGCCTAGGGCTTACAGCTTATTTTGGGGCTGGCTGGCGAGGTTAGCAGCAGCAGCAGCCCTATCTGTGCTGCACAGACGTCTGGGCTGCTCGTAAGTCAGCTCCTCAGCTGCTGCAGTTTATGGTGCAGTGCTGTAAAGAAAGCTGTCATCTGTTTTTGTCAGACAGATGCTTAAAATGTTAACGTTCACCAGCAATACCATACCTCTGTATATTCAAGGCACTGATCTAGCAAGGACATATGTATTAAGAAAAACCTTTCTATTTTATGCTTAACCAGTATAGGAACTTTTCTTACTATGACTGTTAGATACCGCCTTACTGATGCTCTGGTGGTTTAAGGATACAAGCAAGTTAAGGTTGGTAGAAGACACACTTGAAGAAAAAGTGTGTGTTTGGAAGCTTGGCTGAACCACCCCAGATTTTTTCCTATCTCCAGGTGTAGACCTCACCTTAACAGGACAACTACCTTAATTTGAAAATATTTCCTCTGTAACTGGCTTCTGACTTAATGGGCTAGAAGGGGGGAATAAATAATGTAAAGGATACCCGAGGCCTTGAAACTGACTGAGCTGAAGAAAAGAATGCTGCTGCAGGCTCACTGTATGCCTTAGTCTTCTCTCACCAGGTATATTCTCAACCATATTTTCTAATTTACTTTTTCTTTCACTAATTCCTCAGTTAATGTTTTTCCAATTTCAGTAGGTACTGATTGCAGCAGGGATGTGAGGGATGAGCATTGTTATGTTAGTTTTATTTCCTTATTGCTATTAGATCATAAACACCATTTGAATGGAAGTCTCTATTCACTGAGGTTAGTGGTTGAGGTGACTTAAAATTACCTGAGTGTATTACCATGGCCATTTTGCATGTGATGGTGTTCAGATGCGTGCAGAGGTCAGTCTTGCTTTAAAATGTGAGGATGGATTTGATAGTTGAACAACCAGTATGTGGACGAAATGGATCTCCAAGGCATTTAGTTTTGTCTTTAAGAAATGTCAGTGATGGAAAAATCAATATGGCTCATATGAAATAAATTTAAAAACTGCCTTATTAATAGGCTTTAATACAATTACAAATGTAGAATGGCCATCCAGTGTACACCTTGCTATAGGGGATTTGCTACCATTGGTACTCAACCACGTTATTTAACATTTCATTAACAGTCTGGAAGTGGTCATAAAATGGTTATTAATAAGTTTACAGCCAGTTGAAATCCTAGGGGCAAAAAATGCAGGCATAGTTAAAAAAAGCCAATCTTGTATACTTGGAATTGGTGGGGGGAAAGGGAAGCCAGAATCCGTGGGTCAGGGTAGGCAATCAGCAGGCTTTGGCAGTCAGTGTCCTGTGACCGAAAGGGCAAGCGTGCTCTTAAGAGTATGCGTAGTAGCATGTAAGATCACGTAAGACCCCTTGTTATTAGGCAGTGTGATCTGGTTTGCTTCCAGAGTACAGTATCTGCTTGGGATATTGATGTGTCAAATGTTGAAATCCAAGAGAGAAAGATGTTAAAAACCAGGAAAACAGGCAGATGATAACAGGCATACAGGGATGATTCTGCTAAGCTTGAAGTTCATTGGTTCCCAGCTAACTATTTTTAAATTGCAAACTGTTTCTAGTGTAAGGCTCCTAATACAGTCCTGGTCTGTCTGTATTTAATAGGTGCGCTTTGTGTTACTGCTTATCTAAGGCATATCTGCATGTGGTCAATTCTATATGCTATTTAAAATCAAAGGTATGTTATTTAAATAGTTTGTTCAAAAGATTTGGCTTGGCTGGGTCCTCATCCAGTGTGACTTTTGACTGTTTTATACTTGCATCCTGATTACTGTTTTATCTGTCTTGGTGGAAGATAAGGATTGGGTGAACAAGGGGGTAGACTTCATCACAGGAGGAGTCTCTGCGGAGTTAAAGATGATGTTTGCCTGTAAAGCAAGGGCATATTGGCAGTATTTTTCCATAAAGCCTTTTTTAATGCCTATATATGCCTGTCGCCTAAAGTTTAAAAGACAAATCTCAGTATTTCCAAGGTAGTACCTTTCTAAGTGTTTGCATTTTTAGGTTTTAAGAGCTGTAAGCATGTGCAAGTTTGAATTCATGTGCTTCTGACGTGATTTGAAAAGTGGGTTATGCTAGAAGGTAATTTAGCATGCAGACCTTGTTATTTGGTGATAGTTTGCAATGTAAAAATAACTTTGCTTGATACTTGGATCTCAAAATTCAGCTTTGATTCTTGCAGATGCAGAATTGAGGGCGTTGTATGGGTGGGATGTTTGTCATCCAGTGACACTGAATAGGGAAGTTACTGAATGACTTTCTGGCATCAAGATGGCATGTTTTAAAGAGTCAGTTCTCACAGCTGATCTGTCCGTAAATACCAGAATGAAGATTGTAGTCCACATGCAAGTCGGCCTTCTCTTGAAAATCTGGAGCAGACTGTTTTCTCTGGCAATCCTATGGAAGACCCTCTTAAAGCATCTTGATGCTTTTTCTCATGTCAGAGTTTTCAAAGATGTTGTGAAATGAGCAAACCTCCACTAAGGTAGAAGGGTGTGAGCATTTGGTGGGTTATCTTGTTGTGTGGGTTTGTGGTTTTGGGTTTTTGTTTGTTTGTTTGTTTGTGCATTTTTTTTTTGTTCTGGTTTGGTTTTTTGAAACAAGGTTTTTATAACCAAGTAGTTGAGTTCATAATGAATTAGCCTCAAATCTTTAGAGCACCTAAGCTTTTTTTCCTCACTTTTTATCTCTCTAGATTAGTTTATTCTTAAACATTTATTATGTTAGAAGAAAAATCTCTCTGGAGGGTGTCATGTCCCCCTCCCCTTTATCAAATGCTACTATAGAACATGCCAGCCGTGAGCGTGCCGAGGGTGTCTTCCTGTCAGAATTGCTTTATGTAAAATCGCAAGGAAGCAAATGTTTCTCGTATCCTCCCATTGTGTTGTTTCCTGTGAAGCAGCAGACTGGATGTGTGTCCTGGATACAGGCTTTTTTATGGCACTATACGTGTTGCGATGATCCAATCAAATCGTTCTCAGTATCCCCTATAGTCTCTGCATAGCAGGAAACGAGGCTTCCTTGCATCCTGTTGTTCTCCAGTTAGCCTGACTTTGGAGAGCTCTTGGCTCTGTCAGCATCCAGAATGAAGGTGAGCTTAAAATGGGTTTAGGATTTTTTTTTTAAAGTTTTTGTTATGTTTAAGCTATAGTTTATAACCTTTTTCTTAAACATTCTTTTTTTTAATAGTTTACTCTCTTACGTGTAGTACCTTTCTGATCCAGTTCTGGTGTCCACACAAGCATCTGTGTCTCATGTATTTCCTTTTTTTAGGATCAGGACCATAATTTTGTGTTTCAGTTTGTACTTTTAGCTTGCTTGTTTAAAAACTACCACAATAAGCATGTAGCTAGCAACGAAAATTTTACACTCTGATGTTTTCTTGTTCCATAACAGCTTGAATTTTTTTCCCCAATTTGAGCAGTGGTTAGGCTGATCCCCAGTCTGGTTTTGCAGTTAAGCCAGGTTTTATATATTTTGCTGTCACCTTATTGGTGTCTTTTCTCATCTCTATTTATAATAAATTATGCTATTGGTAAAACTTAATGTATCTTTATTCTTTTTGTAAAATCGGATTATTTCTTATTTGCATAATGTCTTTTTTTGTGTACATGGTCTTTCAGGAAGAGCCCTACAAAATTCACATCTAGGCAATTCCCTGACCGCTTTCCTTACTCCTTACAGCGTCAAATAAATAAAAGCAGTCTTTAAATTATCTGTAGCCCAGTGAAACTGGATGAAATACTTACTTATTTTATGCGAGTGGTAACTGCTTGGAGTATATTGGTGTTTGCCTCTGCTTGATTCTGCATGTGTTCTGTGTCATTGCTCGTCTGAGCTGTATGCACACTGCCCGAGCTTGAGATGTCAGCACCTGAACAGCCGAGGTAGAGCTGCTGCCTGCTGGGACCAGAGATGATCCTCGGTCTGAGGGGGAAAAATGTGCATGTTAACATATGCAATACCTTAAATACTGTAAATGCCTTGGGAGATTTTTTTCCTTGCTGAGTAATACTGTCATTAAATGTTTCCTAAATCTGCTCTACCTTTGTCAGTATATCGCATAACCAGTCACAACTGATCTAGCAGCCCCTTCCGTGGTTACTTTAGATAGCTTTCATGAGTATTTTCACTTCTCTTGGGTTCAACTAGCCTTCCTTTGTCCCTTTCTCTCTTCTCCCCCGGGAATATGGGTTTTTCCTCTCCTTGCCTCTGAAGGCTTTCTGGGGTACAGACTTTCTGATAGTGCCTGTGGGATGGGTCTGTTATCAGGAAAATAAACAGGTTTTTGTTGACTTTTTAGATGAAAACTGCTACGCTGTGGGAAACTAAATCTCTTTCTGTTTCTTAAATCAGTTGGAACAACTGTGATAGCTGTCTTTTATTGTCCTCTTTCTAGTCTTGTACAAGGGAGTACTGTGACTCCTTTCGACCTATGCAGAATCTCTTGTGAGAGCTATTTTCATGAGACTTTGGATGAGTGTTTCCATTACCTCAGGCAAATATTATGGGTCTGTCTGTTTTTTTTTTTTTTTTTAATCTACTCTATTCCCTCTGAAAATCCAGATGTTTAATATCATCACCCAGTGCTTGAAAGTTACTGGAGTGTTTTCTACAAGATAGTTTGAGGTTTGGATCTCTTTCCCACAGTTTAAAAAATAAAAATAAAATAACCCTCAGCTTTCATCCCTCCCCTTCCCAAACTTCATTTTCCATCTAACCTATCCAGCAACTTCACTCTTTGTAAAATTCATGAATTTTCAGGAGTGCTGCTTTCCTCTGTGTTTTGTAAAGAGGTAGCATGTACATTGTTGTTGTGCTTTTAAAAGTGTTTGTAGTAATTTTAGAAGTACTTTATGTATAACAAGGTACAGTGCTTGTAGGCTGCTACAGAAAAAGAAGAGTGTGCCAAGAGTAATGGTACCCAGTAACTTCTTTGGCCAAAATGTCTGAGGAAAGCTTCTCTCTTCTGATAATTGTTTCATTCAACTTTCCTGTCATTTAAATGACACTTGGTATTTTTAGCTTGTGTGTTCTTCAGCTTTTTGCAAATGCAGCTGTTTCTATATTCTCTATTTAAAAATGAGTTGATTTTTTTTTAAATGCACACACCCCCCCATCCCCAGTTTTACTGCTCCATAACAGCCACTGAAAGATTGATGCCTTTATCAAGCAATAGCTTCTACAGTCATGGTTTGCACAATAGCATAGTAATGCTTAGTTTAAAGGTTGTTTCTATGACTTACTGCTTGTTCTTTTGTTTTCAGACTTTTGATGCAAATGACCTGTATCAGGGACAGAATTTCAGCAAAGTTCTCAGCTCTCTTGTGGCTTTAAATAAGGTGACTGCAGGTGAGTAGGCTCTGCTCTGTCTTGGTGCTCGCTCACAATTACCTTCAACTCTCATCAATGTATATTTATATCTGTTCCTATGAGCATGATAAAATGAAGATGCATAGTATTTTAGAAGGGGTTTTGTGGCAGTTCATATTGTTAAAACTTTGGCAGTAGCCTCTCTGGGTTCTCTAGTCTTCTATCCTATAGTAGGAAGCTTTGCAGTAGAGCTAAGATTGAGCGTTTTAGCTGGCAAAAATTCCTAGAAAAAGGGCCTGGGTTTTTTTGGTTGTTTCTTGGTTTTGGTCGTTTCCCCCCACGCACTTTTTGAAATACTAAAGTTGACTTTTGCTCCACTCTGTTGTTCCCACGTTTGAACAATTTTGTCAAAGTTTTTTGTCAATCCTTCCTCACTCTCCATTCCCCAGCACCATCCTTTCTTGACAATAACAAAAGGATAGCCAACATCTTCAATCCCTGAAGCCAGGTGTGGTTCATTTAGGTAGCAGCTAGAAGTCTTAAACCACCCACCTCAAGTTCTTAGTGAGAGAGAGAGAGAGCTGTAGAAATAGCACACAGGTGATAGGTGTCTGTGCATCATTGTAGGGTGAAACTGTGCTAAATGATGCCAACTGGACGCAAGGGCAATGAAGAAATGTTAACATCGATGGCCCTTTTTGGCTTTTTCCTGTTCCATGCTGGGGCTTTACACTGTCACCAGCAAGTTCTAGTAATCGTCATCAGGTTAGAGTCTGGTAAGAGAAAGTGCGTCATTAAAAATGGACCATACTTCTCAGTTTTTATGTGAGGAGGAAAAGGAAGCTGATAGAAAAGTCAGTGGTGGATCAGTGCTGTTTCATTTAATAGTAATATAAGTATCTTGTCACTTTTATAATACTCCTCTGGTCCATTACAGTGATTTTTTTTTTTTTGGTGTTTTTTTTTTTTCTTGCATCAGAAAACACCTCTTAGGAGATAGTGTTACAACCAAATTCTTAGTTCAAATGAATGGGCATGGAGTTATACCATTGACTTGTTTGAAGCTACTTACACCAGTTGAAGATACTGCTTTTTATCTTAACTGCAAGTGCAAATGTAGACCGTTTCAGTACATCTTTAAAGCTGCTGTACACAGACCATAGCTGTATTGAAAGGGGAGAAAAAGTGTGGCTGCTTGGTCCAGACATCAATAGATTAATACCCACATAAAAAAGCCACAATTGCAGCTGGCTTAGAAAGGACCCAGGCTGATGCCTTTCTTTGGGGGGGGGGGGTAGTGGTACGGAAACCAAAAATCAAAACCACGTGCAAACTGTGGTGTTGCCTCATTCCTAGGAGCAAGCAGAGCTGCATAAGTCTTCCCGACCAACTGTTCTTCCAACCAATGTTCTTGAATTGGGTGACTGTGTAGGAGGCGTTCTAGACTCTTATCTCCCTATTGTAGTATTGGAAGATGGCTTTCAGATCCCCTTCTGGGTCTGCAAGAATTTCAGGTATACGCAGGTGCTTCTGAGATGGGCTCTTCTGCAGTGGAAGGAGTGTGAGTAATGGGCATGAAGACTGATGAAAGGCTGCTATGGATATACGCTCCATTAAATTCTTAATTTCAGGAGGGGTGGGATCAAGCTGCTGTTTGTAGACAGATAAGGGGAGAGGAAGTGGTAGAGGGAAGTTGAGGTAGTGGTAGAGAAGAAGAAAGGGTTTTACAAACTCTGGAAATCTTTTGATGGATGGCAAAGTGAAGCTTCAAAGAAAATTACCAAATTAATGTTTGTCAAACATGTGCATTCTGTTGCCACTCAAGATTCTTGAGCTTTTAGCGGCAGAGTTGAATTTTTCCTGAGAATAATGCCGTTGAGAAATTCATTAAACATGTTTATTTGGTATAGTAATGGAAACTTTAATGGATACATGGTGTCTGCAAGCCTTTTAAATATATCAAAAGTTCAAATTGATGTAAAAGTATTCACATATTATTGGTAAAAATACTTGCAATTTGCATGTGGTTTGTTTGTAGTAATTTTCTTTCTTTTCAGCTCAAACACATGCGGTTTCTAATTCAAGCCTCAAAAGGTGCTCTTGTGTTAGTGTATTAGCTCTGCTATTGTGCAATAGAAAATTTCAGGAATCGGGCCACACTTAAACAAATTCTAGGTGGTGTGTTTTAGGGTTGCCTAGAGGCTGGTACACAGTGTCGTGAGTCAACTTGATTGTGTTTTCCTGGGTGAACTGTGTCAAGGTATAACCCTGGGTTTGGTGGCGTGTCTGATCTTCTATCTGACTGTAGTTGGGAAACATAGCAAACTGGACATGGAGATGTTTCAGGTTACTTTTAATCCTTAAGTTCTGTTAGTTATTGATGGTTATGTCAACTTCAAAGTTTTTGGGAGCATTAGAGTTAGCCATAAAGTTATGATTTACAAAAGAGGCCCATGATATAGTACCCTTTCTGTCCTGGCAGTCTGTGAAAACAAAGATGTATGTCCATTCTCTAATGGACTGTAATAATCAGTGTTTATATTAATACAGTGGCCTTTAAATGTGTTTAGGAAAGCAGGTTCACAAGTGTGAGGTTTTTTATGACTTCAATGTGTAATGATACTGTCCATACAAAATATGCAACTTAATATGAATAGTTGTAATATTGCACTGTTGGACTAGGGAGTGTATATTTATTGGTTGTTTTTTTTTGAAGGATAATGATTTTCAAAGGATAACAATGACTCACTTAAAAAGATGCACCTGAGGAAGGTGTTTTCTGCTCAGTCACTGCAGACTTGGGGCATCCTTTGGCAACACTTCTGTGCTTGTTGTCAATCGCAAACCCTTTCCCTCCTCCTGCATCTCGGCTGCTTGGATGCTGAAGTTGAAGGGCTTTCCAGTTACAATGAATTGAGTTGTCCATTCAGGCTTGACATGGAACGGCAGTGCCTTGTTCACCAGTCTCCTCATGGAACTGAGCCTGTATGTGTCATTTCCCTTGGACCAAAAATAACTTGGATTTGCATAATCATGGTCTGCATTAGTCTGAAAGCAACTAATAGGGGACTGTAGTTGTGTGCGTGTATCCCTGATGTGGAGGTCAAGGGTTGGAAGCAAAGCAAACTACAAGGAAAGAGAGTAACAGAGGCATAAAACCCAGGAGAGCAGTTGGGAGGCTTGCGTAGTCTAGTGAAAAGAGCAGCCCCGTCCTGCTGTTACGCTGCAGGGAGGCTGCCGCCAGCCCTGACCCCGGCCCGTGGGAGCCGCTTTCCGTGCAGCCGGGCCCCTGCCTGGCCATGGCCTGCTAACCTGCATGAGGCTACTCCGCATCCCGTCTGTCCGCAGGGAGATGCCCAGTGTCCGGGGCTGGGGTGGTGGGATGAGCCCTGCCCTGCTGCTGCCTTGATGCTCCCTAGCCCACGGGGACCCCAGCGGCACCCTGACAGCGGGTAATGCCGCCCTTGGGACGAACAGCTCAAATGGGTGTGCTGCTCCGAGTAGAGACAAATGAAAGAGGGGAGAGGTTTGGGGAGGGTGGTGGTTTTTTTTTTTTTTTTGAACAAGCAGCTTGCTTCCTTTCTACTCCTCCTATCCCTCCCCCTCCCTCCAAAGAAGAAGAAATAGCTTACTTGGCAAAAAAGGGATGAGACAAAGGAACGCAGAAAAAAAGACAGTGGAAGGAATGTTTTAATTGAGAAGGACATGGCGGAGGGAAGAGCTAAGAAACAGATGTGGCTGGCTTTACTTCAAGCAAGTTCTATGCATTCAAAATTCTTCGCCACTAGCTAAAATGATGCTGGTTAATTACCTTTACATAGACTGGTAGTGAGTAGGAATGGAGGAATACTACCCTAACCCTCCTCTTCCTAGACAGCTCAAATTGCTTTCCTGTCTGTGTGGGGAAGAAACTGCCAGTGTCTCAAGATTTAAGATTATTTATTGCTATAATTTTTTTTTAATGTTTAACTATTGAGCAACTGCAGATACATCAAATCTGCTTTAAGCATGTGAGTTTTACAGAGGTAAGCAGAAGTTATATGCAGCTTTCTCAAATTCTAATACTTTTTTCTTCCCCCGCTTCCTACAGACATAGGGCTGGGCAGTGACTCTGTATGTGCACGTCCCTCATCTCATCGGATAAAATCTTTTGATTCTCTGGGATCCCAGTCTTTACACAGTAGAACTTCAAAACTCTTTCAGGGACAGTATCGGAGTTTGGTAAGTTCTAGAAGAAATGAAACATGCTGTGGTGTGATTTTTTTTTTTTTAACTTGTTTCTTTTGATGAGATTTATAAGTAAACAATAGTGTTGCAAAGTAACTGCTCTTTTTTCACCTATGTATTTGAAGCCTGTGACATTCTGGTTTTGCAGCTTATCTTACAATGTTCCAAAATACATGTAGTTTTCTGTGAACTTCTAATTATTTTTTCCTCACCACTCCATGTTGTCTGCGTACACAGTTTGTTCCTGGATTTATTTATTTCTATTAGGTATAAGGACTTGCTTTTCCAAAGGCAAAAATCTCATTTTCTCCATGTCTGAGTTTAGGGACGATGACTGAAAGATACTCAAACCTCAGCAGAGGTGGTACTTTTAATGTTGGCAGTATTGGTAGTTATTCCTGTTTCCTGTTATGTTTCAAGGTGAATCCTTCAACTAGCCTTCAGGTAACTGAGTGGTATGGGCAGTTATTTTACAGTATAACCCAGATCAGGATGGAGTAGTGTATTGAAGCTAACTGTGATGAAAGGTGCTTTTAGTGACTAAAAGATTTGAAGGAGGTTCAGATCCGTACTGTAAATTGCTTTTTCCATGCTTGAAGGAGGCTGTTTTGAACTATGTGATGATTGCTATGTGAAACTTGAAACACAGTGCTCTGCTTGAGCTTTCTTAGGTGTGGTTTGATGTGTTTTCTCTGGTAGCAGAGCCTGTGCAAGCTCTTGCCCTAGGCCACTACTTCCAGCTCCCACTCTGATGTTCACAACCCACTCACTTTTGCTGATGCAACTGTTTGTGGGACTAGCTGATAGCTGGATCACCGAAGTAATCGGAGTTTTAAGTGTTTCTCACTTCGGTGATCTGAGCAGCTCTGCAGAAAGTTGCAAAGGGGCAGCAGAGAAGTACAAGAAGCAAAGAAAGAGCTAGTGGGCAAACCTGGGAAATTTTTAGTTTAGTTCTGCTGCTGTAGATGATTGGTTTGGAACTGTTCTCACCACATTGGTACTCAGTTTCCTCTACTCAAGAGCCATCCTGGCAGAGTTAAGGGGCTGTAGTTGATGTAGATGATGAAGAGAACTTTTTGTTTTGTTGAGCAGTCAGAGCGGATGAAAGCACAGGATGTACAAGAGGACTAAGGCAGAGGCACTTGTTGGAAAATGTGCTGATCTAATCGTTGAACAGCGTGACTTAGAGTATCTTGGGGCTTTCTGCATGTTTTCAAAGTTGCATTGGCCTTCATTTTCCTACAGTTTCTCAGCCACTAGAAGTCTGATTATTAAATTCACAACATGATTGCTGTGGATATGAATTAAGCTGACGTGTTAGAAGATCCCAGTGATGTTATGCAGTACATCTTTTAATAATCTCAACTATATAGACAATATGTAGATGAAATTCTGCTACCTGGATAGTTGACTAGGATTGCTTACACAGTCATTTCCTTACTAAGTTACTTTTAGTTATACAGGTATTGATCTGTACTTATGATAGAGACAGACATGATTTATAGTCCTCTCGGTTCCAGTGCAATGGATTCTATTTGGATTATTTAAAGCTGTCCAAGCATTTAGCTTTTTTTAGCATAAAAGTTCATCCTCATGCTCATGAAATGCTTGAATGATGCAGATACTCAAAAAATTACATTCAAGAACAAAATGCTGAATTTGAACATCACTAATTTGAAAGATGACTTGGGAGTAGCTACTAACATTTAGGTGTTACAATGGAGTGATAATCTGCCTTCACATCTTTGGTAGGGGATGAGCATATATATATATATATATATATGGACAGTTGCAAGTCTGAGATGCTGCAGACTTGCAGCTTTGCTAATCTTGAGGCAAATGATTTGCGAATACTTATTCAAGGTAAATTGCATAACTTTTGTAGGTTTTGTGGAAGAACACTGTACTTCTCCATTGGCAGGCCATGGAGACTTGCACATTCAGGTGTGGAACCTTCCAACCTGATCTGTTACGGGGGGGAGGAAAAAGCTGCAAACTCTATTTATATCCAGAATTAAATTAAACCCAACTCAGTTTTGCCCTCCTCCCAGCCCACAAAGTTTTAGAAAAAAACCTCTCTAATGTAAAGCTGTTGTTTCTTTGTAGTTGCCAAAGGCAGTTTCAATTTATACTATATATAGAAAATAGAATTTGATCTTTTTGGGAAATAAGAATTACTCTTATTTTAGCTCTGTTACCACCTTCTGATTTGAAGGGTCTGTGATAAGACGATATACTCCCTGGACTGATACAAATCCATAGATTAAAAGCGACAGAAATACTGGAAATGGCAAATCCTACCTTACAAATGCTTAGAGTAAAAACTTGTGGGGAGTGGTGTTGTGTGGAGAGGCCATTTCCATTTTATGGGTACTTCTGTTTTGTTCATGGAATAATTGTTTAAATCTCTAACATGATCTTTTTGTTGTTTATATTCTCACTAGGACATGACAGATAACAGCAACCATCAGTTGGTGGTGAGAGCAAAATTTAATTTTCAACAGACAAATGAAGATGAACTTTCCTTTTCAAAAGGAGATATTATTCATGTTACAAGAGTGGAAGAAGGAGGCTGGTGGGAAGGAACTCTAAATGGCAAAACAGGGTGGTTTCCAAGTAACTACGTACGAGAAATAAAATCAAATGGTGAGTTTTGAAGGAGAGCATATTTGCACAAATTCTGGCTTTGGGTAGAGGTTGATAGTTGGTTGATCTGTTAAAAATTGTGATGCTTTTTGTTGACTGTATTGACTGAACTTCATTCAGAGCAATTATTAATGCTCAGGAACTCATACTTCCCCACCCCAGTTCTCTATATAGAGTGCTCTAGCACTTTTGAATTAACAGTAAGCATGCAGAAAAATCCCCCATTCTGTTTGCTTGTCTGTCTGTCTCTGTCACAGTTAGGCAGCTCTGAGTTGCTAGAATGCTGGATTTTGGCTGTGATGCTGACATACTTTGAGTTGGTGCTTTGGGTTTAAATAGTGAGAGATTTCCTGCAAATGTCTTTAAAACAAAACTAAAAACCAAACCAAAACAAATCCCCCCAAACCAACCAAAAAACTACACCAAAAGAATCTCTAAACATGTCCCATTGCTTAGCAACAAAGAACTGCAGGAAAAATCACAGTTCTACCAAAATCTACTAAAAGTTAGAGACAGTTACTGAAAGATAATGTATTTGTGATTTTTCTTTATTGTTCACATTCCTTCAACTTTTCTTTATAGAAGCTTTACTCTTCCACTGAAGTTTTATTTTGAACTTCATGTGGTGAACATGCCTTCTGTAAATGTCATCTTCGTGACTGAATATCAGAACTAATACTACTTTGTAATCCACTAGGACCTTGATGTGGGTGACATCATCTCTTCCCCCGCCCCCCTTTTTTTTGGGGGGGGGGGCGGGGGGGTGGTGTCTCTTTCCAGTCTATACTTATTTTCAGAGATTGGGGAGAAACCTGATAGGATAAAACTACCATGCGACTCTCTGAGAGGCTTTACAACTCTTCCCATTGTCACAGCTCCGATGAAAACATGCATCTTTGGGCCATGCTAAAATCATTGAAACCATTGGCGTGACCTTTTCTTTTTAGGCAGCCGTAAAGATGTGTTACTGCAAAGTGAAGTTGTGAGGGTAAAACTCCATCTTTAAACTTAATCTTTCTCCTCCAGTTGCATCCTTTCTTCCTTGATTGGCTATCTACAGTCTGTTTTTGCAGAATGTTAAGAGTCTTAGATCTGTAACTTAGTTGTCATTTTTAACTAGATCCCCTTAGGCATAGTCACGATGTGAGACTTAGTTTTAATGTTCTTCAGAGATCTCTCAGATGTGGCTTATCCTGAAAAACAATTCCTGAAGCTTGTTTTTTTCTTGTTTGTAGTGTTGTAGCAGTCTCTTTCAGCCATGATGACTCTTGTCCCATCGTTACTCTTTAAAAACATTGCTGCAGAGGTCTTTTTTGGATTTCATCAGGTTTGATCTCTTCTGTCTCCTGGGACTGGCACCTGGGTCAGCAGTTAGACTCTGGAATGGAAGTAGCTTTTAACAGTCAACATATGAAAACAAAAAGTTGCCAGCAAGTGAAATTGAGGTTGTTTTTTTAAGAATACTTCACTTAGGTAAAGTAACTCTCCTAAATAAGAAAGCCAACAAGTTGTGGGGCTGAGGTTAGTACCAAGTACAGTTTGATTCTTGCCAGTCCTTCCAACCCTGTCCGATTCCTGGGGGACTGATAGGAACTGCTTCCAGTCCCTGGTTTAACTTCTCACCAGCAGAAAAGTTTTCTGCTAAACTCTTCTTTTCCGTCTGCTGTATAGGCATGTTCCCTGTGCTACAAGGGCTTGCTCCTTCTGGCTTCTGCGAGACTTCTTGCAGTCTTGGACTGCGCTTTCATACGCTCACTTCCTTCTATGGAAGGGAATATGTGTCCGTGCTTTTCTTTCTCAGGAAGTTGAGTTTATCGCTTTGTTTTCTGTACATTTACTGACAATTGCAAAGTTGAAGCAACTGATCTGTAGCTCTCTAGCTTTCTCTGTTCTCCTCCCCTTTAAAGACAATTACTGTCTTTGGCCTTTTCCAGTGCTTTATGGAACTTCACTTGTCCTCTGTGGTTTCAAACATGGATGTACCTAGTTCTCTTACTGCCAAATCACCACAGCAGGTACTGTTTAATTTATCAAAGTACTAATTTTAACCTGGTTTTATGCCTTTTTAGGTGTGTGTTCAAATTGTCTAAAGCTGACCTTTTTATGAGGATGGGGGGGATGGTAGAAGGAAGCATGACTTAGTACGAAGAGCTTCTTGATGTCTGTTAATAACTCTTCTCTACTGAGTTGCAGATCAGCTTTCCCCCTTGATGTATATATACTATGGAATGTTTTGTTGCTCCTGCCCTTATGTCCATGTTTTATTTCAACTGGTGACCCGACTTCTTCTGGTTACTTTGCTTCTTTTTGTGTGTTTGAAGTCACTGTAGTGTTTGTGATATTTGATCATGTCAATTTGCATCTACTTTTCCTGTTCTTCCTTTGAGACACTCCCTAGTTTTTGAAGGACTTTGCATTCTTGTGAGCTGTTTCCCCTTACATTGTCATGTGATGGGTTGACCCTGGCTGGACGCCAGGTGCCCACCAAAACCGCTCTATCACTCCCCCTCCTCAGTTGGACAGG
>JANZLQ010000060.1:1394110-1416454 GCA_026212715.1 Elanus axillaris
CTACCAATGCAGAACACAGCACTATGAGGGCTGCTATGGGGAGAATTAATTCCATCTCAGCCAGACCCAATACATGTCACTAGTAGGAATCCTTTTTTTTTACCCATATTTTTAAGTTTACTGAATTATTCTTACTTGAAGTTCATTGTTCTCATTTTGCTGCTTCCCCTCCCCCTTCCCCTTTTCTTGGTTGTTTCCTTCCATGAAATGTCTTTTATCAACTGATTTCCGCTTTGTGGGTGTTCTTGAAGGTGTTAAAGAGAGGACTTTTCTGTAATTCTTCTCCCTTCTGTATCAAAGTGTGTTGCCGCTGCACCCTGAGGTTGGACTTCCTTTGTTCTGCTGGCCTTGCTGAAACAAGAACATAGGTGTGTTTACCACAAAGCTCTGAAGTTACGTGAGTGGCTCTGTTGGGTGTTCATGAGAAGTTTCATCTAGATTATACGTATGGGTTGATAGTCTGTATTGCGCTCCTGTGCCCCTGCTCTTTTTTGCTAGTCTTCAATAGACGGGTTGATGTTTCTTGGGTAGATAGTCTTTTACTGTGCATTTTTCTTGACTTCTGGCAAGTGCATATACCTCCCTTGAAGATTTTCCCAATTCAGAAATACTTTTAAGTGCCTTCATGCTTTAAGCATGAGGATGAAACACAAAAGTCCTCTTTTTCCCTGATGTATTTTAAAATGAGTTAGTAGAACTTGCTGTCTTGCAAGCTCAAATTCAAAATGTGTTTTCTGTCAGCATTACAACAAATTTATTTAAAAGAGATCAGGATAGGATTGTTGAAATACTTGCTCTTGATTAAGGTCTCTTTATGAGCAAAACGTTCACCCTGGATATTGAATCAGTTTTCAAAATACTCTGTAAATGTTCTGGCATCAACGGTATGACTCCACCCTTCTTTCTTCTCTCAAATCTGGCTGAAAACATTGCAACTAGTTAGAAATTCTGTAGGGGCAACACTGTTACAAATTTTGATGGTGCATTATTTGGAGACCTCCTGGGAAATAGTGGGTTTGATTAAATAAATCCCTTCAGTCTGCTGGAACCTGACTTTGGCAAACTGGGTGACAGAAGAAAGGAAAGAAGTTCATTATGCATGTGTGGTTTTGTTTTAATTCCCACAAAATTCATAGGCATTAGATGTTTAGATAAATGGATTTGTTATAAATTAAAATCCTCTAATGTCAAGATAGCTGTATATTTGTAGTTTTAGCTTGTACGGTTGCTCTGAAGTTAGATATTCACGGAAAGGAAGGAAGAGCTGCTTAGTAATGGGAACTGCCTTTACCCACATTGCTTTCTTAAAGATTTTGGGAGAAAAGTAAACTACGTTACGTATATTCCACAAGCAGAGCATGTTACCTGATAAGGTATCTTTAGAGTAGCTAAAACATCACAAAGCTGTGCCCACATTTACTACGTTGTAACTTGTTTGCATAGCTGTGCCAGAATTATTAGTGTTAGCCCAGAATGCTAATACATGAACAAGGCGAGCTGTGAATTGTTGTAGGGCAGATACTGGGATTATGGAGCAAAGCACAGCATTTAGTTTTCTTAGGTTGGACAATGACTCTTTTTCGGGAAATACATTTGGTTGAGATGGAAAATGGTTTCTCTCTTGCTTTTGAGTGTGTGTTTATTCTTTCTTCCCCCACCCCCCTGACCCAAGGGGAAAAGGAGGATTTGTTTGAAATTGTGGTACTTATGATCAAAGCTATAAATAGAATTAAAAAATGAAGTAGTAGTTTCTTTTCAGGTATGCGCCTACACTGTAAGGATCAAAAAGATGGTCCATTTCTCTCTCCCTCCTTCCCTGTGCACATGTTTTCATTTCCCATTTTAAACCCTGTAACATCTTGCCTTTTTTTAATGTTCTTTGATCACTAGTCAGGAAGTACTTTGAAATGAGAGGACTTTATTTTTATCCTGCCATACTGTTACACATGACAGAGGGTAAAAGATTTATACTGTGTAAGCTTGTTAGATATTTGACAGCGTGGCCTTATTGAGGTTAGGGTTGGGTTTTTTTTCTTACATAAAACGGAGCAGGGAGGGGTGAAGGTGTAGGTGGAGTCTTGTCTCTAACACTGCTGCTTCTGTCTCGCACAGTAGAGAGATCTGAAGACTTAGTTTTGAGAGTTCTCTCACAGTGGAAAGAATAGTGGTTAGCTGGAACGGGATGCGCTTGCTTAGCTACTGTCAGATGTTGATCAGATATTTTTTTTAAATCACATGGTCACTTGCTGGGTTTTATCTAAGTGTAATCCATTTAAATGTCATGAGGTTAGCAGAAGGGAATATAGCTTTGTAATATTACATTTGATATGTCACAAACTTTTTTCTAGTTCTTCACAGAAATTAACGTGTCATTACTGTCCTAGCCTCTCTTCTGTTGCTTTCTTGACAGTTAAGTTAGTATCAGGCCCAGTGCAAATTACAGTGTTAGTGGTTCTCCTGGTTGGATGTTTAAAAAAAAAAAAAAAATCTAATCAGTGTGGGAAAAGGCCAGAGTATAGCGGAAGAGTAGAGTATCTGTTTTTCCCATCCTGTGGCGCATGAGGGAAGGACACTTTTAGCTTTGCAAAAAAAAGAAGAAAAGGAAAAAAGAAAAACCCATCAAGAATGCTAGTTTTCCTCTCCCCAACCACATACACTTGGAAGGGTACTTTGTTCTCTTGTCAAGTGTTACTCTACAGCCATAAATAGAATAGAGGTCGGGGCCAGTGAATACTACCAGGGAAGAAGCATTGGTAGTGTCGGCACTGCAGGGAGGGGAGTGTTGCAGCGGTGTCCGAGCCGGCTTGGGAACAGGGAACGAGTTTAGGTCTGCTCTCGTGGTGTTGGACTTGAACTGATTAGTCTAGAGAGACAGAGGTTGCTTGTAGCACTTCACTAACAGGGACCACATCATTTTTGGAGTCTCAGTTGGCACATCTTTCCTCCCATATTGTAGGATGAAATAGCCAAAATCAGATCTTTGCATCTAGATTATGCACCATAGCCAAGTAATGGCAGAAGCACATGATAATGTTTGTGCAGCAGTAGGGTTGAAATGCTTTAGTAAAGTATGTCTTGAAGGACTGCTTTGAGGAGTAGTGTGAAGTGGACTGTTAAATGAAAATGAGTATGACAAACTGGAGCCATGACAGAAGAGAGATAGGAGAGAATATGAGAATGACAAGTAATTTGAGAGCAAGTAGAAGAAATACTTGCATGTAAATGAAAATAGAATGAAACAAAACATTGGGAAGGGTTGGGTAAATTGTTTTTTTACAGTCACTTAGAAAGGTAGATGTTTGTAAAGGATAAGATAACTTCATTTTAGAGAGTTCATGGCATCTTATGTACTACTTAGGGAAAGGTCAGAGAAGCAGCTGCTCCAAGTTGTTTTGGTTCTACTGAGAATAATTATTTGCTGGAAGAATAGTGTTAAGCCTGTACCAACCTCGCTCTCCACCCAAAGATCATATGTTAAGTGAATTCTATCTGGTTTATCACTAGCCACTTCCAAGCATTATCAGGTGTAGCTGAGTGCAGTTGAATATAATGCTTTAATCAGGAAAGGAACCAATAGTGGTAACTTACCTCTTGGTTTCAGTCATCAGCTGGATAAGGTCTTGCAGTACTTGAGCAGAATGTGTGTTGGCTTTGGATTTGATTGTATGGTGTGCATGTTTGCATTGTGTTTTCAGTGTTAGTGTAATGGATTCACATTGACCGGAAGAAAAGTATGGAGAAGGGAAGAATCTTCTATATGGGAAAACTTGGTGTCTTGCTCAGGTCGCTTCTCTTCTTCTGAGAAACAGAGCTTATATGTTGGAGTGGGCAAGGTGCCAGGGTTTTGGTAGTGTTTCAGAAACCTATGGACTTCATAGACCTATGGACCTATAAGAGCTGTATGTGTTCCCAGTATGCTGAGTGGGTGTGACTTCTGCTTGAAATGTTTAATGACGTATGCTATATGTTTGCAAAAGTACTCTAGTGTTCTGTCATGAAGGATGATAAATAACGCTTATCTTTGTTTATGCTAAGAAAGTGATTTCTTATGTGCAAGATCAGGATTTTCTTCTGTGTAATGCATTGTGCAATAAACTCATTGCAATGAGACTGTTTCTTATTCCTCTTTATGAAGCAAGGCAGTGCTTGGAGGCAGAATACCAGACGTGATAGACAGCTGGACTGATTTGCTCTGTCTAATTCTGTGTTTCTACAATAGAAATGGTCTTTGCATTTTAAAAGCTGACTGCTGATTATGGCTGTTCAGGCAAAATGATCTGAATGTGTGATTCTTTTCTGTGTCCTGTTTTAAATCTGAATTTGATCATGTCTCTCTGATGGATAACTGAATTAACTGAACAGTTGGTAATACAAATGACTCTACATATTTCAGCAAAAAATCTCCCACTTTCTCTCAGCTGCTTAGAAGAAGAAAAACTTAGGGGAAGAGATGTATTTTTACACACTTCAAGATAACAAAGTAGCTGGAAGAAGAGCCATATTTCTATGACCAGCCAACTTTCTCCAGATTAACAAGGGTCAGACTTCTGTATTATGATAAAAGTCAGTGACAAGTATTTACCTTTTTCCTTAAATAACTCCAGTTTCTCCTTTCATGCTTTTTGGCACATGAATAATGAACCTTTAGTATTTAGTGAACCTGAAAGTCACTGTAAATTGTAGGATAAGTCAGGCGCTTCCACAGAGAATGAAAGCAAATTACCAAGTTTGTTTGAACTACCTAATTTTCATCACTCAGTATAAAGAAACAAATTGTAACGGTCTTGTAAATGTGTAGCATTATATACCAATATATAGATGAGTAGCTGTACATACGACATGGCTTTAGGTGCTTCTTTCACACTGAGTGTTTGATGACAAATCTGCTTGGGTTTATGGTTTTGTTCTAAGGGGATGGGAGGAGTGCTGTCATTTGGAATTACTTGGCTGTACAGCAAAGCACGTACGTACTGCAGGGCTGGCGGCTGAGAGCATCACTGCTCCCAGCTGAAGAACTGCTCGGGCTAACGTTTTTTTGTGCTGTCGGCTTATAGCTGACTTGGGGGGGGTGAGGGGGGGTATTAACCAAAAGGATTCTTACTGTTATCTCTGAACATGGTAAGGAGAAATGGTTTTGCCCCTGTTTGGCAGTTTTCAGACGGTATTTTATTTTTAGAGTAGCTTCTTTGAGGGGAGTTCCATTGCAATACAGAGGAAATCCCCTTAAAGATAATACCGCTTTCGTGCTCTTGGGACCTGCTCCTTACGGCTGTTAGCTAAAGCCGCCTCGGGTCCTGCCAGTCGCTCCTGGCACTGGAGATGAACGGGGTGGCCGGCATCTGCAGTCAGCTCGCCTGAGACCGCAGCATCCCTGGGGCTGCCCTGGGCAGCCTGAAGAAGCCGTAGATTCCCCAGGATCCAGTCCAGCACGGGCTGGATGCTTATGGTGGTGTTTCCCTGGTCAGCCATAGTGTCCGTGGGAATTTCCCATAGCAGGCCCTCACCTTGGCTGACTGGGCTTCTCCTGGAAAGGCAGGCCTGTATTTGAGACTTGCATAATTTATTCTTAGTGGCCTGTGGTATCAGGTAAACTAGAGTTAAATTATTCATATATCTTTATTAAAACGTGTTTGAAATGGGAGCTTGCTTTTAAAATAAAGATAAAACTTTCAGTAGGTATGTTTTGATTGATGACTTTCTGGTTCCAGGAAAAAGAATGGGATTTTTCTACTTGCCTTCATTAAGACTAGAGTTTTATTCATTGTGAACATATGAACTGTTTTGATTCTTTACCAATAATTTCAAGCACAAGTATCTGTGTTCCTCAGGGAAGCACTATTTTCATTGTACTTACGATAAATATTTTAAAGCGGTTTGTTTGACCTCTAGTGTCGAGCTATGAAATTGCATGCCATTGACCCCAAAATATCTTATGTTACAGAAAAACCCGTCTCCCCTAAATCAGGTACATTGAAGAGTCCACCTAAAGGCTTTGATACGTCTGCAATTAACAAAAGCTATTACAATGTGGTAAGTAATCCTTTTTCCTCCACGTGAGCTGTTACATACCGTAGAACACCATTTAACTAAATGCTCTTATCTGCACAAAAAAATTTGGCAGTCTTGTCAGAGCCTTAGTGCCAGAACTAGATAGGGGGTTTAGTAATGATCTTGTTTATATGAGAATTCACTAGTTTAATAGAATATCACACGTACGGATTCTTAAGCATGATGCAAAATTATAGTTTAAAGTAAGTGAATAATAGGCATTTATGTAATAAATTATGCTTGTTTGATTTGCTTTGCTAGTTGTTAATTTCCCTTTTCTCCCCATCCCCCAAATACACAATCAGTCTTCTCCAATATCTATGAATAAATGATACTCTGCTGTGTTAAAATGATTAAGAATGTTTTTGTCCTTTTTGGTGAACAAGAGATTGAACATTTTGAAAGATTTTGCCTCCTTTGTATTTATGCTTATAAATCAACTCCGTTATTAACTTCAGGAACCTGTCCCTTACAATGATTGATAGATTTCACAGAAAAAGCGGTATAGCCAGAGCCAGCCTTTAACACACCCCCAGGAATTCTTAACCTAGTACTCGGACCTCTTTAGTAGATGCATGTAAGAAACAAGCATACCAAACTCTGTCTTTAAATGTAGTGTTGTAACCATTTTGAGAATCCTTTATTTACTAACAGGAGTTACATAGAAAAGTAAAAAGCATTGCTGGTTTTGTTAACCACTGCTCCCTGCTGGTCTAAAACCAAAACACAAGGTTTCTTTCCCTTTTCTTTGAAGCAGCTGTCATTGGTTTTCATTTTATTTGTCAGTGTTTAGCAGGGATCATAAAGCATCATTTTATGCTTTCATCTTTTGTGGCATGAATTGACACCAACCACCCAGAAGAACAGAGCAGTTTTGCATATAGCCCCTTAAATAAAAACAATGAAGCAACCTCCAGCTCCTGCCCCTGGCTTGCGTGATGCCTGTCAGTCGCTCTAATTCCATGGACCAGGGAGGGCTGCAATTCTTCGGCTGTTGTATCCCACACCTGCTAGTCGCAGTGGAGAGTACCCGTGCAGGCGCACCTTCCTTTAAACTGCGGGAAGTAATGATCTTACTGTGGTACATCACATAGTTTTCCTTTTTATTTTTGTTTTTCCCTGTATCTCTTTTATAGTAATTTTTTTCAAAGTTGCTGTAGTGTGTCCTAGCAAATATGTCTTCTCAACGGTAGGTTTGATGTTAAAACCTGTGTTTTTCAATACAAGTTGACTGAAGTGAATGCAGCAAAGAGAGGATTTAGTTCCTCCACTAGGCAGAAGACTGCTCTTAAGTTTAATCTATATCTGTGTTGAATTTTTAATCAAAATAAATTGGCAGCTCTCTTGAACATCAGTCCTTTAGATTTAGGTTGGTTTGGGTTTTGGTTTTTTTTTTTTTTTTTTTTTTTAAATCGGTAGTTAATACATACCTCACATTTAATCCTATATTATGATTTCCCTGATAGATCTTAATATGATGAAAACTAAACATGTAAAAAGTAAAAAAAGTAAACAGTTGCAGCTGTTTAATTTGGACTTAATTAAAACTCTAGCTTGACTGTGTCCAAAATTAATTGAATCTTCTGTTTGCGTATTTTACTTTGTAAGAGTAATGCAGACCATTTTGGGGGGCAATAGTGTACTTCAGAGTGAAAATAATACAAAATAAATGTTTGATTTTGCCTAAAACCATAGTTAAGTTATAAAAGGCCATACAGTTTGGAAATACCACCTTTGGCTTTTGTGGTTTTTATAATTGTTCCCTGGATAACATATTGACATAATCATGGAGACTCAAGCTACTATATACTTCGGGAAACAAGACAGCCATAGCTCACTTTTAAAATACATTAAGAAAAAAAAAAGTTAAACTGGTGACCATCATACCTACTCTTGGAATGAGGGTTTTTTTCATCTTGCTTAGGTGCCACTTCCTTGGTACACTAAACTGATATAATAAGATTCCCATTGTTTTGGCTGCTAGCTGTTTATTAATAAACTGTTGATAATATAGTTACATTGGGGGGGGAGTATTGGAAATTACCAACTTATAATAATATAAATATTTATATAGTAAATTAGAGCACTGGCCATAGAGTGCTGTTCTTAATTCTGTCTTAAGTGATTTGGATAATTGTTTTGTTTTCACGTTTTTCCACAATGTAACGAATACCTCTACTTTTTTTTTTAAGCTCATCATTTTATTCTTTTTGTTTAAAGAATGAGAGGCTGTGCTGTAGGGTGCGCTTTGTTTCACAGAAGTAAGACTTTACTGCTGTGCTTAAAACCTATATTAGACTAGCTGGCATCTAGATTTTCTTGAAAAATACTAAGTGCTTCTGATAGCAATGTGACTATAAAATAATTATTTTAAATAATTATTAAATATGTAATGATTTTTACATGTATACAAGACAAACAGCAAACCCATTCACTGAAGTAAAAGCAGTTTCACGTACAAGTTGAGTTTTTGTTCTGCCTTAACACATAAGCTGCAGACATGGGACTTGCCTGTGCTAGAAGTCTTACCATCAGTCTGTGCCGATAACAAAATTGAGCCCGTACCAAAGTAAAAACGGAATAGCTCCAAGTAAACCTTTGGCAACTGGTAGCTAAAAGGTTATAGGCTGAGTGAAGGAGTAAGCATCAAAATCTGTGTTAAAGGCTCTTTTGACAACCAGGCATGATTTGAGGCTGGTGCTCTGGGACTGCTCGCTATTTGTATGTTGTGGCTGTCTCCCCCCATACGGGTATGTGCCGAGGCCCTGTAAACCTCAGGATTATTTATTGCTGTTTTTCCTAGGGAAGGATTTGTGCAGGTACAGGCAGCACCTGTGGGTACATTCGTCGGACTGAGGACAAAAATCAAAGGGCAGTTCAGAGGAAGTTCAGAAAGTGGTAGGAGAGGCTCTGCTAATCTCCCCTTCTGGGAGACGGGCTGGGATAGGTGAAGGGAAAGGTGCGTCATGTAAAGAGGAGACTGCTTTCGCTGCTTTCCTCTGTTCTTCACTCCCTTGTACATGTGTTCTTTATTTTTACGGATTCACAGAGCTCCATCTGAAGTTCATAACACAAGTCACATACCTTCTAGTCTCAGCGTGCTTTATTAGCTGCACCTTGCACTAGGTGTTGCTGAGAAGACAGAGCACATTTGGTTTATGCTTACTTTTTGCCTGGCTCGGGAATGCAGGTTAGTAGAGAATGACTAGTGCTACAAGGTCTTGTCCTCCATAAAATGGTGCAAGACTACAGCAGTGTGTAATGTGAACCGGACTCGTGATCAAGCACAAAGCATTTTTCATGTAGAAGTAATTTAGTAACCTGTTACTGAAAGAGTGGGCATATTATTGCAGGTTATTCCCTTGAAGACAGAGCAGGCGTTACTCTTGAGTTTCATTTTTACTTGAGATCCCTTGAGAATTTAAAGCTTTGTGTCCAAAATAAAATTAGGTTACCTCCACTGACAGGACAACTGCCTTGAGATTAAGTAGCTGTTCTAAAAGCGGGTAAAGAAATGGGCAAATTTCTCCACAGTATGAGTATTTGGATGACCTCATTTTTCATTTAAGTGTTTGAGAAGTGATGGTAAGTAAGCATTTCTTTTGAGGCCACACTTTTGAAGTTGGGTCAAGAGTTTGTGTTTACTGTAGTTCATAAAAGTTTTTGAGGACCCTTGAGATACGGTATACTTGTGTGGTGCTTTACATTGCCCCTCTCGAGGGCCTGCTTTAAGGGGTTCATCTCTCAAGATTCTCCTGATCCAGGAAAATTAGAGATTGATCACCATTTTGCTGAAGTACGTGATACTTCAGTTGAGTGCCACACTACTGCCATAAAATGGGAATGTGCTAGAGGATCATGCCCAAGCATAGCTGTGAAATCTGCCTTTTCTCCCTCTGATTTAGAAGGTTATCAGCTTTGTGTACATCATTTAAAATCCATTTTTGGGTGGTAGTTTTTGCCTTAGGGACATGGCTGGGGTTTTGTGTGACAGAATTGTTAACCATGCTTGAATTTTCCATGCCGTGTTATTGAGAGAGCTTGTGCTGTATGAGCTCAGTTGTCTGTGCCTGCCATTCATCACTGTTACGGATTGCAAAAGCTGCCACTTCAATGCTGCTCTTTTGGTACCCAGTCTTATCTGTGCAAATGTTGTGGTGGAGTTGTGGAAACAAGGTCTTCGAGGTCTCATGGGGTCTTGCAGCAGCCAGAACGCGCAGAAAGCAGGAAAGGGAAGAAAGGTGATTATTAGAGCATGCGGGCGAGATGTGGATGTGAGAAATATAAGGGTGCTCTGGTGCCAAAAAACTGAGTTGCAATACTGACTGCTTATCGCTTCAAAGCACAGTCCAAGCATTTAATCCTCATAGCTTCTCGGTAAGGTAGGTAAGTCAAGCTGGAAGGATTCAGGATTTCACATAACTGATGTTTTAGAGCTATGTAAGCAGGATTATTCTTTTTAAAAGATATTAAACGTGAAAGAATATTGTATGCAGTAGAAACTGTACTTGTAAAAAAAAAAAAAAGGAAATAGATTTAATGTGTTTTGGGAAGTGTTTAGAACTATGTGTAAATGTAAAGTATTGTGTAACACTGTGAACTACTGGAATAACAAAGCCGTATAAGTGTGTCTAGTACTCTGCATAGGTTTTTTAGCATAGTTTTATTTACAGTTGCATTTTCTTTTCTTTTTTTTCCAGTAATTTATCAGGTTGCTAATTCTAGTTTTTAAGCTTTCCTATTCTTTTTTTTTTTTCTTTAAGTCTTTTTCCTTCAATTTTATATTCTCTGTATTGCGAAGAAAATCCTCAAATAAAAATCCAAATTAGCACAGGAAAATAATGTGGTTGTGTCCAACATGAAAGTAGTTTTATTTCAAGCTTTTCAGACATCTGTTTATAGCAAAGAATGGAAATACCCTTTGACAAAGTGGAGCGGTGGTACAGCTTTTCAACATCTCTAGTGATTTTGTTGTTTTTTATCTTTTAATGCTGTCTAGTGCTTCATCAGGACACTGTGTTTTTGTCCTTGGCTTTCAGTCTCCTTTTCCCTACTATTGGCTGTGTAATGACTTTGGGCTGGGAGATTTTTGTAGGAAAAGCCATATTGGAAAAGATTGGTCTTGCATTTAGTTTTGAACATCATGGATGCCAAGTGCTTTTATATTTCCATTTTAACAATTGACTTTGTTCTATATGTGTGTAAGAGAATATGGGGTTTAATTAGTGCTATGATCAATGGATTGTTTTTCTTTTTTTTTTTCCTATTCTAAGTGGTCAAGAAAACCTTAGCTTTTTTAAAATGTGTGCCCATATTGTACTTTGTCCTGTAGTTTCCTAGTTAGTAGCCATAACTTTCCCTGTGACGTTATTCTGTCATAGTATTTAGCAGAGAATGGAGACATTTTAATCTTCAGTTCAGGATTCAGATTTCCAACAAAAGAATGAACTCAAAAGTGGTCTCTCTCCCTCTCTCCACATGAATAGAAGCATTCAAGGAATAAGCAGAATCAATGACACTAATGAAAGGAACAGTGAATTCTTCATTGACATACTGAACTATTTAAAGTTATTTCATCAGGTTTGCATTTAGGAATGAATGGCTTTTTTTATTTCCTAAGAAAGAGTATTGACTACAACAGTGAATAATGCACTCAATTACAGTCGTTACTATAAATGCTGAAATGAGATATTACTGTAGGCTTGACAAATATGGCATGTAGCAAAATGAGAAGGTTTGTGGTGTGGCTTATGACCAGTGAATAGCAAAAAGTTTTCAAAGCTCAGCTGTGTTCATTGAACTACATTTAATTCTGATGATTTTCTTACTAAATCATTAAATTTTTTGGAGGCAAAAAAGTAATTTGCTGGCTAGAAGCACAGTAGAACTTGGTGTGAATATATTGGAGGATATCCGAAAGCAGACTCCTGGGAGATGGCCTAGTAAAATGTTTTCTTGCACATATTTGGGGGTATTCCAGTTGTTTGATTTATATTCAGCCAAAAGACAAGTGTGTGCCGTATTTCATAAACTTTTGGCTTTGCATCAGAATCTGTTGTAATTTTCTCATGGTATTGTATATTATTGCACTCGCAGTGGAAGGTAGGCAGCCTCATGTACAAATGATGCAATAATGCTAATCATATTGCTGAGTAAAGTTGGCAATTACCTAATATTTATAAATCTGTTAATATTCAGACCTTCTAGATAGAACAGCATGTCTGAATAAGTAAACACTTCGCTAGCAAAATTAGTTGTAACGTGTTGTAATTGAAACTGAGCAAACATCACTAATTGTTAGTTTCTCTTACAACTTCTGTTGTGCTTTACCAACCTCCAATGATCTTTGGGTGTTCTGAAGTACATAGGAGGAATGATTACCCCTAGCTTTGGAAAAACACTGTATAGCTCTCAAATTTTACAGTAAAAGTTTTAAGTGTAGTGAAATTCCTGTTAGCTTACCAAAAAAAGTGGTATATGGCTAAAGGATGGCTTATAGCATGTGGGTGTGGTGGTTTTTTTCATGTGAATTTCATAGATTTATAGTATTCAATGCTTTCTTGCTGATCTTTTTCATGTAGGAACACTGATTTTAGTTTTCCTAGTGCTAAGTAAATTTTAGTATGGTTTAGAAGTGGTGTTTATTTGAAGATTTTGAAGTATCTCTTGAAAAATACCAATTAGCAACTGTCATTTATTGCAGGTGCTACAAAATATATTAGAAACAGAAAATGAATATGCTAAGGAGCTACAAACAATGCTTTCAAACTACCTGAGACCATTACAAGCCAGTGAAAAGTATGTGAGTTTTGTTTTTGTTGTTGGACGTGAGGTTTTGTTTTGGTTTCTAATGTTTTTGTTTTTTTAAATCAAGCTTGAGATCTCTTGTGTATTGGGGATGGTTTACATGGCCAAAATTTCTATGTCATTGTGCATTTTCTTGTGTGGACTGTGAGATTCTTGAGGCAGCTCTTGCTTTTATTCAGTTTGCTGACTAAAACAGTCTGGTTCTTCATCTAACAACCAGTAAACATTTTCTTTCAAGGCTGTAGGTTTTTATTAAAGCACAATTTGTCAATAACTGCAGACGTAAACACCTTTTATTTACTTTGGCTCCAGGTTAAACTCGGCAAATACTTCATACTTAATGGGAAACCTGGAAGAAATAAGCTCTTTCCAGCAAATGCTTGTACAGTCTTTAGAAGAATGCACCAAGTAAGTACTATGCATACCAGATACTGTAAAATTCTAACAAGCAAATACTTTTTATTATTTTACTTGTGTGTGTTGTTTGACATTTTTTGTTCCTCTCACTTGAAATAAGCATAGTTGCTAAAGCAGTACAGTAATGTTTGGATAATGCATTGATTTCTTGTGCAGGTAGATACTGGCCCTAGGAGGCAATTGCAGAGATAGGAATTTTGATGTAGTTTGAAAACAATGTATGAATTTCCATGATGCAGTTGCATACCAGTGGGGAAGTGGTAGAGGAAGTGGTGTGTTTTTGTTTTGGAGGCATGAATTTTAAGTCTTCTCTTAAAGTAAGAGAAAGAATGAAGGGAGTGTATGTTGTGATGGAACAGTGTGGGGGGTGAGCGACTTGGATGAAGGACACTATATGAGAATGCTTGTGCCTAGCATTCTTCTGTCCTGAACAATGTTGGTCATCAAAATGTGCTGGGAGAGGCATGCAGGATAGGCAGAAAGAGCAATCTGAATTGAAAAAAATAGCCTCAGTGCCCGTACTGTACCACATAGGAGGCATAAAGCACAGAAAGGAGGGGATGAAGACACCTGTCCTCCTTCCATAGGTTAGGCTGAAGTGGTAGCTGGATATTTTTCAGCTTTGTACCTCAGCGCTTGGGGGTGTAAGGAAGAATGTGGCCATATCACGTTTAAACTGTCCTAGCAATTTTCTAGTGTTGAAACTCCACTGAGAGTGTAGTTCCTGTTTGTAACCTCAGTTGTGTCCTTTTTCTTGTCTGTGTTCTGGTTTTGTCTGACCACATGGTTTTGTCTGACCACTTGCTAATCCAGATTTGCTTGTTTTCTGCCAAGTTAGTAATTTGAATTGCTACTGAGGGCTTAGGCAAGTTTCAGTCTGCTGGGACTACTTGGCTGTGAGAAGGAATGAATGTCTTGGATGGAGGAGAAAATACCGCTTTTGGCAGCAGTGATCTTTAGATCAGCTCGGTGTCTTGTTTTGACCTCTCCCTCCTCTCTCTTCCTCTGAGCTGCTGCATGTGAAGAGGAAGCTTTGTCATGAGAAAGTATAAGCTGCATCTTCACTAGGCAGTAACTTATGTGTGGGTCTGTTGCTGACTTTGGATCCCATGTCTTCCTACCACCTGGCTTCTCCCCCCCTCTTCTGCCTCTGGATGACTTAGGAGAGAATGGAAAGGAGGATGGTGTAGCTCAGGTGACTGTTCAGCAGTTGAGTGGAAACATTCTTGAAGTGGCTTTTCTTCCACTCTGTGTTTGAGAGAGAAGGATATTCTTTCTGGCAAGTTAGACTTGATCACTTAAGTGTCTAAATCCCTAGGAATGACCCTTTGTCGCCATAGTTAAATGTTTTCTTTCTTTTCTTGTCACGGTGCTTTATTGTCTCATTCGTTTGTTAGCATGATTTTGTTTCTGTGATTCAGAAGTTAGGGAAGTGAAGTACCTGGCATGAACAGGCTATCATCTTTTAAAACTTTTGATTAAGGTGGTCTTAAATACAAGAGTGGAAGAGCATATGTCTTTAAACAAATAGTAATGCAAGCTTTGTTTTGACTTGGTACGTAGGTTAATGTGATATAATAACGTAGCTTCAAGCTCAGCATATTTAGAACACCTTCCTTGATTTAAACTCTATTAGCACACCTTCTCACGATGTCCTTTATTTTTTCTTTCTGCTAAGTGAAACATTGCTGTGTAATAAATTAGGAACATAATGGATGCTAGTAGGTGGGCAGAGGAAGTGATGCCTCAGGGTTACTGAAGGGTTACTGCAAATGTTTTGTGTTACTTTCATTTCATAAATATGGTGGTCATGCCAAGCTGTATTTTCAGTTTAATTTTCATCATAACATATTGACCTGAGTGTCCAGCTTCCTCCTATTTTGAATCTAATCCATCATAATTCCCATCCTGTAGGAGAATGCTTGCCCTGCTGCCTTGCTTTTTGTCATTTTGCCATGTTTTTTTGGCTGGTGAACCTGTTCTGTAAACTCAGAGTAGCTCCCTGGCTGAAAATAGATTTATCATTTTATTTTATTTTTGGCAGAGAGCTTATAGTTCCATCATTCAGGCACTTAATATTGCAGCATCCGGTGTGGTGGTTTTTCTAACTTGACATGTCAGAATGACCAGATGCCGACATCCTGCCAGTTGTAGTGCTGCCAGCCTACCTTGCTTGACAAATTCCTGTTCCCAGGCGTAAGAGTTGACTGTTTTTTGCATTCCACACCCCTCTCGAGTCAGTTTGTCATCTGAGTTTTCTCTTAAATCCTGGCATGTACTTCAGTGACAGAAACTTTCTGCTGCTTTTCTTCTTCTTGCCTGTACCACTTTGGCTAGTTTAGTCGTCATGTTGTTAAAAGTTGGATTCTGTTTTTTTCAGAAGAGAAAATGCTGTAGTGGGTGCTTCGTGTGTGTCGGGGAAAGTAGTTGTTTGGATGTGGTTTGGTTTCAGTGCCACCGTCCCACCCTGCCCCCAGCCTTGAAGCTCTTCTGGTGCATTGCTAAAGGTTTGTCCTCATCGAACTTGTCCAGGTTGGTCTCTCTTGCAGTCTCACTGAGGTGCTCCTGTGGGCTGCTCCATCTGTCACTGGCCTGGGAACACTGCTCGTCTGCCTGCCTGGATGCTGGGCACCGTCAGACAGATTCGTTTAGGGTTACTTCTACCTTTGTGACTTTTCTTCAAAAGAAAATGGTGTATGAAACAAGTCTTAACTAGCACTGAGTGAGAATCTTCTGGCTGATCTGCTTCAAAAGCGCTTTTTTTTTGACTGATAGCTTCAAGTGCACTTTGTTTTGCTGCCAGAGCCTTCAGTTGCAAAAGGGCAGATTTCTGACAGTAAACCAGAGCAAGAGCACTCCGTGCTCCTGTGTCTTGAAGACACAAAATAGTCCAGCGCTCTAGGTCTCTTTCCAGATCTCTGTGTGCTCCAGTGCCAAAGATCAGTTCTGCAGTGGTTCGCACAGCAGAGAGGTCTCTGAACGAACAAAGTCAGTGTCCATCAGGTGATCTCTGGGCTGATCTAAATGATCTATAAATGAAGTATTTCTCTTTGGGTATTTTTGTAGCAGAAGATTGAACAGAAAAAAAAGTCTTCCATTCACCTGGGAATAGAAGCTGTCAGTCTATGGCCGTACTTCTCAGTACGGGGAGGGGGGACACGAGACACGGGCTGGCTGGTGACACCAGCCTGCGTGGTCTGCTTAGGTATGATAATTCCCTCTGTAGCAAGTCGAAGACACTGGATGTCTTTTAGGTAGTATCACAGACTTACTCCCTGCCCCGTAACAGCCATAGCTGGGTTTTGTCTTCTCTTTCCCTCATGTTCCTGCTCTTGCAGTCACAGTAACTGTTGTTTTTCTGTATCTTGTTCTGTGTTTGAGTGCAAGCAGATACTTCATGTTCTGGGATGATCCTGGAATGGAATGGGAATTTAAAAAAAAAAAAAAAAAAAAAAGGCCAGGGTGTGAGAGGGAGATCGCTTAAATGTAATCCAAAATTAATGAGTGTTTCAGACTTGGTTTTGGAGTGCAGATACAAATTAAGTCTGTTTAAAGGTTTATCCCGGTATTGTCCCTTGCTTTTGGTTATTGTGAGTATCAACATAAATAAGGCTATCAATGTTAACTTAATTTGAATACAGTGTCTTCAGGTTGCCTGAAACAAACATACCTATTAACTGATGTCTGAGAGGTAAGGCAGATGGACAAATAGTGAAAGGTATGGTTGAGAAGGGAGCGTTGAAAATCAGACTGATGGATTGTGAGTAAGTTGAACAGTGCCTCCATTTGTGCAAGCAGTAGCTCAGAAAGTTGGGAAGCATCCCCCGTATTTCAGTAACCTTGTTAACTGTGAAGCCTTGGGAGATAACATCTAATCTTGTGTTTCTTCCCAAGCTGCATCTCTTGGAGTCATTAATCGCAATTATCCCTTAATAATTTCTACAGACCTTCACTTGTGCTGGGTTTTCTCTGCTATCAGCTTTTAAGTTCAAGACATTCCCTGTACTAACCTCCTGCAAGCATAGCAAACTTATCATTGATGCTCCAGTTCCTTCGAGAGGCCTGCGAGAGGGGCAGGAAGTTCTGCTGTTTGTCTTTCTGTGGGAGCAGAGGGGGGAGAGCAGAAAATGCCACCCAGATAATTGAAAGTTTCCAGTTTGTAGCAGGTTCTGCAGGTGTGTGTCCCTATATAGAGGAGGAACACAGATTGCTGCATGACACTCTTTGGGTAACCACACAAGCAAGTGAAATTTGGGGACATCTGATCTTTTCTTTGCAAAAAGAAAACATACAGTGCTGATTACATTTTGTTACCTACTTTTCTTTTAAAATTGCCTCTGTTAATCTGTCTTTAATTTTGTTTGAATTCATCACAGTTTCCACAGCCTTTCCCAGAACGTAATATCCCCTGACACCAAAAAAACTAAGGCAGATTTCTTCTGAACACGCAAGACATAGTTAGATATTCTGTAATGTCCCTCTTTCTCTGTCGGCTGCCAGTCCACCTTTAGTCCAGTTCTGATTGCTGGTTTTGATCAGAATCTTAAAGTAAGCATGATTGAGCAACTAGGTATTTTCTTCGTTTCTTTTCTCAGATTATCATGCAGCGGGAACCCCTTTAAGTCTGGAGAAACAGTACAGATAGCTGTTGGATGTAACTCCAACAAGCAGATAATCTGTTAGGTAGTTTAGATGTATTTGTATGATGATGCCTTTAGCATGCGTGCAGCAGCAAAGGCTTTGTTATAGTTCTCCTAGTTCTGTAAACAAAATTAAAATATATCTTTGGCCTTTTTATAACCGAAGTTGTTAACATTTATATATATGTAAAAATAGTTATATGTGATTCTTTTTTAACTAAAGTACCAAATACAAGAACAACACTGGGATGACAACTTCAGAATAAATTGTAAAATAACTATGCCTTTTATTGAGTACATTAATTATGAAAAGATTTATATGATGTGGTGATAGGCATTGAATTGTTTTTTCAGCAGTTAAAGGAGATACAGATAACTTACTAATGGTTCCTCTAAAAATAGTAGAACACTTGCAACTAATGCATGGATTAGAAAAGTCAAAGGGGGATGAGTTGCCACCCCCTCATAAAATCTGTTAATTATCCTAATTCAACAAAGAATGTGCAGTATCAAGTTGCAATGCATGTGCAACATGTAAAAGAGAATAACGTCAGTCTTTCATTCTGCTAAAAGGACAGCAGACTGAGAAGACACAGATGTCTGCTTGGTGCGAGCAGCCATAATTCACTCCCCCGCCCGGCACTACAGCATGAAAAGGGAATTTAACCATTTTCAGCAACTGTTTAGTGGAGCTTCTTACTACTTAATCCTGAGTCGTATGCCTTGAGTATGTCTTCAGAGTTTCAGACTTCTGCTGCATCTATGACTCGAAGAACGTATTATTAGCTTATGCTTAGATGTATTAAAGGGAGCCAGCTGCTGGGCAGGAGCTGCTGCTTGGCAGGCTGTAAGAACAGCATTCCCTTGGTATGCTGGGGAATGCCCCTGGTTTCCCCCGAATACCTGCAAAAGCAGCCACTCCATTGACTTCAGAATTCAAACTTCTCTTGAAAGAGAACTAAAGATGCAGACAATAAAACATGGGCCCTAGCCTTTAACGTAAGGAGCAGTGATAATGTGATCAGAGTGTATCTGGCATGATGTGCTAGCTGGGGGTTCAGCTGTCATTTTCCAGGGGTTTATAATGAAAGCTGCTTTCAAATAAGCAATTATATTTGATCACCTGTACAGTCAACTTCTACTGCATACTGGGTAGGTCTTCCCACACCGTACATACAGAGGGACTGAACAGCTTAGTAGGAGACAGACTTACTGTTTTGAAATTTGGGGGAATATTTCTTGGGATCATCTTGAGATGATCTTTGAGTTTTAACTACTATGAACAAACCCAAGGAGTGGAAGAGGACTGTGTTTGAGCAGGATGGGAACAACCCCTGCCTGGAGGAGTGGTTGTCCTGGAAAGCTGAACAGTTCTTTACTGGGGTCCACTGGAGCATCTCTCACTTTTTCAGAGGGAATATGCTAAATATTGGTGTTTATAGAGACTTTATGCACATGTTCAGGACACTTACAGAAAATCTTGATTTTAAAAAAAATGTGTATTTTTAAATAAAAACAATATTCTTCCAGAGACAATTGTTGGAACTAATTTTAGCATGAAACCCTTTGACTGTGCTTAACGGTATGTCTGTTGAGTACTTACTGAGGATTCCTCTAGCTTTAGAGCAGTGTGTAATACTAGTTTTAAGAGTTCTTAAACGGATGATAACAGTGACAACAAAATCCACCGTTTGTTTCATCTTGCAAGCAGGCTGAAGCAAAGACTTGG
Source organism: Elanus axillaris (assembly GCA_026212715.1). Classification (NCBI taxonomy): domain Eukaryota; kingdom Metazoa; phylum Chordata; class Aves; order Accipitriformes; family Accipitridae; genus Elanus; species Elanus axillaris. The sequence goes on from JANZLQ010000060.1 coordinate 1,413,752, forward strand.
CATATTTATATCAGGAGTTGCAGTCTTTATGTAAGGAGAGGAAATATATGGAGAAATTAAACATTTCATCTCCTCGCACATGTCGTACAATGGGTCTGCGCAAGGTATCAGGCACAAGCTTGTAGTCTAGGACTGATGAAAACTTAGTATCCCATCTTCTGGTTAACTTCACTGTGGGTTATACAGCTGGCTATTGGCCATAAAATCTACTGCTGAAGAGGCTTAGCCCTTCAAGTGGGAGTTGCTCTGTAGTAAATAATAGGGTTTCATCCCTTCTGACACCCTTACGATATTGTTCACTTGTTCATCCAATTTATTCTTTCTCACATAGGAAGCAATCTGGCATGGGTATTTTTGAGTGGTTCTGAGAACGGTGGTTTGGTAGCATGGCTGGTTAGAGTATATGCTTCTTCCCATCAGTTTGTGTTTAACTTGAAAATTATTTTAGATTTTAAAAAAGTATGTAAGTGTGCTTTTATTTGCATCTGAAGTATGCAGCTTAAGGAGATACTAAGAATAAGACTGGAAGAGTTGCATTTTTCTTTTCTTTCCCCTGCTTATACAGATGCAAAATCAGAAGTCAGAATTTTACTTTCTGCTGATCCTACCAGTTCTATGCTGGTGCCACACAGCGTTTCAGATATTTATACTCCAGTTATTTTCTTACTGCAATTTGAGATGACAGTTTCTGCTAAAAACTTCTCAAAAATACACTATGTATATTCATATTATCTTTTTTTCATACCCTGTCATCCCTTATTTATGTGAATAAATATGTTTATGTTCCTCTGATGAATCTGATCAAAACTGATTAGGTTCACCAAGACTATGTGAAAATCAGCTTTCTTCTAAATACTGTTCCTCTTTGCTGACTCATCCTTTTTTTTGCCAAAGTCACTGAGGCTGCTGTTATTTAAGCACCATTTTATGCTAGACAAAATAAGCTCTTCTGAACAGAATTGTGAAATTTTCCTTCACTGCTTAGCAAATGTGGTGCATTTGAGCACGAAAGATGAAGAAAGTATGAGTTACAGAAAGTATTTCAGTACTGATGGTGGTAAAGCAGCACTCTTGCCCTGGTTACAAACCAACATAAAAGTACTTTATGGTCCTTAAAAAGCAAGATGAGTGATAATTGTATAAAACCAGCCTCTTACTGCACTGTAACTGGCTTCTTATTTGTGCTGTCAGAGCTTATTATGGTACTTGGGTCTTTTAATGAATATTTTAAGCCTCTCATCTCTGCTGGTGCAGGGTAGAGGGAGAGAATCCTGCTGCTCCTCCATCCATTTTTTTGTCTAAGTGCTGAAATACTGCTTTTAAGATCTGGCATGGCATATAAAAGTGGATACTAAACTGCTCCAATAGATAGGTTTGTTGACTGAAAAAACAAACTCCTAAAGAAGGTGCTAATTACCAGTAATTCTTGAAAAATTTCTGCTGAATGACCATTTTACAGGTATGTAGCATGTTCTGCCTGTACTGTAGTGGCATAATCAGGCCTGACAGTTACAGGGTTGAAGCTGTAAAGAAGGAAGAGAAGGGTGTTGATTGCTGGTCAGTGACCATAGAAATCGATCTGTTGATTTTATTAAAAAATAGAAACAAAACCAACCACACAAAAACCCCCAGTATACACTGCTTTTCCAGGCTTTAATTTATTTCTTTGGCTGGCTGGTATTACAGTAATTTCATCTTTATTACTCTTTTTTTAGGTTGCCTGAAGCTCAGCAGAGGGTTGGAGGATGTTTTCTAAATCTGATGCCACAAATGAAAAGCTTATACCTTGCATACTGTGCCAACCATCCATCAGCAGTCAATGTTCTCACAGAACACAGGTATGTTTGCTTCGTGGTCTTTCAAGCTCGATACAAAAAAAAAAGTGCATAAAATATACTTGTGTTGTAAAGCTGTGATGTCTCTTTTGACACACATTTGGTATGGTAGAGCTTGTTTAAGGAAAAATAAAACTAGTACTTTTTTTAAAATAAGACCAAAAAACCTCACAACGCAAAGCTGTTCCATGTCATTAGGACCAGCTTCTCATTTTAGCCAGTGTCTTATCAATTATTTGAGAGAATCTTCTCATTTAAAGAATGCATGCTGGACTCTGAATATGTAAACCAAACTGTACTGATTGTCATCTTTTACTTAAAAATGTCGAGATCAAAACAAGTTTGTGAAATTATGGCATAATTGACATGATTACTAATAGGCTTCAGACAGTTGGCGAATTGTAACTTAGCCCTGTAAAAGCCTGTACGTTTATACGTACTTAACTTTATAATGGTATATCCTTAGTTTTACTTTTGAGTAATATGAAAGGAGTGTGAAAATTGAGAAAGTTTAGGAAATTAGTATTTCCTGTGTGTAAGAAGTAGGATGCTGAGTTAACATGATGTAGGTTGCTCAGCTTTGGGACAGACCTTGAATTTGCATAGATGCCCTGTATCACCTTGAGGGAAGAGCGTTGAGGCCAGAAGTTGAGAAAAGAAGTCTGCTTTCACAAACTTTGCTATATATTCTCCTCATGAGCATGTGCTGAAGCAGCTGTTACTTTGGAGCTATTTATGTTTGCTTGTGGTGCAGGACAGAACCATGATCTTCTCTTGAAGGTTAGACATAGGACAAATTCTAGCAGGGTATCCGTTCTTTTTGCTTCACACCCACATCCCTGCTCCTCCTCCCCCCCCCCCCAGCCCA
>JANZLQ010000060.1:1416554-1457368 GCA_026212715.1 Elanus axillaris
ATTGGTAACTGTTCAAAACTCCTGTTCCCCAGGATCTGCCTCTGCAGATTCCTGCTTAGAGGAATAGTACCGTGGCACCCCCCCTTTGTTTTTGGTCTTCTTGTGATAGACCAAAGTAAAGTTATTTTTGCACATTCTTAACACTCCATGAGCAAAGAGGAGAATAATTGAGTGTTTACTATAATGTTAGCTTCTTTCAAGAACTCACATTTTGTTTTAACAGCAATACTATGTGGCATATTTGTGAGTTTTACTTATAATATTATAAATAAAAAAAAACTTCTAGCTACCAAATACTGTGAACTATCGCTTGTGTTAGTGAGGCACATAACTATTCCAACCCTAGTTTGAAAAATCAAGCTGTATATTCACATTGCAATATAGGCAGAAATCAGGTAGGTTTTTTTGTCAGAAGCAATGGTGAATTAAAATCCAGCTAGACAAAGTATGTTTTAAACACCCTGATGTTTGTTTTATTTCAAGTGGCCTGCTTCTAGAACCACTTTCTGTAAATGGTAAAATACTTAGGTTTTAATACTCTTACGCTTAGATTTTTTTTGTTTGCTCGTGCTTTTATGCTCTTTCCATACAGAGACTGGGATTTACTCTATAGGTGGAGGATGGCAAGTGATAGCAATGTGATCATCTACATTTCTTAAGATTTGGGGTTATTTTAAAGGATTATCCTAACTTCAGAACTCTTGGAGAAAACAGGGAATAGCCATGTCTGAGAAACGGTGATAGAAATGTGAAGGAGGAAAGCTGTTATGCAAAGGGAGAAGAGAAGCATTTCTTCTCCTCTGTGTTGTTTTTGCACATAGGGTGTCTTAAGAAAAATTCAGCTTCTGGTCTGTAAAGTCAGCTTGATCTCAAGTCCTTGTGGAGTCAATGTAAGTGTCATAGAGTAGTTAAGTAAGTTGGATGTAGAGTAGGTTCAAAGCAATTGTATTGTTTGTGAGAGATAGCTCAAGGGGAGAGAAGTTGTGATAAACAGCTTTCTGTTTAATGCTGTTGTGTTGCCAGGCTTGAGTCAACTGAAGTGAATCTTTTTTTTTTTTTTTTCCTAATTACCCCTATTTTATTATTCTAAGCCTATCATTTTTGTGGAACATTGCTGTAGGTAGCAAGTGGCTAAAAATTCTACTTGAGATGGCTGCCGTGAAGGTATCAGGAGTTGCTTTAAGCAGGTCTGAACCTTCTCCTCTGGGAATGCCAGGAAGCTTTTAATTACATTGTTTTAAAGGTAGAGGAGGAGAGAGGAATAACAAACTGATTGAAGGCATGAAGAAAAGGAAAATGCTCGATTGAAGGCATGAAGAAAAGGAAAATGCTCGGAACTGTCTGCTTGTCTGTTTAGCTGAGATGTTTTTAGTGTGTAAAAGCATCCCTCATAAACCCTAATGTAAAAATTACTGTGAGGTTTGTGGATAGTCATCATTGTAATAATAATGAAACAACTACACTGTGGTTAATACTAGATAATATTGAACTGGAATTTTTCAGAGATGTCATAAAGACCGAGGTTTAAGACTTCTAAAACACAGTTATGATTTTGTTGGCTGGTTTTGTGGTATAGTTTTACCAGAGGGTCCAAAAGCATTATATGTGTTTTAATACCAGCAAAAATATAGCAGAGAAGTGGATGTTTGCTGAATTCTTGGATTTGAATATCATGTTTGTAACAGCTGTGCTATTCAGTAGCATTTTAGAGAGAGGAAAAAGTAACAATCTTGGAGCAGTTTGATTGGGAACACAAATTCTTACTGTCTACTGTAGATTATTTCTTGCCATGAACTCTGCGCACTTTATAAACTGAACACATACGTATTAACTGTGCTTCTGAAAGCCTTTCTACAAAAAAACATAGTACGTAATTTGAAGTCAGATTCTTATATCACAAAACTAGTATTTTCTGCAGTTTATTAAGTTCACTTGCTTTTTGGTTGTAACCATACCAGCAAAAAAGAAACAAAAAAATCTCCTAGATATATTATTGTATTTTTACTGTCACTGACTAAAAACAACTTACGGGAAATTGGCTATCATTTTGAAGCATGTATGGTTTCTATAACCAGTTGGATCCCTGTAACATCAAAATTGTAAGCAGTCATCTGCTTTCATGGAATATTACACACACGGTTTTTATATGTAAGTTTCTGAGGTAGCAAGCATGCTCTTTGAGGAGTGTTGTAATACCTGTTAAAAGGTCATTGGCCCCTGGTAAAGACTGTGTGTATGCATATGTATATGTAAAACCTGATGACATTAGCTTACTCGGAATTGTTTTGGACTTCTAGTCAAAAGCTGCTTTTTTTGAATAGCATTTTTGTCAACTTGATTCTAAATAGCAGTACTTAGGATGGAGATGTAAAAGGAGCATTCAGTTGAAATGTGACTGGGTTTTTCCCTTTTCTTCCTTCTTTTTTTTTAAAATGCCTTTCAATATGAATGCCAGCCTGTGTTTCCTCTTTCTCTTCTTTGCCATTTGCTTCTCGATCATATGTAGCAGTAACGTGGCAGCTTTTATTCAATTGGTACAAATAAGAGTGTGTGTGCATATATATGTTCATATAGCTCCGTGTTTATATAAATACACAGTTAGAGGTAAAGGGGGTTAATTATATTACTTAATAAGAGATTTTTTCCAGGTTCAAATCTTCAAAGTTGCAAACATCTTTCATTTCCTTAAGTTAATAGTTAGTAGTCAAACTATTGAAATGAGTATCCTTAGAGACCTCAGTTTATGTGAATATGAAGAAATGGGAAAAAACCTAATACAACCCATAACAGGAGTTCGGGTTCCAGAGCTGCATGTTTCTGAGGTTGTATTTATTTCTGATAATCACAACAACAACAACAAAAAAATCTTACTATTAAGTTTGGGAACAGATTCTCTTCTTGGTTCCACACGTGGCACTGTAAGTTTTATCCAGGTGTTAGAGTTAGTACTCAACATAATTTCTTCAACATTCCTGAAATTTGGTAGGTACTTTCAGTCTCAGGAATTGCTTCAGAACTGTTGCATATTTTTTTCCAGAATTAAAATTATTTCTGCGTAATGAATGAAGAATTTTGAATAATCAAGTCATTTTTCCTTAGGTCTGTCATTGTGTCTTGTCATTGTGTCTTAAGCCACTGGCTAGAGCTGAAGAGGTGGAGTTTGCCAGGTACAGTTGGGTGATGGCTCTGGCAGAACTCAGTGTTTGGCATGTTTCCACCACTGCCTCTTACCTTGTTCCCTTCTCCCACACTGGCTGTAGTGCTGCTGTATGCGATTCCTGTTTTATTTACTTTATTCCACAACAGTCATACCTTTTTGGCTCTATTATATGAGATTTGTTTCTAATAATCCATAGTTTTGCTTGAGGATCCCAGTTCAAGGCCAAGGGTAGGTGATTCAGTATGGTAATACGGTATTATTTTAGGAGAGGATTTTGCTAGCTAGTGAGAGCAGTACAGTCTTGGGAGCATAGTGTTTAGTCAAAGTAGCATTGATCGCTGTGTGCGCTTCTTACCATAGACATATGCTTGCTTTCCAGTAAGAGAAGAAACAGGACCAGCAACCTAAGGCATGAAAGAATGAATTTCCCTCAAATGAAAAAACGCAGTTGAATGCAAAATACAGAAATGGGTAATTGCAGTCGAGTAAGGAGTCCCAGGAACATCAGATGTTCCCTACCTGGGGAAGATTGCAAGCCACAAAGTTCAGTGTAAGGAGAAACTCAAGCAAAGAAGAGGAGGCAGAAGCTAGGGCTGGGACTTTGTGGACTGTATCCAAAATGCCGAGAGGAAAGATACTCGAGTATAGAACTCACTGAAGGGTGGATAACATAATAAAAAAAAAGTCTTAACAGGCCCCACTGATCAGTGGACATAAAACTCTTCTGAAGAAATAGAGAGCGCAGACCCAATGTAATCAGCATTAAGTATGTAATTATTGGGGGAGGGGGGTGGTGTTAAGCTTTTTTACTTTGTTGAAACAACACCATGTTTATTTTAAAATGAAATGGACAAAAAATGTTTCCAAAAGAAAATTTAATTTGATTAAGAGGCAGCCAAAAATTAGTAATATACGCCTGCTTTATTTATTTTGCCTATTTATTTTACCAAGTGACAAGTGTCGAGCCAGTTCTCAGCTGGAAGAAAGCTATTCACAAATCTTTGCTTGTTCAAACGTTAATTTTGCTAGATTGTTTTCTTCTCTTAGATAACGTGTCCCAGGCATATTCTACGCTTGCATCACAGACCTAGCAGTCTGGATGAAATTTGTGGAGCTGAAACGTCACAATTACTCAGAGTAACTGGAGCGTGGAATACAGATCAGCTTGAGTCAGAAAACTCTTTGTGCCTCCCCCACTTTGGTGCATCCCTGAGCCTGCAAGTGTGCAGGCTGATGTCATATACCAAGCAACAGTCCCTGGGAGAGGAGCTTGACTGGGAAGTTTAGCACTAGGAAATTAAAAGCTGCGGTTGAGGGGTTGCTGAGGCAAGCTGTGCCACAACGCTCTCAAAATGCGGTGCCTATGTGCAGTCCTCAGACCCGTCAGCAGTGATAGCTCATGTTCCATCTATTACAAACAGAGACCTGCTTCAGAAGTGTAAGTTGTGATTTTAAACATATATGTTTTAGTTCCTGGGTGTGCTTTCCTCAAGTTTAAATGGCTGCTTCTTGGGTTGGGTTTTTTCTTTGTTGGGTTGTTGGTTTTTTTTTTCCTTCTGTTAATATAGGCACATCTGAACTTGTTTTCTTCTCTCCTGCCAGTCTGATTTGCAGTTTTTGAGGCATCTGTACTAAAAAAGATTTGAACATACTAGTAGGGCTTAAAGACACTTTTCATGGTGACCTTTAAAATATCTCAACCTGTGAACTAACTCTAGTCTGGAGTGAAGAGAACTCTTGGGCTCAAAATTTCAGGATAAATGAAGTACAGCACTTTCATACGCTTCTCTGCGTTCTGTTCTGTAAAACAACGCAAGTAGTGAATTCAAATCTCAGCTGCCTCCTTCTGAAAAGATACTTATTTAGGCAGTTGTGATTAAGTTGATGATTTCACCCTTCAAAAGTTTTTTCCTGTTCAGCTAAATGATACCTTTTTTTGCTGTGGGCCAGAGTTTTATTTAGCATATATTGCCTGGGAGAGTGTGGTACTTGCAGGCATCAGTTGCAATTGTGACATGAAAGAGCCATTGTCTTTTGCAAAGCAGCTGCGCTCTTAAGCTAATGACACTGACTTTCAAGCAGCTATTAATTAAAAGACAGTTGTGAACTTTTGTCATATTCAAACAGTATTTTAATCCACCCGTATTATTAAAAGTAAACCTTTCAGTTATGTTCTGTATCACGTTTGTCCTTTGTGAATAAATGAAGGACGCTTATGTTAAGCTTTGAGCTAAAGCAATGTCCATTTTGCCAGATATTTTATGTCTGCGAAGCTGCAGAGGTAGGAGGTTGGTTTAGCATGAGTAGACTGCTAATGGGGTCTGCGTGATGGAACTGCTCAGACAAAATTTCGGGTACTACTGTGTTAAAAGTGTGTGCGTGTGTGTGCATGCTAGAGTTTGAACAAGCTGGCACGTCAAAACTTGTCAGAGGGAAGCACATAAGTGTATGAAAGAAAACATTGTCCTCTTGGGAATATTGGAAGGAAGACGACGTCATTCCGTTTTAATCACTCAATTAAATTACACCTATAACACTGCTCTGTGTAAAAAGCTTCCTGATGATGCCATTGCTAAGCGTGTTTTTCAGGACTTTGTGTACATTTCAAGTGAGCTGAGGTTTAAACTTGCTCTGTAGGTTCCTACACGGTGATTAAGGAAAAGGGAGGTGATAAACAATGGAGCATCTTGTGTGGAAGAGCAGTGGATGGTCTGGAAACTGCTGCAACATTGCGTAACTACAGAGTGTGTTTAGTCAAAAGCGTTGCAGAGGAGACGGTGAAAACAAGATCATGTCAGGGTTTTATTTCATCTTTCCAAGTAGTCAATATTAATTCAGGCTACAGGGAGTTTTTTTCCTGTTTTCTCACACATTTATTTCATAATGCCAAAGTCGGGAAGAAATGGAACAGTGATAATGAAAATTAGAAATGTGAATGTGGGTGAAATGGTAACCAATGTTCCTCCTACTGTAGAGGCATTAAATGAAAAAAGAAAGGGGGGGGCAGGGGGAGCACAAGCATTGTGTTGGTGGATAGCTCAGCAAATACCATTTATATAACGCATTTGTATGCACCCAGCAGCATGGAGATAGCCGAAGTAAATAGGAATAGGGTTTTTTCCTCTTTGCAATCTGAAGGCAAAAATTAGTGCTGTTCAGAACAATGTTAAATTGAACAGTGTGTGGTATTTGTGATTGGCACGTCCTGTGGAACATACTGCTGTGCTGGGGGTGGGGAGAGAAGCTGCATAGATAAACGTATGGATTGTGCTGTTTGAAATGGGGAAAAACAGCAGATAACGTGGAAGGGAATAAATAGTTGATAATGTTAGGCAGCAGGGGTTGTGTGTCTGGGTGAAGCAAACAAAATGCGAAGAATGAGTTTAAATGAGTTTAAATGGTTACTTCCTGATGGTTCTTGTAGCAAATGTCTTTCATTTAAAATAAAATAGATGAGGATACTTATGAAGTACCATATGTAATCTAGCTTTATGATGCTGACATGGGCGAGGGTGCTTACAGGGAGAATTAATGGAGAAAACAAAAAAGAGCAGTGTCGTGCACATGCTCTAGGTATACAGAGTTGGCCGGCTTCTTAAATCTAAAGTTAAGCTAGAAAACTACTCAGGTTCATCTGTGTTGCATTAATATAATTTTTCATTCAAGGTACTGTAGGAGTTTTTTTCATTGGGTTTTAATTTTGGCTAAAACTTGATTGTGTCACAAACTGATTTTAGGAAGCCTGGAGTTGCTGATACACGTTGCTTGAGAGGGACGTAGGAAAGTCTGTCTGCCTGGTGGAGCTGTCGGCGTTCTCAAGCATGCCCAGCCCTTCTCTTCGCAACTTTAAAATGCGAGGCAGGCGTTGGGAAATCCCTTCGCCGGCTTTCTCAACGCTGCAGTTGAGTACAGCAGAAATTGCATAAATACATGTACCGAGGAGTGCCTGGGCCTGGTTAGAATGGGGGTGGAGTGCTCTGAAAGAGGTGAAGTAAGGTTATGTTGGACCTGACGTTGGTTCAGAGAGGGTGCTGGATGTATTTAAGCAAGGTAGTCTTAAGTAAGTACCAATTAATTAATTTGAAGACAAGTAGATGTTGGAGTAAACTGTATGGAAAAGTACCTTCTCTTCTGCGAACTTGGGGAAACTTCAGCAACCAGGAGGAGAGAGATCTGGGTGGGATGGTGGGTAAAGCACTTACACGGGGATGGGAAGGTCGCGGTTCATGTTCTTGCTCTGCTCTCTCCATCCATTTGGACAAATGACATCAATAAAGTGTCACTTGTTCTGAAATGGGAAGGAGTGTGCGTGTGTCTTGGGGGAGGTAGGGAGGTCTGTTTTGTCAGAATCTATGTAATGCTTTTAAATAGCATGACTCACTGATAATTGAGCATGTGTATTATGGCAGTGTCCTATCAGTGTTTTTCCTAGGGAAATTGAGGAGGTCAGGATTAGCTTTCTGCATGGCAACACGGTGCCCTAGGTTTGGAGATCCTCGCCCTTCCCTTTTTGTTAATGTGGCCATAATGTACAAGTGTACCTCCTTCATTGTTGTTGCTTGACACTGGTTTTATACTTTCTGAAAGCACTGGATCTGGTAGGTGGCTAAGGCTTCCTTTGAACAATGACACTATGCCAATAACCAGGGAGGGGAAAAAAATTTTAAGTAGTAATTCTGACTTATGGGGGCGTAATGCTATTAATCACTAGACAGATATCTTAGAGTCGAATTTACACAACTGTCACATGAGAATAGTGTTTTTTTGTTGTGGGTTTTTTTGAGAAGTAGTTCATTTAACATAACAAGTGCTGAAAACATGAGCAACCCTATCTGCAGACGTTTGGAATGACACAGCTTGAGTGCAAGAAGATGTTAATCTTTTTAATAAGCGGCTTTCTGAATTTCCTTTATTTAGATTTTGTCTTTAGAATCCTATGTGCTTCTGCAACTTCTATTTTCTGAAGCCTGGAAGTCAGCCCAGGTGCTGCCGTACCTTCCTTTCCCCACAGAGAGAGCTCATTTTGTTCTTGGTCATTTAAACTCTTGAAAAGCTTGTCCTCCGAAACCTCTGCTTGATGAGGAGGCAGAAGATGTAGCTGGTTTAAGTCTCCTTGATAGCAGAGTGAGCTGAAATTCCCAGGATGTGCTGCTTTTTAAACTGAGTTAATGTGAAAAGTTGAGGGGCTGGGCCAGTTCTTAGAAGTGATTCAAATATGAAAAAGCTTCTGGGTAGGGAAAGTAGCAGTTCATGATACTTGGAGAGCATGGATTTCTTACAGCAGCTTTGCTGTCCAAAGAAGTGTGTTGTATGAGTACACCCCCAGTGAAACCCTAACTCGTTTGAGAATAGATTGTGCAGTAATTACTTCTACTACGGTCTGCCATTCGTATGGCTGTTGGTTACTTGGTCATTCTGCAGTAACACCTTGGATGTGTGAGATGAGGTCATTAAACATGTAAGTGTGGGAGGAAAAAAGGTCTTGAAACACTCTGTGTCTTCCCGTTAGTGCCTGACACCTTAAAAATATCAGTGCTTGACTAAATATGAAGCCGTTGACTCATTTATGCTTGTGTATTACCTGTGTAAATCACCTTTAAGGTCACATGTCATTTTACTAGAATAAATAGCTAAGTAATAAAATATAGCGCAAATGGCTTTATTCTGTAATCTTTGCACAGATGGGGTAGTATTTAGAAGCTGTCTTTGAGCATCAGTTGCCTAGAACAGTGGGTTTGATCCTAGGTCTGTTGTTCCCTGGATGGACCCCAAATCTGCAAATGTCTGTGCTCCTGTATTTTATTTAATGCAGCAACGGATTGCAGCACTTAAATTGTACTTGAATTTCTTTTTGATTTATTTGGCCTCTTGTTTTATTGACAGAATTCATTGTGGATGAAAGCCTGAAGTGAAGAACCCAATGTAATTTTAATTGCCTTGGTAATTTGATCTTAATTTGCTTAAATATCTTGTGTACGCAGTGAGGAGCTAGGAGAATTCATGGAGATGAAAGGTGCCAACAGCCCTGGGATCCTTGTACTGACCACGGGCCTCAGCAAACCTTTTATGCGTCTGGATAAATACCCCACGTTACTCAAAGAACTTGAAAGGCACATGGAGGTATATCTTATCAGCATTTATGTTCCAGCTTAATGATGATTTGACAACAGTTATTTTAAAGGTACATGTCAAACATGATGGGACCCAAAATTACATTTGTTTGCTCTTCCATCAGCCTTCTAAAATACGGGCTGCAGTGGTTTAAAATTTAGTGCAGTAAAAGCTAAACGTTTAAAATAAAACTAGCCAGAGAAGCTAATCTTCAGTGCTAGAACAGTCTTGCAGGGTCTTCGGTTGACTTGACATTGAATGTGTCTCCTGCATACTGCTCGAGGCTACTTGATCTTGTAGAAGGAGTGCTGCTTCTCATCTTAGGACCTCAGCGTGTCAAACGCATCACCGGAGTAGTCCCTTTGACTTCACTGAACACTGTCCAAAAACAATCTTTCCAGTATGGGAAGGTGTCTGAGGAGCTACCGTTTCCGCCTTTGCATTTTATAGGTTAGACTTTTGGAGTGTGAAGGAGGGAGAGAAATAGAAAGTGTATGGGTCTTTTGTCTTGTCACACAATTTGGTTTGTCAGTCAGTGACAATGGAACATACTAGTCTGCAAGGAATCTGGTTTGTGACAAAGTTAACATGCCAAATAAAACTCTTTAAAATAAACACTTTCCTATTAAGATTTCAAAATCTCCTATCCACTAGGTCTTGTAAAACTTCCTTGGCTCTATTTTAAGCAAGAGTAGGAACGTTATACGTGATTCTTCATTTTTACTGCAAGCAAGACCACCAGTGTTTGATATAAGAATAAGAAGGCTGTGAAAAGAGAGCAGATTGGTCTACAACTTCCGTTTTACAGAATTACTTGTTTTTAGTTAAGCCTCTAAATTTTTTTAAAATTAGATTTTACTAGAACTGAAGTTTTTATGTCTGTTTTCTCCGTTGTTTTTAGGATTATCATCCAGATCGTCCAGATATTCAAAAATCCATGACTGCCTTCAAAAATCTTTCTGTAAGAATGATAAAAAACATGATATATTTTAAGTAGAATGTTTTCTAATTTTATGCGCCTCATTGCTTTAAAAAAAGTGAAAGTCTTTTTGTAAATGTTTGTATATGAAATCTTTGAAAGCCTGGAAATTGATGCTGTTTGTGGGGAGAGCTAGGGATGGTAGTTTGCTAGGGAGTTAGAGCAAATAGACTATTAATGTCAAAGCGACGCAAAGCATTGTGCATCTCTTGGTCCGCCCTCTTGCTCATGTGTCATCTCCCTTTTGCCTTGTGCTGGCATAACTAGTGTCCTGAAGAAGGGCTTCTTTGCAACAATTGAGTCTATTTTCTGATTTTTTTCTAAAGTGCATTCCTTCTAGGGGAATGGTGTTGGAGTTGGGGGAGAGAGGATGAAGGGGAAAGTGCTAGTGAAGTTCAGAAGATGTGAAACTTCTAGGAATAATGGGAGCAGGAAGCCTAATTTGAATAGACCAGCTGTCACTTACTGTCTTTAAAAAAAACAAACAACACAAACCACACCTCAACTGCAACAAGCGTATACTTAATGCAGTCTCAGTTACAATAAACTTAATGTTTTGTCCTTCCTGTTAGGAGTGAGTGCTGGGTGGTACCCTGGCATTTTCTGTTTTTTATTTTTTAACGCAGAAATTCAGTGCTCTCTGTGTTCAGAAGAGATTTGGGGATCCTGTTCTGTTGGATGCTTTACAAACAAGAGGAAACAATTGTTGCTGAGAAAAATTCAAATGAATGGGAGTACAGCTAGTAGAGCAGGTTGGAGACATTTAATAAAAATAGGAACACAAAGTTATACGCACTCATAGTTTGCACAGTTGTCATGACTCTTTTTACTAAAGAAATACGCTTTGTTGTATAGTTGTGTACTTGCGACAGCTGTGTTACTCTTCTGCTGAGCTCAGCCGTTCTTGGTTGGAAGTACAAAAGTTTGAAATGTAAAGAAAGGAGAAATTTGAGAAACAGAGCTATGACTATGAATTTGGAATGGTATTTCAAGTCAGTGTATTGAAAGGAAAAATAATAATATTGAAGTGCAAAACTAGTTTTATAAGAAATATTGGTAATAGTCATCTAAATGAAAATACTTGAGGTTAGATGCTGTCTTCTATGTACTACAAGCATGACAATAAATACAGCTGTAATGGTATTTCTATCCTTAATCTGCTCCAAATTGATAGAGTTGATAGAGATGGTATTTTCCTCTGTTTCTTAGGCACAATGTCAAGAAGTACGGAAACGGAAAGAACTTGAACTACAAATACTGACAGAAGCTATCCGTTGTTGGGAGGGAGAGGATATTAAAACACTTGGCAATGTGATTTACATGTCCCAGGTCATGATTCAGTGTGCTGGAAGTGAGGTAATGTCCTTCTCATTTTTACTGTTGGTCTTTTTTCCCATTTTGAATAAAATTAATTATAATAATTCTGCAGCAGAAATAAACAATGCTTCAGATATCCTAATTTAGACTAAAATCTTTCTCTACTAATTTAAGGCTTTTATTACAAAACCTGAAATAAATGTCCTTGAAGATGGATGGTCTCATCTGTAAAAGTTACCAAGACATAACTAAATATAGCAGTTATAAATGTATGAAGATGACTTCGCAGGATTATTTTCAAAGGGCATAATTAAACAGGATTTTCCATGTGTAGTTATGTTACAAGATAGTTTTGCCTAGCAGTTATTACGGCTTGTTTTAAATAACAAAAACTTTCAAGTTCGGTATTGTGTTGTATGCTGTTGGAGGCACGCTTTTTCCTTGCTGTTTTGGGCACTTAGCTCCAGCAGTAAATTTTAGAATACAAGCTTGAGAACCAAGTGGTTTTGGAGAAATAGGACAGCACGAGACATTAGAAAGTTGAAGGTGACACTGGGGTGTTTTTATAAAACACAAACCAAACAAACAAAGCACACAAAGAAAAGGTTGTCCTACCAGAAGTGATGTTAAAATAATCTTAATGTAGTAACAGAAAGGAAGTGTTATACAGATTACTGACATGTTTTTGCTGTAAGTTGTTCCCCTGTAAAATCAATGAAGCTTTGAACCTGGTGGGGCTTTTGAATTGCAACCTCATTCAGTCAGGTTCCTCCCTTAGAACGAAGATGGCCATAAATACGAAGGAAGAGTAAAGTGCTTATGCAACCAAATGTTTAAAAAATCGTTGCCTGATATTTTTCTCTCAGGTATTTTGTTAGGTGTTAAAATAAATAAATAAGATTCAGTAGAGCTGATAGTGCATCTTCTGCAGTCACGTCTCTTCTTGTAGTCTTAAAACCAAACCATAACACCACTCCATCCCCCACTCATATCAGGAGCTAAAATGTCAAATGTAATGACTTTCAGAAGTTTCTGCATAGCATTACAGTTTTTTTACTAGACGTAGAACAGCTTCATTTGTGCAAAAGCAATCGGGTTTGGTTTTGTCTTTTTTGAAATGATATAGACATTGGTAAATGTTTACTGAAAACCAGAAACTTTAAAACTTGGTAAGGACTTGCATTGTTTTGCAAAGATGCTTGAAATTGAGACGCGGCTTTGTCAATAGATATATTTGTTTTGCCAGTAAAATTAAAACATTATACCTTAATGTTTCTCTATTTTGTTGTTTGTCTATAGCAGTAGATTGAGTAAACCTCCTCCTTCCATAAAAATACCCCCAAAACAAAACTACAAAGTACAACTTCATAACTGAAACCAGCAAATTAAAGCCAGAAAAAAAAGTAATGAGTGTTTTTGTTGCAAATATAAGCATTGCCACTTTTCTTTGATACTCTTCTTCTACTTTGGGTCATAGTCCAACATCATTCAAAAATCCGATCTCTCCAATTTGAGAGACCACAGTCTTGATGTTACCACAACAGCATCCATCTAAATTATATTAAGAAACATATCAAATGTGTAATTTTGGTTTTGATGAAATCAGCGAAACATTTGTTACCATATTAAACATGGTCAGTATTTCACCCAATTTCTGTTTTAAAATGTTAGGCTATACTCTCAGGGAAGAAGTAGAGGCATGTGTTGCTAGCACTTTTCAAATAAAAAAAATCAAACCATTCTGGTGCTTTTGGGGGTTTGGGGAGGGAGAGGGGGTGTTAATTCTATGAGGAGTTAATTTTGCCAGCAGCAAATACTTATGGAGTAATTATGGAGTTGTAACATTGATGGTAGTTTTTAATAATATAAAACAGAAAAGCAGGGGGTGGTGAGGGGCTGTTGATGTTGTATTTACTTCTTCATTTTCTTTTTTTGATAAGGAAAAGAATGAAAGGTATCTTCTTCTCTTCCCTAACATTTTGCTAATGTTGTCTGCCAGCCCGAGAATGAGTGGGTTTATCTATCAGGTAAGGTAATACATGCGCATATGTGTATAAATGTGTTGGGAGTGTGTTTTTTTCCAAATGGTATTTCGTGGGAAATTTGGAAGGATTAGTAAACTTCTACATTATAAAAATAACAGGTATTTTCTACAATAAGAACTGGTGACGTGTTTTATAAAATTCTGGGCTAGAAGCCCAGGGTTTGATTTTTGCAGCTATGACTATCAGCAAAGGTTTTTTTACCTTGTGAGTAGTAGCTAATGAGATGAAGTATCGGTAGCTTTGTAGATCTGCATAGCAAAACAGTGCTGTTGTACGGGTTGGTTAGTGCTCTTTGCTGCTTGAGTCTTACCAAAATTATGCAGCACTCTTAACCTTTCATGGGTGTGAGTTAGGCTGTTGCCATCTGTTTCTTTAGGCGCATCTACATTAGTTCTTTATCTTTGAATCAGCAGAGCACTTTTGAAATGAATCTTCTAGTTTTTTCTGTTTAATGATCTTTGAGTTACTGTGTAGAAGTCGTTTTGGGGCTCAGAGACAAGATTCCCTCTGGATGAAGCTGAACTGGAAGGCATGCTCCAAAAGCGCGCTTGCTCTGCTCCAGTAACTGGAGCAATTGAAGTGCATGGACTGACATTTAGTCCCTGGCCCCAGCCTAGAGCTAGCCCAGCATACCACCACCCAAAATCCATACGTTGTGGCCTTCTGGTCCTCAGTGCCGGCTGTTTAACTTCACAAATCCTCTGCTCGCTGCTGGTAGACACAGTCTTTGAGCTCCCTACCAAGTTTCGTAGCTGAATACTTGTCCCTGCTTCCCCACTGCAGAAACAGAACACCTCTGCTATAGTGCAGGAGGATCGGTGCTGATTGGGTTGGCTCCCAGTAGCTCTAGGACACAGTGCTTTCGCAGAATCACTTGCATTTTGGGTGTGTGGTTCAAAAGACCCCCCCAAGAAGTAAAGCTGAAGCAAATGCACCGTCCATGACTTCCTGAAATCTTTATAAAATGGTCTTCAAGTATTGCTATGTGGTTTCCAGTAGAAAATCAAAAGCAAGGGAAAACTGCAACAAAGTTCTAAAAGGAGACAGATAATTTCACCTGCTGTAAGTAGTTCTGTCAATCAGGCTCTTGAGCAGTTTTGTTCCTTGCTCCTGAGCAGTGATCGGCCTGCTGGGAAGGAATGCTGAAGCTTAGTCATTCGGGGTTCCTATGTGATCAACCACAGCCAGTCACAAACTGTGTGACTTTTTTTAAATTATTATTATTTTTTAATTAAGAGCAGTTAAATATGAAATTTCATGTTTGGATTCATTTCTTACCTGCCATGGTGGTAGCTGGATTTGTCTCAGACAGTGTTGCATTAGGTGGTTCAAGTGGACAATCAAGTTTCTCTTGGCTTTGTGCTGCTCTTAAGAATTTTTGGCAAGTGCTTTATCCCAACACTGATGGAAAAAGATACTAGAAAAGGCAGGTGAGCTCTGTATTCCAAGTGACACATCCACAATTTCTGATGAAGGTAGATCTTCTGTACTGGTTACAAAGGCAACTGACTGGAAATTTAGTATGTTAACAAACAATATGAAATTAAACAATGTCAGGCTTTATTTTTCTCTCTTACTGTACATCACTTTTATATTTCTTCCTCCTCCCTCCTGCCTTTTCCCCCAGGTGCACAGCACTGTTCAGTAAATAAGCAATTTTCTGTGCCTTTGTCTTCAGCTGCTATTAAGTATGGCCACAGCACGCACTTAGTGTTTGCCATCCAACTCTCAGTTGAATGCAAAGCTCTTAATTTTCTCATAACCTCTCATGTGATTCTCCCAACACTGAGAACTTCTCGCATTTTAATGACTACACATCCACAGCAAGGTAAAATTATTTCATCGCTGTTTGTGTCTGAGACAGTGGCCCAGAGCCATGTCTTGATTGCATGACATAGGCCGCCTGGACTTTTCTTCGGAGGTTCTTGTCTCCGAACTGGGATGGATATGGACAGAAGATATTGCAGCTCCCTCAGTCATTCCCAGGGAAGTGATGCCACTGGAGGCAGTATCCTACATTACACCCTCCCTGTACTACTGAATATTCCACTTATCAGCAGGCTTCAGATTTTCAGGTTGATGGTGCTGATACCTGCCATGTGAGCTAACGAGAGAACTTTAAGCAGTGGTAAACTGAAGCCAAAAGGGGAACAGGCCATACTTCACAATTGTGTGTGGAAAGAAGGGGGATATAAACGATTCATAAATTCAGTTCTGTTTTCTTTATGTTTTGCTGACTTTGTACTTTTTCTCTCCATGTGGCTCAGGTGATCTTTGTTCTCTGTCACCAGTCTTTTGCTTAGTCTATTCCCATATTCCCTTTCCACCTACAGCAGCAGTTCTTGCAGCTCTCTTTCCTTGTGGTTGTGTGCAGTGTTAGTCATGAACCAACAACCACAGAAAAGCAGAAGAGAGAAGAATTTTAGGCTGCATTGTAGTGCACAATGCCACCATGTTTCCGTCAGAGGGGAAGCTGTTGCAAGAAAACTCTTCCTTTCCCTTTGGCATCTTGGGCTTGAGCATGCTCTGTGCATACAGAATATCCAATGATTTTTAGTTTCCAGGCTTCTAAGAAACCTTTGTCCATTCTGCAGACATTAGGAAAGAAAGGGTGAAGGAAAAAAAAAAAGTGGGTTTTTTTTTATTTTCTCTCCATTGGAGCCAAAATTCCACAGGACATAGTATTTGCGCTGTTGCCAGCAAGTGCTCAATAGTGTTTCTGTGCAGGAGAATACAGAATCTGTCTTAAAGAACTTGTACTGAAGTTGCATTTTTGGTAGAGCATTTCATCCTGACAATATTCAGTCTTATTTATTCTTCTGTGTTTCTCAAGGGTCAAAAAGTTATCCTAAACTGACTTTTTTTTCCCCACCTTGTCTGGGTTTCAAATGAGAGGCTATCTTCTGTAAAATTAATAAGTTCTTCAGAAACCTTACAAATGTAAAGGTGTTTTTTCTGCTTTTGGGTTTTTTTCCCCAAAATATTTCTGTGAGTCAATTTAGTAGTGGGGTTATTAGAGACGTAAATCTTCAGTAAAGAATTGATGCATGTTTAGTGAAGTCTTCCCTTCTAAATCTACTTGTACTACAAACCTTATTTTGAGAGCTAATCAGTTTGCAAACAAATGTGCTTAAAGATGAGTCACCATTGCCTCTTATCATGTAATATGGATGGCCCTGAAGGTCTCTGTTTCAAGAACCTGAGGCTATGATGAGTGTCCACTATTACATTTGTATGGATATCATACCCTGCCTAGGTACCAGATAGACTTGTTGAAGTCACAGGTGTCATTTGCAGAGGTTGGGCATATCAAAAACTTTCATTACAGGGTGTTTGTGTGGGTTTTTTACATGTTTTTAAACCCATTCAGTGTGTATATGTTTGTCAATTTACTGCATGTGTCTTTGTTCAGAGCTTGAATTTTGTATGTTCTTTACTTGGTAATGGTTTTGTGTATTTTTCATTTAACTTCAGTATTACTGGTTTTTGGTTTCGGGGTTTTTTTTAGGGAAAACTGCCAATGACAGGAATGACTATCACAAAGCTAGAAGACAGTGAAAACCATAAAAATGCATTTGAAATATCAGGTATTGACCATAAATATTTTTATTTACTACTTACTCCAGGATATACTATTTCAAATGTCAGATGTTCTGTCTGAACAGAGGGAAAAATTTCTGCATTGTGAGGGTGACCAAGCGCTGGCACAGGTTGCCTGGAGAGATCTCCATCCTTGGAGATACTCAAAAGCTCTGGCCACGTCCTGGGCAGTCAGCTCTAGGTGTCTGTGCTTGAGCAGGGGGTGGACGGCCTACAGAGGTCCCTTCCAGCCTCAAGCATCCTGTGATTATACAAAATTACACAAATTTTGTAAGGCAGCTACCCGGAGCCTCACTGGAAAGCTGCTTTTTACTGCTTGTCTGAAGCAGTTAACAAACTGTCTTTGCATGGGATTCATCCCCAAATTTTTGTATTTTGATAAATGGAGGCAGTAGCCTTGGAGAAGGTCCTTTATAATGGAAGCAGTTCAGTATGCTACTCACTGGAAGAAGAGGAATTCCAGAGACTCTGGAAGAGCTTTAAGCAAGAGCTTTCTTCTAGAGATGTTCCACCTCTTTCCTGAGACCTTTAGCACTCTAATGCTAATGATGTTGCCATTGTGCTTACTTTGGGTAATTTCTGTCTATTAAGTCATTTGTTTCAGCGTGTACCTTACATCCTTGAGCAATTTAAAGGACAGTGGGAGCAGGGTCCACACGGTGGAGCTTCATACCTTTGTTCATTTCTTGGATTAATTCTGCCCCTGAGCAGGTTGCATTTAATTAAGTAAAGTAATTTTGACCCTCTCACGTGGCAGGCAGTATCACACATCAGTGCTAGGAGGCAGAGGGGAAAAGCTGTTGATGGTGCATGTTTTTCTGAGATAATAGCTGTGAAGCTGACCTTGGATGAGGAATGTGATGGGTTAAAATGGAATTAAGTGCAGATATTAAAGTAACCTTTGGTTAACATTGCTTTCCCAAGTGACTTTTGCCTCAACTTTAATACTAGGTTCAGACCAACTTTATGCCTTTTTCTGAGAGAGATTGGTGAACTGTGTTCTATAGCTTTTCCTATATTGTAGCTTACAGGCTCAAGAATGACATTTTAGGCTATACGCTACCTTTCCTGGCGAATATGGAGAAGCATAAGGCACCTAGATGAGCCTGTCTCCTACATCACATCTATTTCTTGTCATTAAAGGTTGTGTTTAATTATTAGAGGTGGGGAAGACGGTAGAGCTCCTATGCCTGGCACAAGAATAAATACGTGGAGGAAATGTCTATTAAAATTGGAAAACTGAGATGCTGTTGTATTGAAAATACAGGTTAAAATTTTGCTTGGTACTTACGGGATATAATGTTTTAGGAAATGAGTGGCTTTATAATCATGTCAGACCGAGTAAGGGTGGTGTTCTGTGGTTTCCTTCATCTTATCTTTTCTGTCACCTAGGAAATATGATTGAAAGAATACTAGTGTCTTGTAACAACCAGCAAGATTTGCATGAATGGGTGGATCACCTGCAGAAGCAAACCAAAGTCACAACTGTTGGGAATCCCACCATTAAACCTCACTCTGTGCCATCTCACACGGTAAGAAAGAGCTTCTGGACTAAAGTGAATGAGCAGTGTATGCAGAATTAGGTTATCTGGCAAATATACCACCATGTAAAGCATTTTTTAGCCATTAGTAACAAGAACTGAATGTTATGAGTGTAGTTTAATGGGTTCAAAAGATCATTCTGTTTTTCATTGTGTGAACAAAGAACAAAAAGCTTAGATCTTGGTGTAACAGTTTAACACGGTAAAAGAAAATTATTACTTTTTCTGTTTTCACCAAATAATACACCACCAAGTAATGCACCACCATCTAAGTGTCCTTAGACCAGTAGGTTTTAATTGGTGATGTACTTGACAGGCTGTGGAAAAATTATTTGCTTAAGTACTTTCTTTTGGGTTCTGCATTTGCGTTGTCAGATATGAATGGATCTAAATTATCTCCATCCTTAGTGGTGAGAGAAGTGGGAGCAGGGCTGCTCGTAGCTGTTCTTTCTTTAGCGTGTGCTCTGTCTGTGGTAGACAATAAAAATTTCTTCAGGCTCCATTTTTCCAAATAATAGTTTAGTGTAAAAATTTTCAAAGGCCAGCTGTAATCAACAGAAGCACTAGATAGCGAGTGAGATTATTTCACCAATCCTTGATGATATTATGTCTTTATGACCATAACATACTTTCTTTCCCTTCCCATCACCATTGTGTCTTTGACAGCTTCCTTCCCATGCGGTAACACCCTCCAGCAAGCACTCGGACAGTAAGCCGATACCACTGACGCCTGCGTACCACACTCTTCCTCATCCATCACATCATGGGACTCCGCATACCACGATAAACTGGGGACCTCTGGAACCTCCAAAAACCCCCAAGCCTTGGAGTCTGAGCTGCCTACGGCCCGCACCTCCGTTACGGCCTTCAGCAGCTCTTTGTTATAAAGAGGTGAGATGTGGCCGCCAAGAAATTTGACTGTGTAGCAGGCCTACAATGGGAAGTTCAACTTTTTTTACGCACTACCATTTTACAATTTTGTGCATGTTTTTATATAAAGAGGATTTAACAGCCAATGCTGAATCAATGGTAATGGACTAGCGAATGCTGTTTATTTCAAACAGGGATTTAGTCTTGCAGCTCAGAAAATACTAAGGCTTGTTAGGAGAGGCTTCCCCTGCTTCCTCCAAGTGCTTCCTTCCACTTATTTCCACTCTTTATCCAGTTAATAAATAAGACTGTTTCTTTTTTTTATTTTTTTTTTTAAACCAGAAATTGGTTATGTTGATCATCCAGGCTTATTGCCAAGTAAGTTATTTGCTAAGCATACTGCAAAGTATCTAGGCTAAGGGATTCTATGGTGCTTCAAAGTGCTGTATCAAATCATTCTAAACAGCTGTGGTGGTATAATTGACTCTTGGTTCCTCAGTATTTGCCAATGTTACTAGGCAACAATAGCATATTAAAAAAAATGCTAACTGTCAAAATATATGTAATGTTTATGTACTCAAAAGAATCTGATGGCTAATGTCACTGTTAGGGAAAAAAAGCTTACATTTTAAGATGCTGTTGTATTTTTTTAATTAGCATATGGTGTGAAACAGGAATCTGTTCCAAGAGAAATAAAATGTGGTGGTTTTAACCACAAAAAGCTGGTGGTGGTAGGTTAATTTGGCCCTGCCACTACATTTTGCACAGGTTTGTAAGTAGTAAAAAAAAAATTAGATTTATGTTGGAAGTCTGTGTGTATGTAAGGAGGAGAATATTACATGCTCTGTGGCTTGGTGATGCCTCCTGTTTCAGTGTCTTTGTCATACGTTCCCATGATACTAATTTAGTGTGAAGCAACAGGGCCCAGAAGGAATCATGCAGTTATGCCTAAGAATGTTTTATTCTGCAAGCATGAGATGTTGACAGAAAAATTTTATTTTGCAGACATGTAAATTGCAGCTTCTTAGAAAGCTGAGCCTAAACACTGTGCCCCAGTGTGGCCTGGCTGTGTTCTTTGTGGTGGCTGTGTGTGTGTGTGACTTTTTTTCTTTTCTTTTGTAAATCCCCTAAACACTAGGGGAGAAAGTGATAGGTGATCAGCAATTGGAAGGTTAGTGTTTAGGCTTCGTTGCTACAAGAGGTTCTTCTGTTTGGCTGTATTATATGCTCATTTGTAACTTACATTAAATTCCTTTCATGCTTTCATGTGTAGGGCGCTAAATTCTCCAATGTGGTAACATTTCAGTCATCTTTACAGTGTTTAGCATAGAATGATGTTCAAAACCTATCTTCATCTCCTTTGGTCTGTCTTGCTCATTCACCTTTTTACTTTCTTGTTCTATATTTTTATAGAGGATGTCTTGTATTCTTAAGGTAAGGGGTAGACCAGTATATTCCTTTTGTTCTTGTAACCTAGCATTGTTCCTGTCAATTAGCATGACCACAGTTTGAGCAGAAATGCTGTATTTGTTGCTGTATTTATTTTTGCTGTAGAGCTTTGTAAGAACAGACCTAAACATTTACAAATTCTGGCTTTGAAGAGTATACTACCTGCCAGACTTTCTTGTTAGGTCCTTTTTTACCTGCTTCTAAGTAGACAAGTGAAATGGGTTGTCTCTTCAAAAGTTAAGGAAAAAAACCCCTGTGTTAATGTATGCCTGCCTCTTCCCTTCGCTCTAGCTCCCAAACAGCCTGCATGCTTTTGCAGCAGCTTTTCTGTATATTTCTGTTAATAGAGGATAAAATACTTTGTGTATAGTTGGAGGAAGGGTAGAGAGGAAGTCAGCAAGTTCAGGCAAATCAGATGTGCCAAAAAATATTAGTAAACTGAATTTTGGTGCTGTTAAAAGATTTTTAGTTAGTAACTCCTGTATGCATCTTTAGAAGTTAAACTTCTGAAATATTGTAGAGAAGCTCTACTCTTTTTATTTTTATTTTACCTGCACAGGACCTCAGTAAAAGCCCTAAAACCATGAAAAAGCTGCTTCCCAAACGCAAGCCAGAACGGAAGCCATCAGATGAAGAGTTTGCACTGAGAAAAAGTAAGAGAGACTTGAACAAATGTCTGCATAATGCAAAGGCTGGAATTAACATCAGTTTAAGTTCTGTGAAAGTTAGGCGTACAGTGTAAGCGAGTCATCTGGCTTCCTCTCTCCTGCCAGGGGAGAGGGAGTAGGTATCTCCAGCGGATGGTTCGTTTTATTCATCTTCAGGTGCTTATGTCATGATGGCATTAGTTGCTTTCTAGAGCTTTACTATTGACTGCAGTGGAGGTATGCTTGTGAAGTGCCTGTTAGTATTTGTTTGCTACAGAGGGAAGCGAGCTTGACTGTAGAGCCATGTACAGTTCAGTAAGGTAAACCTGCCTTAATACTGTGAAGAACAATTTGAAGATACTATCCCGCTCTTGCAGAAGACTCTGTAGCGATGTTCTTAAATTGATCCTGGTAGGAGCTTCTGCTGAGCTGCGTGTTAGAAAGCTGGGTATTGCTGCTGGTTCAAAGTCTAGTTGCTTCTGCGATCACTCTTTTTAAGATCCAACAGTCTGCTCTCATTTCCTAGAAATAAGGTCGTTTGCCAGTGTCTGTGTCTGCATAAATTGCAGGGCTTTAGACTGCTTGAAGTCTGAAGAGCAGCGCTGAACTGGGAGGGACTGATGAATGTATAGAAAAACAGAAGGGTCAAAATCTGGATGTTGGGATAATTTGGGGTGGAGGGAACATTAATGCTGTCAAGCAAACACAATATTCACTTAGTTGTCAGTGTCACTCTAATTCTTCCTTGGAAATTTGTGTGAATGAATAATCCAAGTATTTGTATCAATAAAAGACAGGGTATTTAAGCTGAAGGCCATATTCTTTCACTGCTTCTCACTTTTGCTTCTCTGTGTCTGTCCTTTGCTCATGGGCTTTTTAAGATAGAGACTGTGCCTTGAGTGTTCAGTGCATGAAGCGTGATGTTGTGAACAATGTCTCTCACTGGTTTATGTAGAGTTAGAGAGAAAAAGCTTTTCCTCGGGGCACCGTTGGTTTGTCTAAGGTGGAGGTCCTTCTGAGTGTGCTGTGAATTTCATACTGCAGAAGTTAAGGTGGTAAACAGAATGATCCTGTGTTCGTGGGTGTGCAAGTGGATGTTTAGTTCAGGATGTTTTATCCTTACAGGAAGGTACCTGTTTAGGAAAAATTGAAGTACTGCAATACAGTATCATTTCAGATGTTGGAGGATGGAGGTACAGTAGTTGTGCTGACAGTGGTAATACAGCTGTCAACTTGGAGATGTAGGAATTATTAAACACTCAGTGAGAGGAGATAGTTCTTTTGGGGAGGAAGAAGGGGGTTTTTAGCTTGCAAATACATTGTTCTACTGATAAAACTAACTCCTTTCAGTATTTTGTATGTAGGAGATAACTTTGAATAAAAGGGATTCTTTGGTGGCTTTAAGTCAAAGAGTGTCACTTACAGAAATATTTACTGATTCCTGGTATTCATCTTTTTTTTTTTTCCCCCTCCTTGTGTCAGTAATTAGAAGCTTCTGTTACACGTTAGTGCTCCTCCAACCTTTTGCCACTTGTGGAGCTGTAAAAGTTTTCCACTGAGGAACTTCTGTTGAACTTAAAGCTTATTGATAGATAGGTTTGAGTTTTATTACTTATCTTCTCCTCAATCCCAGGGGTTTACGGGCTGTGTTTTGAGAACTGCTATGTCAAATCAGCGTTACAACAGACAAACCAAAATAAGTAACGTATTTCAACTGAGTGCCCTCACACTACTCATTTCAGAAGTGAAATATTTGTCTTGCTACTGTAGTAATATGGTGCTGCATTCTAACCACAATGAAATCCAAAGTGATTTTTTTCCTGCCTTGAAAGAGAAATAACCTGTACTTTGGAGTACCTGCGTCTCCTAAACTATAGGGAAACTATATCAGGTCAGGATAACTTCTTCCACAGTTAGCTTGTCAGCTCATCCTGACAAATGTTTGGACAGTTGGCTTTGTTCCGGTGACAATAAATCACAAAGACTAACAGGATGCATCGGCTGGCAGAGAATACTACTACATTTTGGTGTTGAAGGCAGTTCAGATTCACGCAGCAGAAAATCTTCAAGCGTAGTTTTTTTCAAGGAGGAAAACAGGAAAAATGCTTTTAAAACAACAAATCATCTTGCACTACATAGAGACTCCTGGTTCCATCTAAGCTAACAGTAGAGGTACCTCCAGATTTCAGTTTGATTGGAATTTCGCTCTCTTGCAAGTGAACGATTTGACAGCATTTTTACTGAATTTCCCCAAAGAGGAGATTTGCTGTGGATCTCTACCTTTAGGAAAATTTTGTCATGTTAAGCTTGAATGGTTAGATTTTTTTCAGTAATTTTGTTTCTACTTTAAAGTATGAGAAATTTAATTACTCCACTCTTCACAGATACACTTACGTGATAGTGACATCTTTCCTGCTGCACACTGGACTGAAACTGTACTGACGTGTTTATTATTACACTGTTCATTCTGAGTTTAATTTTCAGTAGTGTGCTGTAAATCTGATACATATACAAAACCCCAAAGTTTTCAAGATTTCTGTGAATTAATATTCTGTTCCTTGATTTCTTTCATTAAATAATGAAAAAATACATATATCATAACTGTATATACAGGTTTTTTCAGTTTAATGGCTGTTTGGTTTAGAACCAGAGTGATCACACTTCAGAACATGTTCTGTGCAACTTCAGAAGCTCAGAAAATGTCTTGAATGTGTGGGTAATTACTCTGACTTGGGGTTTTTTCCCAAGCATTTCAAGATACTGTTTTGTCTTAAACTGTTACTTTTGCTCATTGAAGTTTGATTTTTTTTTTTTTTAATGGAATGATTAAGAGAACTTTAAAGGGTTGATTAGGCTGAACTTTGGACTCAAATGAAATGTAGTGATTTAAAGAGGCTTTTCTGTATGAAGAAACATAACCATGTTTAAAATTCTATTTTTCCCATTGATTCTAGGTACAGCTGCTTTAGAAGAAGATGCTCAAATTCTTAAAGTCATTGAAGCATATTGCACAAGTGCCAAAACACGTCAAACACTAAATTCAAGTAAGTTAGAAAGTACTGAAATGGCTAAACCACAAATTAGATAGTTTGCAAAACAGAGAGGTGTATGTTCTCAGGCCTTTGCAAGTAGCAAGCTGGACCTGGAAGAAATAATAACCTGTTTCTGGCTTAATATCAGTGCCGAGTGTTTAAGTATTGTATGCCAAGGACCATGGTTAAAGACTATAAATCTTTCAGTATTTAAAAAAACCACAAAACATAACAAAAAAAACCAAAAGCCAAAAGTGACTACTTGTCATGGTTTAAAATTGCACAAAACCTTCACCAGTGAATGAGAGGTGTCTGACCTGAATGTGACAGTTAATCAATATGCTTTTTGATAAATTTCAAGAAGCTGGTAAGTAGAGAGGAGGAATGAAGAAGTAGTCATAATTTTGGAGGAGTGTATTTTTGTCTTGTTCTGTTCAACAAAGACTTCCACTGTGGAAAAGTAACCTAGACCTATAAAAATTTATTTTCTTTTATTGCCACTAGTTGTTTTTAGTATTAATTACAAATTTTAATCCCATCTCATAATTTCAGGAGAAATTGTTCTCAGATCTGTGTGTTGCTTAAAGCCATTTTTAGTTTCTCAGATCAATACCTAGATTATTGAAAACCTGTAACGTGCCTCTGGGGTCCTACTTCATTTAATCCAAATCAAGGTTGCCATGTGGAGTTCCTCTGTATTGTAAGTAAAACATTGCGCAAAGCAGGGGAGTCCACCAGCATGTGTTCCATTTACACAAGGAAGGAGAAAATGCTGTTGCATTTGTTCCGATTGCACAGTTTTTGCACAGTTGAATACCGATTTCGTTCGGGGATCCTTGGAACACAGTATAATGATCCTGAAGAACTTGGCTGGTTTTGCTGTTGTCAGGAACTAGAGGAGTGGACATTGTAACTTACTCCTTGTCCACTAAAGGTGTTTAAATTTGTGGTATTCATCACTGTTACTACTGCCCACAGTGCCCTGTGCCTGTTTTGCTTCCAAGCAAAAGCACTTTATGCTGACAGTTGAGAAGTCTCAAAATGCAATTGCAAACTTAGTTCACGGATTTTCCTAATACGTGTTCGCTTACTGTTATCACCTTGAAAAAATCCAGGTACTTTGTATTCGTATGTAATTTAAAATGGGAATATAGCCCTTGTAGTAGACTGTAGAAACTTTTGAAGTAACACCAAAAACCTTAATTTTAATTTTTCTGTATTGAACTGTAGATCTCCAAGGTGGTAAAATTAGCTACTATTACATAATTTTTTATTAATACTTATCTAATTTGTAGCCCTACAGTCATTACAGTAGTGTGTTTAATTGGACAAAAAGGAATGAATATGTTCAAAATTCTGAAGATATACTGTTGTTCCAAACAAAATTAAATGAGATGATTGCCGTTTAAACGTTTCGACTGTGATTTGTTGATTATTTCCAAGGATAATGTGACAAGAAATGGTTGGGGAAACATTTCCACTTGCACAGTAGTGTGCAAGATATAAAATGTGTGTGCAGATATACAATGGATATGATTTTTTTTTGCTTTTTTGCCTATTTTTTTCCGTTCTATGTATATTTAAGAAATATACATAGCGCTGTGAGTATCATTGCATACATCAGAAGTCAGCAGCTTTTATTTGCTCTTAATTGCAGCAAGAAACTTTTTTTTTTATCGATTAAGCACATGGCTGCTTTGTTTGGAAAGAATAGTGTTGTCATCCAAGACTTCGGGTTTCAGAAGATCCATTTTTAGACTGGTAATGGGGGAAAAAAACAGTCATACTGGAATTGCTTCTGTGGGAGCAGTAGTTAGTGTAGAAGAATAGAATTAAAGAATTGCCTGTTATCCGTGAAGCACGCCCTTGTTTTACGTACTCCTTTCTTACCTCCGTGTTAATATTCTGCCTGTCCCTCACGGCACTCATTTGGCAATTCTCCCACCTGCACCACAACCCAAAGCCCAAGGGGCACAGATTTGGCAGCGTCAGATCAGCAGAACTATGGCACCAGTGGAAACTGGTAGGGAGTGGCAGCAGAGGTAGCAGAGCAACTTTTTAAGTTGTTTGAGTGGGGAAGACATGGGGTTTAATTTGGGGAGACAGATGCAAACAGTAAAACAGAGTTTCACTTTCCCCTGTTTCTTATATACTAAGTTTAATTTGCACTTTGCTCCAAATGGAGGCTTAAAATCTTTTGCAGTGCCATGTGTGTGGTGGCGCGTAGCACGACCACTTACGTGGTTTCATGTAATATTGCCAGATATTGGAACTGGATATTGCCAGACCTTTTAAAAATAAAGAGGGGTTGGTCACCTGCTCTAGGATTTAATTGGGAAGACAGATTCAGCTAGCGGTGTGTAGGAAGAGGTGTCTGAGGGGTCGGAATGGACCAGGCGTTGCTGTTAGCCTCTTGGCCCTGTTTTTCTGTGGGTTGATTTACTACATGGTTAAACAAATAACAAGGGGTTCGGGCACAGAAAAGCTGTGCTTTGACAGCCCTCTTGAGTGGGTGCAAGATGTCGCTGCTGGTTTCGAAAGTCGGCAGCCCTGCTCTGCATGAGAACCTTTGCTTTTCCCCTGCATTTTCCTCTTTACAGTGGTGACACAAGCACTTCTGCGGCTGTGTTGTGAGCTGCTGGGGAAATCACCTGTCTGAAAAAGAATCTTTTGTAGGGTTAATTTTCATTTGAAACTGTTCCCTGACCTGGCTCGCCAAGCAGCTGTACAAATGACTGTGTCATTGCAAGGGAGGGAAAGGATGGAGGTACAGATGTGTGACGGGGAATGGCCTGTTGCTTTTCACATCAGTGCTGGATCACGCTGGCTTACTGTGTTTATTGCTCTGTCCCCAGTCAAACCCCTTCAGGCCAGAACTGACTCTGTACTTCAAAAGAACCGAACACCCTCTTCCAAAAAATATATTTTCAAACAAGGTTTGGGTTATTCAAAATTCTCAACTGAGGCTGCTTAGAAGCTTAAAAACCACTTAAAACTTGTGTTGTAACTGTTCAAACATTATATGCTGAGTGTAACTTAAACCTAAACCCCCCAAAAATAGAAAAAAAACAAAGAAGAAAAAAAAAAAGAAAAAAACTTCGGTGCCTTTTTAACAATATTTTCTCTTTTCCTTCTCTTCCCATCACCTTTTTGCTTTTATTTCATGTGTTTGGTTGTGGCTATTCCTTACGTTCTCCTCCTCATCCCACCTCTGCCTATCCACATCCACCATTTCATTTCACCTATACATCCTTAGCATGGCAAGGCACTGACCTGATGCATAATCACGTCTTGGCTGATGATGACCAATCAAGTCTAGACTCCTTGGGTCGTCGCAGTAGTCTTTCTCGTTTGGAGCCTTCAGACCTCTCAGAAGACTCTGACTATGACAGTATATGGACAGCCCATAGTTACAGAATGGGGTCTACATCTCGTAAGAGCTGTTGCTCATATATCTCTCACCAGAACTAATGCACTTCTGAGCTTTTTCTTAACAAATGCTTGTTGTATCACAGCCTGCTTTTCTTAGATGTTTTCTTGCTGTTCCTTGTCTCTTTAATGTGATATTTTAACAACTTCTGAGGGAGCTTCTGAAACTTCAGTTATACCTGGTGGAAGGCTCTATTGCCAGTTCAATACACGTACAAATAAGTCATTCTAAAAAGTGTATAATATCCTGTTAAGGATGATATTTCTTGAGGGTTTTTTTAACTGACAGATACTAATTTGTAGCTCTGAATGGTCTTTTTTTTTTTTTTCTTTTGACTTGGTCAGTGTAGCAACAGGTCCTTTCTTCTTTTTTTTTTTTATTTATTTTGGATACAGCACGTTTTTGTATTTTGAACTGAAACCATACTGGTTTGTGAGCTGAGTGCCAGCAATATGGAAATACCTTAGTGGTAGTGGTTGGATTTTCTACCTATTACAAACAAAATACAAAGCTGGTAGAGTAAGAAAAACGCAGCTTAAAAATAAGCAGAACAAGAGCTGTAAAATCATTCAGATACTCACATATCTGGCCCACTTGTTTGGAAGAGCATTTGCTAATCCATAAAAAATTCTGTTTTTATACTGCTGTCTTTCCCTCATTGCTTAAACGTTTATGCGAAGGACCGCACTGCTCTCCCCACCCCAGTCTGGCAGTTGGCATGAAAACCCGGCCGTCCATGCTCATTACATGCAGTGTTTTGATGATCTCATGTTACCTACGGTCATACTGTCACTTTACTGTATGCAGTAGCGTGGCAGAAAGCAGGGTCTAGATGTTTACTTGCCTGTTAAAATACACAGCTGTCAACTCTCAATTGACCATTCTTCTTGAAAAGACGAGATGAAAATGGTTCCCCTGATGGAGGCTCGAGTGTTCAGCATCTGAAACTCTAGGTACAACTGCGATCACATTGGCTTGTTTGACGTTCTGAATAATAGAATGCTTGGCTTTTGGGTTGTATTGTTTGGAGCATGTCTGTGACAGATTTTATTGTGTCTTGTAACTTCTCTCACGAGCAGGTTTGTTTTCAGCAGCAGCTCCTCGGTTACAGTTGCGTTGGCTTTTCAGAGAACTGTGACTTGCTGTGCACAGCTGAAGGTCTCGAACCTGCACCTGGGGCACTGCTGGGGTGCAGTGTGTGTGTCTGTCTTGTGGATACCGGAATGGGCATCAGAACAAAAATGACATGTTTTCTAAATCTTCCTTGGCATTAGGGAAAAGCATGCGATGAAAGGACAGAAACAGTTCTCTCGTTTTCACCAGGGTCGCCAAACGCAGTTCCCCTACCCCTTTTCAAGTAACCATGTTATCCAGTGTTCAGGTATTACTCTGTGAACAAGTTCAGAATAATCATGATGCAATAAACTGCTGCCTTGGAACTTGATCACGCTCTTTAAAAGATAATCAACACCTTTCTGCAGGTTACACGATATCAGAAAGTTAGTAATTGCTGACGTGCGTGATTCCAGATGGCGGTCAGCATGGAGAAGCTATTTCAAAGCAGTTCACATTTGCAGATCCGCATTCAGTCTTGTTTGATCACCTCCTTCATCCTCTCTCACTGTTGTTGGCATTCAAAAACGTGACTAACAGAAGCAGCGGTGCTTACCGAGGAGGCTTTTCAGGGGTACGCTTTACTACTAGTCCTGTATTAACATAATGACCAGGAACTTGTGTATGTTGAACTTTTTTCAAACTGGAGGAGTGCTGCTTAGAGAAGTGCGACAAGCGCGTGTGCTCCGTACCATTCCACGGCACGTTTGTAACCCACTTCACTCCCCTCTTCCTTTTAGTCAGTTTTTGGGTTTTTTTTACCATGTATGGAAAGTATGGATTGGTTTTTTTCCTGTTTCTTAAGCTGTGGTGTTCTAGTTGAATAATGTTTTCTGCATTGGATAAACGGTAATTCCTTTATGTCTGTTTCATGTTATATAGTGTAAATATGAGTTTGTAATACAGTTGTTGCACTTGATCTTTCCTTATCACACAGAATGTTTTGTTACCCAGATCTGAAGATTTTATTGACTTTCTATGCACCAAAGCTTTGACAGTTTACCACCATTAATTATTGTAGCACTTAAGTCATTAACTGTTATCATAATTAGGATCTTTCATGTTCTGTATCCTCATATTAACATCACCGCACATTTAAAATCATTCCATGTCTTCAGTGTACTAGGCCATAAGCTATTGTGAACTTAGCAGGAGTATTAATGCAAAATGCTTTAAAAAGAAAAAAAAAAAAAAAAAAGCAAATGTGGAAATGGTGGTATTCGGTCCAAAGGTTCAGTGTTTCTATTTTTGTGGAACTTTAGTCATGGTAATAATAGTACCTTATGTTTATGCAATTCTGTAAATTATATGTGTACAGTTACAAATACACTGGAAGGATGGAGAACCTGAATTGGAAGGTAGGTTCAAGCCATTGTCAGCCCCTCTTCACATGGCTTATGCAGTGTTTCCATAAGTTAGTATTTGCCATAAATTGAAACCAACCAATATTAATTGGGTGTTTTGCGTAATCTTGCCAAAACACAGTAATGTGTATATAGTGACGTAAAACATAGAAAAAATAATATATATTGTGCACTTCATTTGTGAATGGGAGAAGCCATCTTTAGTAGGTGACTGCCTTTTGAAAATACAAAATGGATGTATATCTGAATGTTGCATTGTACTGTACAGTATGCATATTGTTTGTGGTTGCATATATCAATTAAGTGTTTTGTTTTATATAAAAAGGACATCTGTTATGTACAGTTGAAATAAATTTTGCATTTGCTAGACTGTGACTTTAATATTTAATTATTACACAGGGGGAAAGGACAGCATAACTTGTAACTTAACTTCCTCTTCTCCCCCTGCCTCCTTTCTCTCCCTCCTTCTTCCTGGAGGAATCAAATGCTGAAGTGAAAGAGCTTTTCTGACATAAGTGTGTAATCTTTGTTTGATGTAGTTGACAACTACAGGAAATTCAGTGTAATGTGAAGTACGTATCCTTCTGTATCTTCTCTTTTTTTACAAATAACTATTCAGACTTGTTGCCATCTATAGAATGTTATTCTGTTGCCTCCCTCTCCCCTTAATTGTTTTTATTTTCTTCTTTTTCATTTTTTGGATTGGTGTATTCTCAGTAAAAACACAGGCTGAATTATTGGAACAATCTAAAACCTGCTTCTGCAGGTCCTGTTACCGGAGAGAAATTTTATGAATGGGATACTGGTTTCTAGAACCTTACATATTTTCAAGATTTAATATTACAACATTTTTCTCTTCAAAATAAGAGTTATCTGTAGTGTTTCTACTTAAAAGATGCTCATATTTGAGTGAATTAAAATAAACCAGGAACCTAATACACATGCTAAAATGTTTACATCAGAATAAACGAAGTAATCGCCTACTTCTATTAAAAGGTGATAGCATTTTGCTGCTATGATTGTAGTAACTCTTAATTTCAGCTCTGCAGCCCTCTGGTTGGAAGTTTTTGTATTGGTTAGTGAAATACACAGGAAGTTTAGTGGAATACCTATTCCCAAATGTTGTCTTAGAAATATCCCGCTTCTTCAGATGGTGCACCTGTCTTTCAGACTCTTCATTCTGTTCTTAAGACTAACACTTACCTAAGGATCTGTATGTGTTTCAGTCCACTTCAGTTATTTTCATTTTACTCATCAAAACATTTTGCTGTAAACTACATAGATCTGTTACCTGAGTCGTGTGGGGTTTTTTTTCCTATTTGTGTATCACTGTTAGTTATAAAACAACAATAACTTCATGCCAAAACTTTTTTTTTTGTTACTCCCAAGAATTGCAAACAACAGTGTATTTTACACAGTGAAACTTAAGTTTGGCCTGATGTTTGGATTCTGATTTGTTGTTATCTGTACAAAGATATTAAAGGGTTCCCTTTTGACTTCGGCAGATCTGTAGCATGAAGAATGTTTTTTCAATGCTTTAATCTCAATGCACTCGGAGTCTGAGGGCACCATTTTTAGGATCCTTCATATTAGGACCTCATCAAAGATTCACTGAGAGAGAGAAGGTTAATTTGGCAGGTCTGCTCATCCATTTTAACATCTTTTATATAACTTAACACAATGAAACACTAAATGTTTTAAATAACAAGTAATTCTTTTTTTTTTTTCCCCTAACGTTTGCTTCTCTAGGGAATATATACGTCTGTACATACTGGTGGCTAATGGTAGATTTAAACAGTTGTGTATGCACATAGTTGTTTTTCAGTGGCAAGTCAGACTTCTGTCTTTGAAGTTCAAGCAGATAATTTCAAAGAGCTTCTTATCTTATGAAGAGAGCCTAGTAAAGTTGCTGAAAACCAGAACTGTATATTCGCAAGTACTGTTTCTAATTTTTTACCTTCATTGTGCCTTGTTCCCCTCCTTACCTCTCCTAATCACAATAAAGGTATGAAAAAGTGAAGAAAACAGCAATACTTAAAAGCTGTGCAACAGAATCATTGCTGATGGCCTTCAATTGTGCCATGCATTTCTTAAAATTACCCGCCATCGCCACATGTCTAACTTCCATAGCTTAAATTAGGACCCTCATAGTTGCTGGAAGAAGGCAAACTCTTTGTAAAGTATCACTGTAAAAGCACCTAAGTTAAACCTTCTCATCCGAATGGCCAGCTGGAGGA
Source organism: Elanus axillaris (assembly GCA_026212715.1). Lineage (NCBI taxonomy): Eukaryota > Metazoa > Chordata > Aves > Accipitriformes > Accipitridae > Elanus > Elanus axillaris. Next base: position 1,449,450 of record JANZLQ010000060.1, read on the forward strand.
AGGAACACTCTTCTTGCTTGACTGGGGGGGCTGGTTTTTAACTGAGGCCCTGAGGTTAGTTGCTTTAAGTAGGTGATGTTCATACCCACCTCTGTGTTACTGGTGCCTGAAATGGTTCCTGCACAGACAAGGCCTTTGAACACAGGCGGAGACTTAGTATCTGGTTAAAGTAAAAAGGTACCTGAATTTCATCCCCCTTCTTCTCTTCCTTCCCTCCTGCCTGATGTGTTAAGATACGTGCAGAACTTCTGGACTCTCTTCACGTGTGTCTGCTAAACGATTCAGAATGAAGGACCAGACTGATTACCAGTAAAGCTCCTTCTGAAGCCTGGTTTCTGTCGGGTACCAGCATGGTACCATATCGGCTGGTTTTTAAGATGTCATGCTCCCTTTGGAGCCGAGTGCATGGAATGCTGGGGTTCTGCAGTTACGGTTGCAAACAAACATCACTGAGAACCTCTGTGGCATTCAGTCTGGGCTCTGGTTTCCTCCTGTTTTGGTGTTAAGACTGTACGCCATGGCTAGGAGTGATGTTCTCTGCTGGTTTCAGACAGGTATAAAGTGAACTTCTGTCACAAAGTCTTTCAGCCACATAAATATCCAAACAGCTTTCAGCTTCCCTTTTTTTCCCCAGCAATGCTCAGAACTGCTTGCTGGTTTAGCTGATTGATTAGGCTGGAAAGGGGATCAGGCACTGAAAACTAAAAGGCTGTTACTCATAGGCTTGTTCTTGTATCTCGGGTCTTGCACCACATTACATAGTGGGTATTGCTAAGGTCTTTAGCCCTGGTCTGCGTGCCATGTGGGCTGTGTTTATTATTTGCTTTACTCTGGCGGCTAAATTTGCTAAACGTATAATTTAGGGTATGGTATTGGCAAAAAGCATTGTAATTCTTTATTCTCCAGTCTAGGGCTGGGAGGTATTAATAGTGAATAGATACCTTTATTTTCATGATGGAATTTAACAGATGGGAACTTCGTTGAATCTTGATCATAAAGGCCAGTCGTTTTGACTTAAATATGCAACAGACTTCTAAACAGTGGGGTCATTCTTCCAAGACCCCGGATTTAGTTCCCCATTGAAAAGTTAACGGCATCTTACTCAGCCTTACCATTTGTTTGCTAATCTTGTACTAATTATCTGAGTTTGCCAAATGTCTTTTCTTCTCCCATCCACCTAAAAAAAAGGAAAAGAAAACAAAATGAGACCCTGTTTTGTAAAGCATTGGAGGCAGTGTTCCATCATTTTTAAACTAGTACTTTTGGTTGCATTGTCTCAAGGTGATTTAGGGCCAGCATTATTTGAAGTCAATTTAAACATTGTCTTTTGGCCTGTTGACTTGGAACGAGAGTGACAAGTGTCTCATAATAAAATTCAGCATGAAACTTGGACACTTAAGATTGAGGAATGGCAGATAATGGCAAACTGAAGTAGCTTTCGATTCTTCTGCACTACTTTGTGAAAACATGGAATATGTCTCAAAGAAGGGCTTAGGATTATCTAAGTTGCAGGAACTTCTTAGACTGCCCTTTCACTACAGCTTTGTGTGAACTACCCACTGTGCTATAACGCAACCCTCTCTTCATGTCCTAAAGCTGTCGCTTGTGAACTTTTCCGGAGAGAAATGGTCACGTAGAGAACAGACATAAAGAACCTGGTGGAGGCACAAGGTGCAGTTTAGGGAATATTGCTGAGTGCCAGTAGTGAGGTGACTGTGGCTGAAGTTCCTTCTAGATGTGTAATTGCCAGAAAATGCATCTTAAAGAAAAAGAAAAGCTTCTGGCATAAATGGTGCAGAAAAGCAAGACAGTGAAGTAGCTTTGTTTCGCCTTTAGAACTTGACACGTCAAGCCTGAGGTTACTGTGCATGTGCTCCTTTGATGACAGGGTCCTTTGTTGCAGGATAGATGTGCTGTGTGTTTGTACCTTTGATACTTAGTAAGTGCTTGTGGGGTTTAGGAAAAATTCCGTAACAAACAAAAAACCCTGCCAAAACTCGCAAAAAGCAAACCAAGGTAAAGAAGAATGGGTTTTTTTTGCTTAAGTATGAATTGTAAGAGCAGCGAGGGTTCTGAGATACAAATTTAAAAGTCACGTGACCGACAGTATTGGAGCAATGAAGGCGAGAGTGAAACTTGTGATGTCCTGAATTCCACAGTAGTTAATGTTTTGTGGCACAGGAAGGTCAGTGTTCACAGCAACAGTTTTGCATCGTGTAAGCGTGTCTGTGTACTGTGTGGTCTCCTTGTGTGTATAATGTTGGTGGACATTTTGTTTTTAATGAGATTGCATTCTGTGTCTCAGTAGTATAAAGTGTATACTGTGCTGTACATAACATCAGGATATGCTGGTGTAGACATCTCCTTTGCATGCATGTTTGTATATAACTGTACTGCTGGGACTTTTTTTTTTTTTAAAGCTGTCTACCCCATGCTGTTTCTGCTTTGCAAGGACCCGTGTTACTCTGACCAGGCAAAGACAATTGGATGCAGCGCTGTACAGAGATAAATACAACGCGCTGCTCCATCTGGTTGAAGGGGGTCACGGGTGAGAAACACGTGGCAGTTCTCTCCCTTTGGTCAGTGTCTCCCTCGGCGCGTGCTGGGCTGAGGTGCTCCACGCTGGTGCAGAGACCCAGAATGTTGTGATCTGGTAGCAGCTGATGCCAACTAATTCCTAAAATAACATTTAGCTCGGCATTCTCTGCTACCTCCTGGGCTAATAAAGCAGAGCAGTAAGCAGTTAACTGAAATAAACATAAGACAACTTTTTGCAATTAGAGACTGACAGCACAAACTGGGAAATGTCCTTGAGCTCCATACAGAGTTTGGATGTGCTTGTTTTATAGGTTATTCCTTCCCTGGAAAATAAGTGGGAGTGGAAGGGCATTAACCCATAAAAGATTTCTTCACTCTGTTAGATGAAGCTTTCAAGGACGAGATTCTGTTCTCAAGTCTGCAGTTACCTTTATTCCATAAAATTTTGACCATCGTGTACTGATATGTTAGATCTTTGCTGTCAGCTTAAGGAAACTGTTTTCTTCATTAAAGGACTTCTGTTATTGTTTGCTAAAAGTTTAAATAGCTTAACGTGTACTGCTGAACTGCGGTCGCTACAAACTCATTGTTCAGAATTCAAGACTGCAGGTGTGGTGTTAGGGAACTTGGTATTTTTCTATGAGCCTGATTTCTTTCTTTTTTTTCTGTGTTCAGATCATGTATTTTATCATGAACCATAAAAGAAAAGTACTGTTATCACAAAGCAGCTGTTCAGCAAGAGCCAACTAATTTCTCCTGACAGGCATGTACCCTGTAGTACCTAGCTGTCAGTTCAAACTGTACTAGACTTAAAATATTCCTGGTTAATGAAAGTTGGTTACCATCTACTGGTAGGCAAGTCTACCTTTTTTGTTAAAACTGCTATCTTGGTTAAAAGAGGCAAGAACTTTAATGCCTTATCTGCTGTTTTGAATTCTGAACAAACGTTTAGACAGCAATTTATTTGCAGACCTTGTTTTAAAAAAAAAGCCTGTAAATTGTTGCAGCCTAATGAAATAATGTTTCTAGAATACATACTTCATGTATGTATGAATGGATACACACCTCTGAGCTGTAGATTTTTCTATTCAGAGCTACTTTTTTAGAATCTATATGTAGTATCGATTATAATAAAATATAAATTGTAACGATTGTGGAAAACTTTTTTAAGATGTTGGAATGTTTTGAGTTTCTATTGTCAAATCATTAAGTGCTTTTAAAAACATTTAATAAATACAAAGTATGCATTTCTTTTGGTAGGAATTTATTCTAGGACTAAAAGGCTATCTGCAAGTGTGTGCGTGTGTATACATGTACACACACATGTAATTGTGGTGTTTATAGTGTTTCAGGGAAAAGGGGTTTTAACTTTTTATTCCATTGCTGTATTATTTAGTAGTACTATTCTGCTCCTTACTGATAGAGTAATTGGTTAGAGTGGAGTTATTTCTTTAATTTATATCGGTGTGAGACCAGAATCTGTCCTTGAGGCTTAAATCACTGTTACTTAAACACATCTGTCTCTTTCCGAGTCAGCCATGGTGAATTTGTATAGCTTTTACTGAGGTAGTTGAACGGTGCACCGTTCAACGAACGGTGTAGCGTCCCCGCCAATGACACAGGAGTTACGTCAGCAGCAGGACAGGAATGTCAGAGAATTTTTTTTGTTGTTGTAAGGCTGTGGTTTTGAATGTTAAAAATGCGTCAGTAACTTGCGTGTGTGGAGGGAAGGGGGAAATGGAAACTGATACACCTTGGTCATGCAGGTGTGTCATGCAATGAATGAAATAATAGTCTTTAAAATGCCCCGGCAATATTTGCGAGTTGCTCATTTTGTAATTTATTTTTACAACAGGTTCCCGTAAAGAATCAGCTCCTCAAGTCCTGCTTCCAGAAGAAGAAAAAATTATTGTAGAAGAAACTAAAAGTAATGGTCAGACTGTTATAGAAGAGAAGTAAGAGAACATTTAATGAATGATGGATTAAACCAGTAAACTTTGCACTCTTCCTCATCCTCCCATCTCCCATTACAGTAGTGTGTCTATGGTCTATTTGGAGTAGGGAACAGAGCTGTTCGGAGTAGGCTGTCAGTCCTTTAAGTGCAGTTGGCCTTCATTTAAATGCTTGTAGTCTCATTTCTTTGTATATGCTACACAACTTCTTCCTTCCAGGCCGAGAAGTGATATGTTTCAATTTTAAGTAATTTTTCCAAGTGCTGTAGCATTTCAGTATTAAATTGGTATAATCTTTCTAGTTAGTGTGTGGTATCATTCTGTTTTTTTGGTAAGGTGTATGTTGGAAATGAAATACAGTTCTTTTACAGGAAGGTGTAATACAGAAACCAGTATAGGTCCATATGTGCTTGAGAGGTGTGTCCTGTTACAGAAGCTGGTAACAGGTCCTTGCCTTACTGAATGTAAATCAGGACAAGAGAAAAATGTTTTCAACACAGTTTGAAATTAGCTGTTAGCTGTGGGTTTGGGCTTTTTTTTTAATGCATTTCATTTAACAGTTTTGTCTAACGGTAGGTTTAGGCATGTATTTCTGAAAACTGTTGTAACAGATCATTTTCTTTTTTCATTTTAGAAGCCTTGTTGACACAGTATATGCATTAAAGGACGAAGTACAGGAGTTAAGACAGGTTGGTAACGTGCTGCATTTATAGTGACATGGAGAATGGAAAGATAGAAGGCTTATTATAAAAATAAATACGGCTTGTAAGTTGATTCGCTTTGACAGGAATGAACATGAATTTTGGACTAGATCCACTTTTAAAAGTAAAACATACCAATTTGACAAAAAGCACCTTCTTTGGTGGTTGTCATCAGCCCTTGGAGCACCAACCTTTGAGAATAGCGTTAAGTATCCTCCTTCTGAGGTGACTTTCTAAGCTGTGTTTCATTTATCTTCGGACGTTACAACTTGTGAAATGTTGAAAGTGTTAAGCAAATTTGGTTTTGCTGTATCACCAGCAAAATAAGCTTATAGAGACTGTGAAATAGTATTTGCTCTAGAACGTATAATTTTAGTAGTATAAATGTCTGGATCTGTTTAGGCCTTTATTAATGGTCTTTCAGTGGGTCTTGAACACCTCTTAGGAATTAGTTCTTAAAACCTCTCATTTCCAGAGATGAGAGTCCTTCTCAGCATCTATCATGTGGCATTTTTTTAATGAGGGCTTCACGTTAGCTTAGGGTGCTGCTTTGTCACATGGGGGAACTGTGCAAGATCTCACCTGAGTTGCTGGTATGGAAGTTGCAGCTGATGTTTTAAGCTTGTTTTAAGTATCCAAAATTAGGTGTTTAAAAATGACTTTTTCTTGCCAGGACACAGCCTGTTTAAACCCTATTAATGCTGCCACACATAGTCATTGCTCAATGTGTAGGCTAAAAAGCATTGAATTATCCTCACTCTCCAACGTGTGAATTTGCTAACTGACCTTAACAGTTCTGACTCAAGCAGTTGGATTAAATCTCCTGTGATAATGTAAAATGGATTTGTAATCACTTTACATTAGGCTTTGGTCTATAAACATGAATCGGAATTCTTTGCCCATCTGTAAGTGTGCCTGGTATTTCTAAGGATGTCGTGCATGTTCCTTGAAATAGGACAGCTGATGTGGTAAATACTTAAATTCTGCTGTTTTCAACATATAAAGCATATATATCCCAGGTCTGATGCAAATTTGACAGTCTTTTGAAAAATACAATTCATGTAATACAAGCAGCAAGAATGACCCACTAATATTCCTGTGGCCTGGCTGCTTTTGTACAGAGGATAAACGTGCTGCCTCACTCAGGCCCCGCAGATCTCTGTTTGACCCTAAACAAAAAGTCACAGTCTCCTGAACTTCCAAGCAACAGCTCTCTTTTCTGGTGCCTTGCCAAATAGTTGGTCTCTTCAGAATCTCACATCTTCCAGGGCCAAGGCCTGCGAAAGCCTGAGTTCATTTTCTTGTATATCAGGAATCTCAGCTTAGAAGCATTTCTTGGTTTGCTGCTGTGACGTTGCCAACTGAAGTGGCAGAAATGATCTCTGAGCCAGGAAGGTCCCAAGTGACCAAGGGCTTAGGGATAAAGGCTGTACCTAGTGCACTGGTGGATGTAGGCACCAGACTGCCTTCTGGTGAGAATTACATCGCCAGGTGGGATCCCTCCCGTAGCAACTTCCATAGGTTATTCATAGCTGTTGCTCCACAGGCGCTACGTTTTAAATAGTACAGTCCTGAATTGGCAGTGAATTAATGAAGAAATGAAAAGAAATTAAGTCTGTACCTACAAGAAAAGAATTAGATTTCTGAGCATCTCAACAGACTTGAGGAGGGAATGGAATTAATGAGGCAGCAGCTGTTGATCCCATCCTGTGTCTAGGAAGGTCTGTAGATGACAGCTGACGGGAGCCCAGTGGGACCCTGGATTGCAGACCCGTGTTTGTTACACACCTGTAGACTGGTTGTCTTGGGCCCTTAATACAATGTTGTCTTATCTTCTGGTTGCTTCCCTGCTGTTGCCAGCATCACCTTGGCCTATACAGGATTAAACAACGTAAGCGTTACCGTGGTTTGGTCAGTGACATCCTTATGGTCCTTTTGTTTGTTGTATTTCAATATTGCCTGATGGTGCTAAATACTGAGAACGGACTCCCTTGTTAATACACAAGCAGAGTGGTGGTGGTCCTTGAAACTCAAGCTCCCCTTAGACTGTTGGTAGTCATCTGTCTGGTTTAAAATTTAGTCACAAAACACATTCCAGAGAACATAATGGTTTTCAAGATACTTCTTTCAACTATCTACTTTCCTAATGAAGCAAGTTAATTTGCACTAAGTTTTAAGAAGCTTTTCTGAGATTGTGAAAGTAGTTATAATCACAGGAGGCTCTTACAGGGGATATTTACTCACTGCTCCATTTCCCTTCTCCATTAACAACAAATCTATTCTATTCTTCCTTGATCAGATTTGAGCAGAAGAATTCAAGATTATTGGCCATCTGTTGCTAGCACTTGCATTATAAAGGACCCCTAAGTATAAATGGGAAATGGCTCAGTTTCCATTTGGTGTTTTTTGTTGCATTGTGTGAAGTAACTGTGTGTAATCTGTGACATTTTAATAGAAGGCTTTGCTTTTGAACAGACAATAGTCTTACTGAGAAGAGCCTTCAGAATTTGTAACTGACAATGTATGTGGTCAGAAAAGACCTGTTTAAAAAACCAACCAACTAATATTTCTGTCTCTATTAAACAGGATAACAAAAAGATGAAGAAATCATTAGAAGAAGAACAAAGAGCTCGCAAGGACTTGGAGAAGCTTGTTAGAAAAGTTCTAAAGAACATGAATGACCCATCTTGGGATGAAACCAACTTATAACTAATTCCTTCCCCCCCCC
>JANZLQ010000060.1:1457375-1475988 GCA_026212715.1 Elanus axillaris
ATCTTCTTTCTGTTGAAAGACCAGTTGTAAAACTGAGCTGGGAAGCCTTCTGACATTAGTCAGTGTTGCATCAAGAGCACTACAAAACAGGATTTAACTGGATCTAGTGATTTCTTGCTCTGAACATATAGAACCAGTCAAGCCATTTACTGAAGCAATCTGTACTTTTAAGTGTGGAGACAGTGGATCCTGAACTCTACTAAACTTAATTTGTTTGCATCTAAATTACCTCATTTTGCAGAAAGTGCAGCACCTGACTAAAAGTCCATGTTTTTCAGTGGCTTTTTAATTAAATATATATTTTTCTTGTAAATATCTGTAATTTTGAATGCATATGTGATTGATGTATCAGGGCTGATATGTTGGTTTTTTCTCTTGTTATTATAATGGTCACAAGTGTTAGAAATGACGGCAGTACTGTCTTACCTAAGAAAGGTCAGAGTTCTTTGTGGATAATTATGGATTTGTTCCAAATTACCTACTCGTCACACATGCAAATTCGAAAACCTAATTTTCCTACTGACCACTGTATTTAAATCCTTCACTATTATTTATGTCTGTGCATACATTTTTAAACGGTTTACAATTCTTTAAGAACAGTATTAAAAACACAGAAAATCGTTTATTGACAGTAGAAACAATTTTTAACAAAACTAATGCCCGTGATTTATGTTCACGTACACTTGTTTGGCAGACTAATCTGTTGTGCTTTGGCCATCAAAAGACTGATGTACTTGCCTGGTTTTTATGACTGTGATTTTTAGGTGTTTATGTACTACATTTTCTATTGTTGTGCTTAAACATACAGCTGGCTGATAATTTAATAGATCATGCAGTTTGTTAAATCAAAAAATTCAATCTAATCCAGAATTTTGTGAATAAATTGTTGCTATTTATATTTTATGGTTATAACAATTAAATTTTAGCTAACCTTTGTGCATAAGACACATGGGTTAGGCCAAACTTCATTCAGACCTTTTTTTTTTATACCACTATGTAAGACTCTCTGTTTGGAATTCCCAGACTGGAAGCAGTCATTCCTTTCCCACCCTGTGTACTCAGCGTGTTGCTGGTTTCTGTCCTACTAGAATTTAAATGGAAACAGATCTGGAAATAAGATACTTTTTTTTAATCATACTGTAATTCATAATTTGCACTGCTGACAGATTTGAAAATACATAAATGAACCTTTATTCCCTAGTCTGATAGGTGCAATTACTTCAATTTCTCGTATTTAAAATAGGAGATGCTGCGTCACTGCAAACGGTGAGCTTCATTTAGTTGGAGCACTTAAAATACTAATCCCATTAAAGTTCATTATCAGTGTTTTGTTGATTCTGGCAAACTTTGGATTAAACTCCAGACGGTGCAATTTTCTGAGGGGTTTGTCTTCAGCTGACAGTCAGAAGCGCAGGTATAGCACAGACCCGAGTCATACCTTTTGTCATCCTTATCTCCTAGTGCCCTTTAACTCCTGTTCAGTTTCGTTCTTGGACTTGAGCAAATGTTTATATGAACTTTAATGAGTTGGAGCCAGGATGATTAGGGTGGTAAGAATTGTCATGCACACTTTGAATCTAATGAAGAAATCTGGTTTTACAGCTATCCACTTTTCTCAGCCAAGAACAGCTTTTTTAAATAGGAAAGAAATGTCAATGATTACATACTTGAGAAACAATTCTGTGGGAATGGATACTTAAGAATCTGAATAGACAATTAGTTGTCTGATGTAAGAAGCTTGAATATATTTGTAGGTATTTTAATTTGTATTCCTACAATGTAAAAATATCTTCCTTTAGTTCTAAAGGAGGAGGAGACCGGATAAGAAAACTAAAAATGTCTAAAAGTATCAGAGTTACTGTTATGCACAGAACTTTACATTTATGATAATTCTTGATACCAAAATATTTTCCTGTTGTTTGCAGTTGCACAAAAATGTGGACTGACATTTATATTTATCTTCTTATTTATAAAATACTCTTGCTAAAAGCCAAGTGATACTGAACCCTGCAAATTCATAGTATCGTGGCTAAATTTAGGTTTGGGAATGCCAATATAATTAGAATTTTGCTAACATTTTTACCTTCTGACATTCAGGCTGTTTTCAGAGTGAATTTTTAATTTTCAGTTGACATACGTGAAAGGACATTCCAGAGGAAGACATATAAAAGGAAACCATTAACCTTAGCAGTATTTAGCAAATTTGAACTCAGGAACAACTTCCATCATAACGATTTGGTTTACATTATATTGTAAAGAGCGACGTTGCTATGTAAATTTGCCGACTCTTCGTACCTGTGATTATTATCATTTCTGACAGTACCCCTATACTGACATCTAATGAACATGCCTTAAACACTGGGATTAAGCAGTTGTTAAATATGACCAGGATTTAGGGACTGATTTTATTCAAGGTGGATTGGGATGACTAATTTTTACAAAAAAAGAAAAAGAACAAAAAAAAAGAAAAGAAAATGGACAAAACACCCACCTAATATTGTAGGTAGCCTTTGTCTCTAATGCAGAGAGCGAGCTTCAGTCTTTTGGGAACCTAGGAGTATCTGAACTTTTTTCTTTGACAATTTGTTACACTGTACATAGATTGTAAATTTCACCATGGACCTTCTGAATTGTTGGAAACTTTATATAAGCATGGATAAATGGGGCACTGTTTATTTAACCTATTAAAGGGTTATTTCTTTGCTCTCATCATTTAGGGATGAGGAGATGAAGCCATTTCTTATCCTATAGATGTGAAGCACTTTCAGTTCTGAACTATCCAAAATGTAGCATAACATTTCTCTGTACTTACTGATGTACGTGTGTTTGTCTCGCCATGTCATGACATCTTAAAAGATTGAACAACTGACCGCCTTTGTATAAACCTTCTTAATGCCAATCATTTAGGGAATTTAGAGTGTCTGTTTACGGTATCTGTGGAGAACTCAAGTTTAGGTTAGACGTCACAATAATATCCTGGTATCGACTACTAAAGTGTTTATGCTACATTGTTGTAATTAAACCATGATTTTTCCCCTACACTATGAAGTGTTACATTTCATGTAGTATGTGGGCTGTGAGATTAAGAAGGAAAATTGCTTTAATGTTTTTTGCCTTTAATATAAATAACCTCTGCTATTTAATCGTTGATATACTACCTCGAAGGGGCTTTTTCATGGTCTTTTATAATAGCAAATTGATGCCTGGAAAGCAAAACAAAGCAAGGGCTGTTTAGAGGGGTGAGAAGGAGGATCTTAACTGTCCTGCACTGAGGAATTTTCACTTTCTTTGGCAACCTCATCTGCTAGGGTAATGTAAGAGATGGAGGAGATCAAAGACAGAAGGTAATGAAAGGGAAGAAAGCAAGAAACACTAGAAAATCAAATCACTGCATAAATTAAGTAAAATACTTGTCAACATGCATGATTATCTGAGTAGACCTCCTGAAAATTGTGAGAAGTGTGTATCGTATATGATAAGTGTGTGGACATTATTTGGTTGGTGCTACCTGAAATAGGGGAGGGGATGATTTTTATGATAGTAACATCTTAGGTATTGCTTTATGCAGGATGACGGGATATGGGTGAAGTGTAGGGAGTCATTTGTTTCTACAGATGGTTTCAGTCTTTAGACAAGGCATTTGAAGGGGTTAATAACTGAGCTTAGATGTGTGAAATACCTATTCCAGCTTAGTTGAGCAAGGAGCTGAAAAAGAACAGAGGACTTCAGGTATAGCATTTTATAACTTCACCAACTGGTTTGGGATGGAAGGGACCTTAAAGACCATCTAGTTCTGATCCCCCTGCCATGGGCAGGGACACCTTCCACCAGACCAGGCCCCATCCAACCCGGCCTTGGACACTGCCAGGGATGGGGCATCCACAGCCTCTCTGGGCAACCTCTGCCAGTGGCTCACCACCCTCACAGTGAAGAGCTTCTTCCCTACATCTAATCTGAGTCTACTCTGTTTAAAGCCATTACCCCTTGCCCCATCACTCCATGCCCTTGTAAAATGTCCCTCCCCATCTTTCCTGCAGGCCCCCTTTAGGTACGGGAGGGCCTCTGTAAAATCTGCCTGGAGTCTTCTCCAGGCTGAACAACCCCAACTCCCTCAGCCTGTCCTCATAGGAGAGGTGCTCCAGCCCTCGGATCATCCTCGTGGCCTCCTCTGGACCTGCCTTGAGCAGGTCTGTGTCCTTAGGTTGAAGACCCCAGAGCTGGATGCAGTACTGTCGGGGGGGGGTCTCACAAGAGCAGAGCAGAGGGGGAGAATTATTTCCCTCAACCTGCTGGTCACACTGCTTGTGATGAAGCCCAGAATGTCCATGTCCCCAATGAAAATGTTGAACAATGCCAGTCCCGATACCCACCCCTGAGGAATGCCATTTGTTACTGGTCTCCACTCGGACATCAGGCTGTTGTCTGTAACTCTTTTGAGTGCAACCATCCAGCCAATTCCTTATCCACTGAGTGGTCCATCCATCAAATCCACGTCTCTCCAATTTAGAAACAAGGATGTTGTGCAGAACCGTGTCAAATGCTTTGTGCAAGTCCAAGCAGATGACATCCATTGCTCTTCCTTTATCCACCAGTGCTGTAACCCTGTGACAGAAGGCCACCAAATTTGTCAGGCATGATTTGCCCTTAGTGAAGCCATGTTGCCTGTCACCACTCACCTCCTTATTTTCCATGTGCCCTAGCAGTTTCCAGGAGGATCTGCTCCATGATCTTGCCGGGCATAGAAGTGAGACTGACTGGCCTGTAGTTCACTGGACCTCCATGGGCTGCAGGGGGACAACCTGCTTTACTGTGGTCTACTCCATGGGCTGCAGAGGAATCTCTGCTCCAGCGCCCACAGCACCTTGTTCCCTTCCTCCTTCACTGACCTGGGTGTTCACAGGGCTTTTTCTCACAATTTTTCCTCGCTGCTGCACTCTTAGAATACAGTTTCCTCAAGGCACCACCGTTTTGGCCGAGAGACTTAGCTGTGTCCTGAACTGCTGCTGCTTGTCTGAGGGGTATCTAATTTACATCCTGTTGGAGCTGCTACACCTAGTAGGCTCAGAAATTTAGGAGCAGAACCTGCTGTTACCCGCTCACAGTGGACACCTTTGCCATGACAGGGCAAGAGCTGGGAAAGGAAGGAGCATGTAACAACTGTTGATTATGCGAGTGAGAGGCCTAAAACAGTCAGGGGAAGTGTGGGTGCAATGTGTGTGTATCTATATGTACACCACAAGTTCCACAGTGCTAGTGCTAAAGGGTCCCAGAAATACAGTTTGCACTTTGGGAAATGCTGAGATGAAACCTGAGATGAACTTGCTCTGCAAGGCGTGCTTCATAATCTGGAGAAGGGATGTAGGTGTGCCATATTTCACCTTGCGTGCTCTGCACTTGAGCTTTCTCTTTAATTCATGTGAATCAAATATCATCTTGGAAGGCGAGCTGAGCCTGGATTTGGAACTAAATTAACCTCCTGAGCTTTTCATTAATCTGAGTGCCTGCCCTCAAGCCACTGTTCAGGTCCAAATCTAATTCTTGTGTTCTTAGAAGGAAATGAGAGCTACAGTTCAGTGAGTTACTGTGAACAGTTACAACTGTGTAGCTATTTACATAGTGGGATTTTAGCAGTCCAGAATTTGTTCAGATGCTCCCATTTGTTCCTGAATATTCTCACTCATTTAATTCGCTTCTTCTGTTGAATACCCACAGGCTTTCCTTTATGCATGGCAGAGCTTACTTCTGTGCTTTTACCCCAAGAACAGTCTTGAGCAGCCATGAATCTGACCTGTTCCCCATTTGCCTGGCTGTGCCACGTACACCTGCAGGCATATCTGCTGGCTTTCCAATTAACATGGCAGCACTAACAAGCCTAGGCAGTTAAGGCCCTGTGCACGTCTCACCGTATCCTTCTGACACTGCTCTGCATACATGGTGAGGCTGATCATGAGGATGGTTTTAGGCTGACATCTAAAAGGCAATGGAGACTGGTAGAGCGAGAAAGCTTTTACTTACTGCTGTGCACCGGTCCCAGGATCCTGGCGTGCCACATGTGACACCCAGGATATCACAGAGTCGTAGAATATCTCAAGTTGGAAGGGACCCATGAGGATCGAGTCCAACTCCCTGCTCCTTGCAGAACTACCTAAAACTAAACCATATGACTAAGAGCATCGCCCAGACACTCTGAACTCTGACCGGCTTGGGGCTGTGACCACTGCCCTGGGGATCCCGTTCCAGTGACTGACCACCCTCTCAGTGAAGAACCTTTTCCTGATGTCCGCTCTGATGTTCTAGGTAGGCCTGGTGAGATTCCCCAAACAATTATTCTTTTCCTTAGCCAGTGTATCACTCAGGTTTTGTTAAGACATCTCGTGCCTGTCAAGCAGGCTATGATAGCTCTGAGTTTGCTGTAGACATAGATGAGCAATACAGAAATTGCATGTTTTTACAGTATTTTTCCAGCAGGGGACTGTGTTAGCTTCTGCTTTGTTAGAAACTACTCACAGTTCCCCTGAATTTGTTAATATTAGTACTTTTGTATGCTTTTATAACTGACTGGAGTTAGCTTTTCATATATTTTGGAGCTGCTTTTCAAGGTCCAGGAAATGCCGTCCATTAACCTTTTGTCCTGTAGAACAAAAGTAGACAATCACAGTTGAAAGTGTTCATGCAGCATTTGACCTAGCCATGTGTCTGGGGTTTGTACAGGTTTTTTAGCACTTCCCTGCATCATGCACACCTTTTCACAGTGTCTGTATGTTCAGCATCACAAGGGCTCTTTCAGCACAATGCAATATGGAGGCAACATAGGATCAGGTTTATTGTGAGGTGAAACTAAGCAAGGAATTTGGCTGTGATCATTAGCTTGTTTAATCTCAGGCCTTACTCTAAGGTAGGCAGAATTTCTGTGGAACTGAGAAACATCCACTGCTACAGGACTGGTCTTACCAGTTCCTACAAGAAGTCTCCATTCTGGGACTGAGTTGAGAAAACACTGGGATGATGCAATGCCTGCTCCATTCACTGCACTCTCTCATTACTATCTACTTCACCAAGTGAGATTTCTGCTGGGAATTTAAAATACAGGACTATTTTACCGATCATCGGCCTGCACTGTGGGGGAAGGAGCAGCTGGAAAAGCTGCTACCCCTAACCTTGAAGCTCCTGACCTGAGCTGCACTGAACGCTTTGGTTTTCTTAACCGTGTTAGATTCCCTGTGGCCTTTCCCCCCCTTTATTTCCAGCTGAACCCATGGCTTTCCAGAAACTTCTCTTCATAGCATTGCCAACAGAAAGAGCAGACATGTGCCATGAAGAAGCATTTTCTTTTAGCGTGCTTCCTTCCAGCCAAGGGCTTGGTCTTCCCCTCCAAGTCACACAGTGTCATTGACTGTAAACTTGCTGTCAGTGTTCAGGCGAGATCTCCAAGCTGTAAGGTTAGAAAGCACTGACATCATTTACTCTGCACATTCATGTGTTTTGCAGGTACTGACTGTGCACATCATAATGTATTAACTACTTGGTGAGCTATTACTTGGTCCCTAGGCAAAAATGTGCTGCTGTGAGGCTGTTCTGCCTCTTGCCCTGACCATGCCTTGCAGCATTTGGAAGTGCACTGTGATCAGCCTTAAAGAGGTAGAATCTGGTTTTGTCTTAATTTAAGGCAAATCACTTACGAAGCTTTTTGGGTCTAACAAGTGTTGCTCTACAGGAAATTCAGGAACTCGGTCCCTGTGTCAAACATGGTTCAAGTCCACCAGGAGGTTCAAAATTTTTTCTGATTGGGAGGGAGTATGGGAAGTAACAAAGCTTGCCAAGTGAGTTTGTAGTTTTTGTAGGTACCTCAGGAAAGTGAAGTAAAAATGGTGTCTACAGACTTATGAAACATGTAATCGCTTGTCACCCTTGAAACAACTAAAAATAACACAACAGAGCTGGGTTGCATCAGACACTGCTCTTTCATAGGGTGCTCGGGACATGGGTGCCTCTGTGGCACAGCTGAAGCCTACCAGCTGCTGGACATTGTGCCCGTGGGCAGCCATAAGATCACGTGGATGTTCACCCCTTTATAAAGCCAGTGACGCTTTGCTTGTTTAGTTGCCAAGCTCTGTTTTTAGAACAGCTACCCAACAATTTTGGAACAGTGTTGCTGGATTTTTGTCCCCCTATTCAGTGTGAGGAAGTGCCATGGATATTTGAAGAAAAAAAATTATATAAAAAGTTGAGGTATACTGATTAAGGGAAACACACTGACTTTCAGATATCCTCTGCAACTTGAACAAAAGTGGTCAGAGCAAAACTGAACTCACTCACTGAAACCCAGCTCTGTGAACTTGTCCCAGACATGCATCCTCCTGTCTCTTTGGTGCTTTGTCCCTCCTGCTCATGGCTCAGGGTCTGTTGTTCTCAAACCCTTTCTCCCTTTGATTACTAGCTCTTGACTGCACAGAGCTCATGGGTTTTGTGCTGGCTAGTGTGGTCCTGGGCAATCTCTTCTGCTCAATGGCTATGCAAGAGCCATTCCTCAGGCAGCCCTGATCAGACCTGATCTTGAACCCAGCTCTTTTTTACCTGTCCATGAAAGCCCCTGGTCTGAACCAAGCTGTCCCACTGGCTGCTTAGATACTGTCCTGTAGCTGTAACTGTAGGGGATTGCTAGGGGATTGTTTGGATATGCCAGCACAACTGTTTAAAGAAAAAATATTTTTAAATTAATTTGACTAAATGGATATGAAACCAACATGACTGCCCATATTGAGCTGAGATGGAAATGAAAAGTTGTATGAAATATTTACTTCCATTATGTGAGGCCACGGGGAAAGACACAACCTGTCTTCAGGGCTAGAAAAAAGCACATTTGATGAGAGAGAATTCTGAAATGTAAACTGTCAATATTGTAGCGCTTCACTGCAAAACTGTACATATTGTAAATTAGTCATGCCGCTACTTTAAACTGGTAAAGCAGTAAACAAGATTCAGAAGTGTAATGGTACAGTTCAGTCCTGTACTCACCAGAAAAATATAAAATATGGAAAAGAGTTTTGGCAAAAGCTGAGTCCTTCTGAAATCTGATGCAATTTATTAGATTTTGAAACATGATGAACGTGTTCACAGAACACCTCACCAAACTCTAATTTATCTTTGTTCACTATATGACATTGTGTTTTAAGGAGATTGTGTTGTTTGATGAATAATCCTACATAATGCATTTTTCAGTATAGGCAAATTTGTAGGAAAAGAAAACTAGATCCAGAGGAGCTTGTCATAAATATTGTATTATGTCTGGAACAAGCACAATCCTAATAAAAGCCGTGCACAGCCATGATGTAGGAGTACAGGCTGGGGGAGATGGAGGTCTGCTAGCCCCTCTTCTCTCGTTTATATTACCCGGATGTCTTGTTGTTTCTGTCCAAAGCAGACAATGAAACATGGGGTTTGTACTGAACTTGAGAGCACTGGGCCTGGAAAAACTCTCTAAATAGAGCTGAATTTGTTCTTGGATACCTTGGATACCCTCTCTTACTATTCGTCCATACCAGGCTGGGTCTTGATGCCTGGCTGGGTGTTTCAGCAGTACAGTTCATGGCAGGATTCAGGGCAGCAACGTGAGGAGGGGAATATAGTTCAGGGGAGAGAAGGCCAGATGTTCGTTTTGGTATATCCAGGTGAATCCTGGCTCTGGTGCGTTGACAGGTATGTACATCTATTTGGTACTTGAGGGGTTACCTTGAGATGTGGGATCCTGTGGGGTTTTTTGATCCTGTGCTAGTAACATACTCACTGAATGCAGCAGCAATCAAGGAAAAGAAAGTTTTAAACAGGACCATGCCTAAAATCCTCCCAAATAATCCTCTCTCTCAGGACCTCTTCCTGCTGCTCTGGCATTTTCTTCATTTCCCTCTGTCTGCCTTTTAGTGGTTTAACCCCAGCCGGCAGCTCAGCCCCACACAGCCACTTGCTCACTCCCCCCCAGGTGGGATGGGGGAGAGAATCGGAAAAGTGAGAAAACTCACAGATTGTGATAAAGACAGTTTAACAGGTAAAGCAAAAGCCGTGCGCACAAGCAAAGCAGAACAAGGAATTCATTCCCCACTCCCCACGGGCAGGCAGGAGTTCAGCCATCTCCAGGACAGCTGGGCTCCATCACACCCAGTGGTGACTTGGGAAGACAAACGCCATCACTCCGAACATCCCCCCTTCCTTCTTCTTCACCCAGCTTTATACGCTGAGCATGACATCCTACGGTCTGGAATATTTCTTGGGTCAGTTGAGTCAGCTGTCCTGGCTGTGTCCCCTCCCAACCCCTTGTGCCCCCCCCAGCCTGCCCGCTGCTGGGGTGGGGTGAGAAGCAGAAAAGGCCTTGGCTCTGTGTAAGCACTGCTCTGCAGGAATGGTGTGTTATCAACACTGTTTTCATCACAAAGCCAGACATAGCCCCGTATGAGCTACTATGAAGAAAATCAACCCAATTGAGCTAAACACAGCATAGCCTCCAGCTACTTCACAGGCTTGCAGACACTGTATCTTGCCAGATCCAGCCTCCTGCATGTTCACAGTCCATTTTCAGTGGAATATTCTTTTGTTATTCCTCAGCACTTGGCAGCTCTGTGGTTTCGTGTGGTGGCTTCTGTCACCATAGCTGTCATTTTCCCAAAAAGGGGACCCTAATCACTTTCTCCATTTAGCATCAATCAAGGTTAGATGCAGCATAACAACTGGTGCTGGAAACTACTGGCAGGTTTTATTCCGAGCTGGAACTGGGACTTGGAACAACCTTCTAGTGTTAGTAGTGAGGGGCAGAAAGCCTGAACCCATATTGAAAAGAGTAAAAAGTCCTTCTGGGCTATGGGTTCCGTATCTGCTCAAAGCGGTTTAAATATCTAAACCCTGCTGGACCTTCAGAAAATTTCCCCACTGGCCATGAGAAAGACTGATATCAAGCAGGCTGGTCTTTTAATCCCTTTTTCTTCTTTTACTTAGCTTTCTTGCTTAGACTTGCCTCTGGGAAGCCAGACATTAAACCCATGCCAAATATGTCCCACACTTAGGCTGGCTTGCTAGGTGCTTGTCTTTTTGGTTTTTTTAAGAGGTGTTAAGTGGGCTTTGCTCAGATTTGCCACAGTTGCTAAATTTCAGAGCTTATAGGCCTATATGGAATTAGCAAGGTGACTGTAACACAGAGGAACAAGCTTGAACTTGGCTACCTCATCATCTCTGCCTGAGCCCTGATGGTACGATGAGCTAAGGCAGTACAGGCTTTGGTATGGGCAAGGTACGTGAATAAAACCATTCAAGCTGGAAGGGACCTCGGGGGGGTCTCTAGTCCAGCCTCCTGCTCAGAGCAGAGCCAGCTCTGAGTTCGTACCCAGTTGCTCATGGCTTTGTCCAGTTGGGTCTTGAAAACCCTCAAAGGTGGAAAATGAACCAGAGAACCCAGTGGGCTTGAGCTGCTGATGCTGCTGAAGGAACTTTACTCAAAATGCCTGGACTGAAGGTTGGCCAGGCAGGTGTCCAGGGCTGCAGTGTAGCTGGCATGGGTCCTAGCTCAAATAATGACACGGTACTCTCTGCGTATGCTTCATGCCGACCATCAGGGTATGTGCTCCTGGACCACAGTGGCATTGTGTACTGCAGCACAGAAGTAGCCTGAGATGGCAGTGCCCTACAATACCTGTACTTCCATAAAATATACATATATATATTGGGTTTTTTTAAACCCTGTATGAGACAGGGCTAATGGAAACAGTTGAGATAGAGTGGTTCTGAGGCTGCCTTTGAGAACTGCAGTACCACTGGCTGCTGAACTGGGGAATGAGCTTTCCCTTTCTCCTCAGCAGTTAAGGGGAAGCATGTATGCAACTCATGCCTACAGTTCTGGACCACAGACACCTGCTCCTTTTTTTTCTGGTTGTAATCATTTTGCAATCTCATTTCCACTTTATATTATAAAAAGCTTTCTTGATGAAAATGTTGAACTACTTGTAAATATATTGAAAATGGTCAGTCAAAGAATGGGTACTTTTCTTTAATCTTCTTCTGTAGTACATATTCATTATCTTCCTTCCTTCCTGTCAAAATGGGAGTAAAAATTTCTATTCTATTACACAGACTTGAAATCCTAAAATCCTCTGATGTGGATAATTTAAATTTATAATCCAGTAAAATATGGATTAATTATATGTTACAAATTGAATCTCAAAATTTCTGCTGTATTCAGTCTGTCTTGTGTTCTGCTGGACTATTTAGACTGGCATCAGCAGGAGTCTTCCACTGAAGTGTATTATGACTTGAAGACTGTGTTGTTATGAATAGTCAATCCTACCTTTATTTTGTTTGCTTCAAACTTTAATTTATTCTACATATGCATTACAGATTTCACTTTCAGTGATTATGAAGATAATGCAACTACCTTCAGTGAAATTTAATGAAAAGTTAATGTTAAATTCACTGCTTTTTTCCCCCTCTTTTTTTTCTGTTTTGTAGTTTGTGAACTTCATGTTTATGAAATACAACACTAAAAAGTGCCAGGAGAGGTGTACGTAACCACAGACTGCTCCTTCTGTGGGCAAGATAGTTATCTGAAACCTATGCCATGTAAGTATTTAAAAAAAAATAAGATAACATTGTTGCAGATCCAGACTTTTCTTCTAATTTTGGAGCTAATGTCTTTTTGTGGACTGTGTTTGTAGTGCTTAATATCTCAGGCAGAAAGAAAGGGGCCTGTGCCCATGGAAGCCTGCCACAGTCTTCCTGTTCCCATTTCGAGTTGATCGATGCCCTTATGGCCCTGTGTCCTCCTCTGGTAACTGGCATCACATTGTTGATACTAAATGAACCAAGACAGCTTCCTTCAACCATGCAGTTAATGCAGGAGGAGGATTTGCAGGAATAATACCCAGACTGCAATTAAAATTTATTTAAAGGTTCATTATAAAAATGTTCAGGACAGGCTATGTTAATCTTTGAGAAATCTGCCTATTTGGAGACAGCTAAAGCCTGACTAGTGTTTCAGTTCTGTCCAAAACTTAAGCTCATGTTTGTAAGTTGACTTGTACTTGGCATTTCAGAGGGTTGGTTTCAGCTTCCTCTCATAGAGCCACAGGACAAGAAGGAGACATGTTAGAGAAGAGAACAAGATCTTTATGAATAAAGGGGCAGAAATAAATGTACTCAGAAAAATTATGGAAGAGGTTTGTAAAAATGTAGAGCAAGCATGTTTTCTCCATGAAGGAGAGAGAAATCTTAAAAGAGCACCCTCAGAGAGAAGTGAGATGGACAACTTTCCTTTAGCTTTTTCTATATGGGTTGTGTGTGTATAAGTTAGATCTGTATTTATGCAATTCTGTGATACTTGAAATACTGTTCTCTTAAAAATCTTGGTTGAAAACATGTGGTTTTCATCTAAAAAGGCTACCTGGACTGACTGAACAGGAGGAAGTTAAACCAGATCAGTGCAAAAACTTGGCCAAATAATAATGAAGAATCAAAAAAAATGGTGTAATGCCATAGATAGGAAAGGATTTTAAAAAAATTATACTAAAATGAAGACAGTATCTATGTGGGAGTGGGTAATGGGATAAAATGAAACTCAAAAGGGGGAAAATTACTGACCTATAACTCTAGCCTGAAGAGCAGTGCAAGTAAGGAACTCATCTTTGCTTGACAGATTTTAATTCCAGAGTGGAGAAAAAAGTTTCTGACATACAGGTTAGGGCAGTCAAGGAAGAGCAGACACAGTGAAATGCACAGTCATGTTTTCATCCTCAAATTACAGCATTATAAGCTTCCCAGGCCCAGCTTACCCCAACCTGATCATATTAGAATTTTTCTCCCCCCAATTCCTTTTGCTTTGTGAAACAAGTACAAGACATACACATATGCATATGCATGTGCTTCAGTATCTTTTTTTGATAATTGGGTTATTTCATGTTGTGTGAAATTTACTTCTCAAGATTTCCCTATTTATTTCATTTACTCACTGTCAGTGTAGCAGGCTCATGCTGAGTGCAGAGAAGACGGTGTGTGGTATTGCTTCTTCTGGCATAGGGCACCTTTAACTCCAACTCAGTATGAGGCTTTGCTGAAAGAGATATTGTGCAGAGAAAAGGGTATTGTTTTTTCATACAAATCTATTTGCCAAACAGTGCTGCTTCACTGAGGCTGCTCAGAGTTTCACATCCTGATTAAATTACGTAAATAGTTTTGGCCAAAAGAGGGAAAAATTAATGACATTTTGTAATGCTTGATCCCAATGACCCCAGAATAAAACATCAGACCGTTTCAAGGTGGATTTGTAGAGAAGCGCAGGTGCTGTCTGTGCAGTGGTCCTTTCGTCCCTCACCGTGTAATAACCCAGCAATTAGAAAATTTGCCAGCCAGTGGGGATGCAAAGTTCAAACCTTCCATGTCTCAATGCAAGTGAGCCTGTAAAGTGGGGATGGGAATCCCATGACCCTTTGCCTTGGCTGTGTAAATAGACATAAAACATTGAAATGCTTCATATTTTATTTAAATGCCAGTACAAAGATATTCAGGTACTTAATTCCTTTTTGGTAAATGAAATGTGTTTTAAGGTGCCTTTGTGACCTTGCCAATGTTCCAGCAGCCAACCTCCAGCCTTTTAAAAACTTGGGGTTTTAAAATATCACTGTAGTTAAGATAACAACTTCATTACTATTTCTAGTGGTACTTTTGGGGGCTTTTTTTATTTGGCATCCTACCTTTTAGCATGAACTTTTCATGATTTTTCCCTCAGTGAGCAAGGCCAAAAAGTATGACTTTGTGGAGGGTCTGAAAGGTAGAATTGTCTTTCAGATTGCAGGAAAAATGAAAAATCTTGTCAGACCTGAAAGCATGATTTCTCTGCCTGTTTGTTTCTGCGTATATCTTAAAGGAATTGGTCACTTCTTAATTTTCTTCTTAAGATAATTCCCATGTTGCAAATCAAAGGTGGAGACCAGCCTCTTCATTCAAGGAAAACTAAAAGGAAGTCTCAGATAAGGGTCTAAACTACCCATATCTGTTCCAACAGTACCCTACGAATATCTTTAACTTGTGAAAAAGTGGCACATGTTGGAAGAGAAAAGCTGCTCCTGTGATATCTAATATTAATCACGTCACTAATTGTGTGCTGTCTGTGCCACTCCTGCATGTAATCTGCAGGCTGCTGCCATCGTTATTTAAAGGAGGAGGAAGAAAAAATGTTGAGGATTTGTAGATGACAAGGTAGAATTGTTTTTCAGCCTATGTGAAAGTGCTCACCAGCTTGATAATGCTTGTCCTTGTTGTCTTCATTGTATTTATGTACAGCAGGTGAGTGCTTTTACTCCATAAAGAAAATGTAATTCTATTGACTTTAGCAAAATTGAATTAGTACCATATATAACTTGATTTCAAGTTTATAGGGGCTTTCACAGATATTGAACTTCTTTTTTTCATCTTTTTTTTTTTTTTTATCCCCAGAAATGTCTGTGCTGCCTGCCAGGGAATACAGAATGAAGGTAGGGTATGAGAATTACCTGTGTGGTGAGCCACAACAAAGCTATTTGGCGTATCCTGCCCTATAAGCTTGGATGGTGATTTGATGTGACTGACTCCTTTCAGCCGTGGAAGAAGGATGACAGGCTGATTATAACTTTATCCCACTGAAGGGAGGGTTTGAGAAGAATTATTTGTGCCCTTTTGGATGGGCCTGAGCTGCTTAGGCAGCTGGATCCTGCCCTGACTGTGCAGTTCAGCTACAACTGAGACATCTAAACGTAGGCACCTTTGTGTGTGCTAGGTGTCCACGCTCTCCCACCAGCAAGTCAATACAGTCTGTGGTGCCCAGAGAGCCATCCAGCCATTTGATGTCTGCTTTAGGAGGTGAGCTGAACCTGGGCTCCCATTACTCTGCTGGTTAATGGAACTTGGTCCAGTTACCTCAATATGAGCATATCTTGCCAAATCTGGTGCCCTAGGGTCTTAAGATATCTGTCAGCCTCATGCAGATGTCTTACAGGACCTATGGGAAATCTCTGCCCTGCTGCAGGCCAGTCAGAAAACCCATGTTTGATCAGCTGAACCCAGTCCTGTCTCTCTGTTGGCCGCAATGGGAGCTTGGGCACCCAGCTCACATCAGCACCTAGATTCTGGTGTCTGAATCTCAAACTGAATCCCCCCTAGACTTCTCTTAGTGCCTGCTTCTTGCTCCTTGGTAATGTAGCAATGCTGTAGCTTGCCTTGCTGCTATTTGTGCAATTTATGATAGGCTAAACTTGTTCACGTTTATATAAGCTATGAGTTAGATTTCAAAGTTATGTAGAGCAAGAGCAGTCCAATACATCCTTGCAAGACCACAGGAGGTGGCTGGCCACAGTGTTCCCAGCTCTCGATGCCAGGCTTTCATAGTTGAAGACGCAGCTGCCACCCTACCATTTCCTCAGATGTAGAGACAACCTCTCCATCTAGCTTTGGCCTTTATTTGTAGCTAGTGGAGAGTCAGGTGCAATTAGTTTTCAGCCCATGTCTTGCCTGAAGACAGCCACCCTAGCTCACCTTGGTGTCCTCACACACTAACGTAGTATTAGAAGCAAAGGTTAGTGAGGAGGCTCTTACTCCTCTAACAATGGTGTCTTTTTTGCAGAAGGCCAAGAGACGGTGTAGGAAGACTCAAAAGGAGATTAAGAATTCCACTGATCATTAAATCCTGCATCTCCATATAGCACAAAACTATACACCAGCATTCTGAATCTTCTGACTGTCGCATTGACTGCCATCTGCATATCTCCTAAAATATTCCTAACACCTACCAATAAAATCTACTAAAATATTCTGGTTTTCCTTATTCATTTATAAAAGGCATTTGTCTACAAGGTACTGGTCCCACTTTAAAGTGACCCTATTAAATAAAGTCCTCTGGGATTTGTGAGGCTGATTTTGGACCCGTGGAAATACATACCTTCTTTATGGACCTTTAGTACTCATAAATGCAGAAAATCTGGTTTTCTTTTAATTTATGAAAATACGCAGTGAGATGGTTGTTTATTTCAGTAAAGATTTTGGAGAATTCCTAGATAGGGGAAGAAGTTGTGAACTTGGTTATACCATCTTCTGTTGGTGTTAGAAATGTTTGGGGGTGTGAGCTGTGGGGCTGCAAAAAGGCTGGGTGTTCTGTTTGCTTGTGTCTCAACAGTCACTGAAGTTATTCTTCCTGATACACAACTTAAACCAAATATTGGCACCAATACTGGGCTTCTCCACGCTGTAATTTTTGCTGCACTGTACCGCCGTTATGGTCTCTGACCTCCATAGGCGATATTTACCTCTTTTTTTCCTTCTTTACCTTAGGCTTCTACTTTTGCTAACAGCCTCCCTCAGCCCAATGGGTACCAACTGCTTCTAACTATTTAATTAACATAATTAAATTAAGTTCACAGGTCTTGTGCTCATTCTGTTTTTAGCTAGAGGTGTGGCGCTTCTTCAGAAGGGTTTATGTGCCTAAGAGCTCTTCTCCTTTCCCAAATACATCAGATAGTGTTATAGAAGATATCATCTTTCCCCACCAATCTTACCTCGAGAGCACGTCAAGAGGGGACAACTGGGTTTGATAGTATCTCTAACACCTTCAGGTCAGACATGATTTTGACATGGTGTCTCTTTTTCTGGGAGAACATTTGCTCTTCAAGCCTGTTCAGTCTCTTTTGTGTTGATCAAGATGGTGATCTTACGATATTGTATATATTCCCGGATTTCTAAGGAGAAAAATACCAGAGGTAGAGGTCTGGGTTGCAGGTCAGTCCCCTTTCCTGCCCCTCTGGCTTCCCTTGTTGAATGCTGGCCGGGTACTCTCATTCTGAAGTGGGAGTTTGTGGTTCTTGCAGACTGAGATGTGGTTCTGGGGTACGGTGAATTTTTTTGGTGCCTTCTCTCATGCTGCCTCCTGTGTTGGCACTCTTTCTTCTCAGCTCCTGAAGGTTCCTCCTGCCTTCTCGTTTTCCCTTTTCAAAACAAACGGACAAAAAAGCTCCTGACTTCTTTCAGGAATTCTCTTTTTCCAATAAGCCTAAAGATCTGCAATAACAATTAATGACACTAACCTTACAAAGAAAAAATAAGAGGCTCTCAACCGGTCTTCTTTATTATTTTTTTTTTTGTGGGTGTTATGGGTTTGTGTGGTGCGGTTTGGGGTTTTTGTGTTAGCGGGGAGGGCGGCGGGGCCGGCCCCTGTGAGAAGGTGCTGGAAGCTTCCCCGGCTCCAGGCCCAGGCCGAGCCCCTCGGCGAGAGCGGGAACAGCCGCGGGAGAGCGGAGTTAAGAAGGGAACCTGCCGCCAGCAGGGGCTGGGATGGGAGAGGAACCCCTCTGCAGACTCCGAGGGCAGGGCAGGGCAGGGCAGGAGGAGGGGAGGCCCCTGCAGCCCGCGGGCAGGCGGCAGGCTGTGTCCCCCCGGCCCGGGGAGGGCAGCGGGGGAGCAGACGCCCCCCAAGATGGCCGGGGCTCTGTGGGAAAGCCCGCGCTGGGGCCGGCTGGGGCTGAAGACCGGCCCGCGGGAAGGACCCGCGCCAGGGAAGCCCGGGAAGAGGACTCCCGCTGGAGAAGGTCCTGAAGGGCTGTCTCCCGTGGGAGGGAGG
>JANZLQ010000060.1:1476088-1491078 GCA_026212715.1 Elanus axillaris
TCGACCCACCCGCGTTTCTTCACATTTTCTCCTCATCCCGCCGCGGGCGGGACGGGGGGAGGGAGCGAGCGGCTGCCCGGTGCTTCATTACCGGCTGGGCTGAAACCACGACAGTGGACATTGGAGGCAAACAGAAAATGTTTTTTCCTCCTTATTTGACAGACACGGGCTGAGTTAAAACCCTGTAAATTGATGTCATAACAGGGTTGGGTTTGTCTTGCTTTTTGTTCATACTCTAATTTTCAATATTCCTATTTATTTTTCACATTATACTTTTTAAATATTAGCAGTTCAAAGTGTATTGTGCTTCTGTGTATTTTTTTTTCATTCTATGAACACTGCAGAAATTGACTTTTCACATTTCTGATTTGTAAATCACTTTTCATGTGAGATGCCTCTTCATCCTTGGCAAGTCTGTTAAAGAGAGATTAGGTGTAAGAGCCTACTTCAAAGACCAAACTCCACCTAGCAAAGCATATTGCGTTGTTTCTGGGCTCCAGTATTGTCCTTGCCTTGGACATCATATTTACTGCCAACAGTGATAACTTCTATCATTTGTGACCCCAGGCTTCCCTCCTTAAGCCAACCTCGTGTCTGTAAATCTTACTTTTGCTATAAAGCTGGAATTGACCTTACTCTGTCTCCCTAATGTTCATATTCTTCCTTTAGAGCCCTTGTAGCCAGCCCAGGATGCTCTTTTTCTTCTAATATTTATAAATACTGGTGCTGACATTAAGGAGGAAAAAAAAGTCATAGTTGAGGTTCAGAAATCCCAGTCTGTGGTCCAAAGCAATCTACCCTCCCCTCACTTAGGACATCAGGTATGTCTAGCTTTATGCTTTGCTTAAATTTTTAGGTTTCTGGCCTTACCATGTTTCAAACAATACAAAACTATGACTTTTTTTTTTTTTTTCTTGCTTTAGAAATCTGGAATTTGTCTATCCTGCCATCTTCCACTTTAAATATTAGCCTGTCATCTGTGCCTTCTTTACTCCTGTGGCATCCTGGGTCTATGCAAGCTGGACCTCCTGAGCTCAGAGGCAAGGTTTGCTCCGTGTTCAAACAGGTTTCTCCATGTAAGCTTATTATCTAAGTTTCCAGTGACCTTTTGTCACTGAGGCATAACCAACACAAGGCTTAACTCAGTTGCCCCCACATCCTTCCTGACCCCTAGTTCAGAATTGTGCAGGAGGAAATGAGTTTCCTGCAGGTCACGTCCTATCTGCCTGCTGTGTACAAATGCCTCGGACATCTCAAATGGCATTACGTTTCTGTGGGTGAACAACTTACTCAAACTCTTTGTATCCCTTCACAAAGACCTCCCACACACATCCCTAACCATGTTGCTGTGAAGTCACAAGAGTTACAGATGCACCAATTCATCCAGTCTTGCTGTGTCGCAGCCCACTGCGTTTGCAAGTAACTTGGGACCACTGCTTCCACCATTCTGCTACAAGTAGCCACCCACATTTGGTCAGCCTGATGCTGCCTAAGCTTCACTTTGGGCTTCAACCAGTTACCCATACTTTGCCAATTACTTTAGGGTAAATGGCTAGGACTGTATTGACTAGATCTCAGCTGGCTGCAGTGGGATCTTCAGAGGCACAGCATGCACAAACACCTGAATTTATCCATTTTGTTCTGAAATTGAATCTCCCCCAAACTGTTTCCTCTGAGGTGGCTGCAGTTAGAGCGATGCTAGTAGAAGCTAATGTGTTCTGAAGGGCTGGCTGTGTGGGCCTGACCTCAGGACTGTGCTGTCTGATCCCAGCTGGCCTGGAGCTGTGGTGGAGAGACTGTGAAGGTGGAACAACCTGATGAGATGGTGGTTGCTGTTGACCTAAAACTGAACTCTTCTTGGATGTTGCAAGCTACTAATGCTTGTACAGTGCCTGGGAGGGCTGAGGGTTGGATAGGGTCATTACGGGATGGGTGCAAGGTAAGATGTTATAAATGTTGTAAATTCAAGCATTTCTAGAAAGGGTTTCTTTGTCCTCCAGTAGTAGTCTAAAGAAGCTACTTTACCTGCATTGGTTGAGTTCAACTTTGTCCTTCCTAAGAGTTTTACTTTTGAAAGTCTTCTTCATTTTAGTTTCTGCCCAAAGATGCCTATAAAATGTTGTTTGCTATGTCTACGTGAGAAGAGCTCCCATTGAAAATGAAAAATTTTCGTTAAGAAAGGTTTCTCTGGGAATTAAAAAAAATACTGGGACTTGTTTTATGGTTGGTCATAAATCCATAATTTATATTCATTTCACAGAGGTAGACCTTAGCAATCATTCCAATGATACACTTTCACCAAATATATTTTGACATTGAAATAAACAAATTATCCAGACAAACTTAGAGCAGTATCAGATCAAAGACAAACTAATAAGGCAACATTGGCAGCATGATATACTCTCATTATAAACTGATCATTAATGCCTGATTAAATAATATATAGAGACTTTGAACATTTATCCAGAAAATTGTTGTTTTTAAAGTCAGTTATATGATAACTGGAAAAGAAAATAATGTAATTGCTGTGAAAGCATTGATTTGTATTCAGGAGCCAACAGCCATGTCAATCACACTGCTTGCCTGCCTGGTGAATTTCAGGGTTTCTTTGTTTTATATTTATTTAGGAAACTCGTGTTCCTTAAAAAAGTCATGATGTATCAACAGAGAGACTCTTGTTAATATGTCCAAAGTCACAAATATTTATTATTACTAGAAATCAGAGAGGGTTTTTCAATTTCTTATGTTCCTAAACTAAATGTTGCCCAGTATCTGTCTGCCCAGAATGCTTATCTGTAGAGTCACATCACATCTGGATGATGTAATTTGTTGTCTAGATGAATAAACCTAAGCAGACCACTTGAAGATGGTAAGGGTGGAATCAGCAGTAGTACAGAAAGGCCATATATTTATTTTTACCTTATACAGAGGGAATCCACAAAAGGAGGGCCTTTTCTAGTAACAGGTTGGAGAGGAAGATCAGGAGCTACTTGGTGGTCCTTGTTTCCTTGAAAGCAGGAACCAGCTCAGACCTAGCCATCTTTGAATCCTCCAGCTCTGCAGCTGGTACCTACAAAAGAGATTTGGTTTCTATGACAGTGGGACCTATTTGAGCATCAAGAACTGCTAGGAAGAGAGATGATCCACCTGACCAAGGAGGGCAAAAGCATCGTAGCCAACAGGCTAACCTGCGTGAAGAGCTTTAAACTAGGAATGACGGGAGGGGGAGGTGATGACCATGTTCAGGTGAGGAAGTGGTGGACTGGGTTGGCAAGCAAAGGGTGCAGGGTGATATGGACAAGAGAGACCTTGTAAACAGCAAAACAGGACTGAAAGGGCCTCACCTGAAGTGTATACATGTAAATAAGGAAGTGCCTACAGGACAGTATGGTGGGGAGGATGGTCAGCATCACCTTGATCTCTGTGAAGGTGATGGAAGGATCCTGGAAACCATTTCCAGATGCATGAAGGACAAGAAAGTGATTGGGAGTAGTCAGCATGGATTCACCAACCTGATAACCCTGTATGATGTGATGGCTGGCTTGGTAGATGAACGGAGAGCGGTAGATGTTGTCCACCTAGACTTCAGTAAGGCTTTTGATACTGCCTTCCGTAGCATCTTCCTAGAGATGCTGATGAAGTATGGGCTGGCTGAGCAGACAGTGAGGTGGATTGACAACTGACTGAATGGCTGGGCCCGGAGGGTGCTGGTCAGTGGTATGAAGTCTAGTTGGAGGCCAGTAATCAGCAGTGCACTGATAACCCATTCCCATAGTCTCCCCCTTAGAGACAGACAGACAGACACGCACGCCTGGCTCCCAGACCACTTTGCGTACTCGCAGGTGTCTTTCCCATTGCTCACACGCTCACCAGCACACCCACGCTTGCTGCAGCTGCTGCCACCGTGGACAGTGCTGTGTGTATGTGCTCTGTGTGTGTGCCTGTCTCCCTTGGTTATAAACGAAGCTGGAGGTGGCCAACAGAGATGTGGGCATGGCACTTCCAGGTGTTCCACACCAAGTGAGAAGAACCTGTCTCTGGGCTGATGGTGTGTCAGGAGGAGACCCAGACCAAAGAGTATCCCAAGAAATGCCCACAAGTGATCAATAGGAAAGAGTTGAACTGACTTTTCAAGGTGAGTCTTGGCCCTTGAGCAGTGAAGAGAATTAGGAAGGTGGTTGAAGTTTTAAAACTCTAGTTTTGGCTTTAAATATCAAATTATATGTTCTGTAACGGGTGATTTAAAGTTCCTGCCCTTAGATACACCAACCTTACCTAGACAGGTAGGCTGAAAGGTGTTAGTTTGTAAGTCTAGTTGCAGAAATGTTTAAGACTGTAGCACTTCTTTTAACTGCTTATTTTCCGGGTATGCTCTGGGAGAGCCAAGAGACGGTGAGTGGGGGAGGCAGAGTTCCTATCTGCCATCCCCAGGTGCTTGCTGAGCTCTTTTTTGAGTGACTCAGTACAGCACAGATGATGAAGTGGTTTCTGAGGAAAAAAAAATTGATCTATTGTGCACTAATGTATTTTTTAAGGAAAATCCCTTCTAAGTCATCACAAATGTTCTGTAATAGTTAGTAGAGGACCTATTTTCTACCCATAAATAGTTTCTTTTATACTTAACTTCAAAAGCCAGTATCTTTCCGGCTTGGAATTAAACTCAAAGTGTTGCTTTATCAGACCATTTGTTGTTGCAGTAGCTGGTTGATTACAGATGTACATCTTTTTTTTTTCTGGTCTTTTTAGAGGGCCAATCACTATGGTAACCACATTACAGAAAATTGCTTGGTCTTCTTAAAATACCCTTCAGAAAAAGGTCATTTGTTATTAACATTTTCTGACTAAGCTTGAAATGTTAAGAACATCAAGAATATTGTCGCTGTTTCTATACTTACATGGGTTTTTTCTTTACCATGCACCTTTCAGTTAACTATCAAAGCAGGACAAAATATTGAGACTCCAAAACAATTGTAAAGCTGCAGATTTTTGAGTATGTTTTGAAATACCAAGATCTGCTCACATTGCTGTGTTTTGCCTGCTGGCGTGCACAGCTTTGTTTCATTGTTTTCATTTCTCTGATTCTGAGAAAAATCCAGGCTGAAGTTACTCTTTCAACCTCTGCATGCTACAATTGAAAGGAAGGGGCAGGCGTGTGACTATTATAGGCAGGCGTCTGTTGTTGAATTATGAAATAGCTGTTCTGGATAGTCATTTAAAAGCCTGGAAATGGCTGGTTAAAGGTTTCCACTCTCAGGGTAAAATGCATCCAAGGGGTGTTAGATGGGAAAAATCAGGTCTGATTGTAATAATAGGGTCCTAGCCTGTGAAGTGAGAACGCACAAAGTTGTTCTCTTTCTGGCATATGCCACTTGTGTTCTGCTTGATTGGACATGTTGTTTCTTTGCCATTTTACATTATCTACATTGCCGGCAAAGGATTCTCACATTTGTATAGTTTTCTTGTTTTGCAGATAGCTATTTGCAGCTTTTATCCAAACCCAGTAAACAATTTAAAAAAAAAAAAAATCCCCTTTCTTGGAGTCCCATCATTTTGGAATTGACAAACAAGTTAAAAAGGCTGCCAAAAGAAAGCATGAGTTGGAGGAAGTTAATTCGCATTGATGTGTGCATGCCACTGATAGCAAGTTATGCCTATGACATTCTGACATCGCCTCTCAAAAAAGAGAAAGAGTGGAGTGGAGTGAAAGACTAAGAGGATGTTCATTTAATTGGAAAGCCTACTGAGATCTGAGGCAGCTGAGGCAAAGGATGCACCCTTTTTCTGCACAATGGCATTGGCTGAAGGTTGTATATAAGGTGGCCTTATTAAAGTGACAAGGCAATTTAATTCTTTTGTGCACAATGATTCTACTTCATTGATTTACAATGGGAAGGATATAATTTTGCTAGTGTTGGCAAAAAGCTCAAATGTCAGGCTTTTCAAATTGCCATACTTGCCTTGTTCAGGATGAATAATGAATAAGTCACCTTTTGTCTACAGTTAAATATTCTTGAATAAATACAAAGAACATAAAAGACATAAATGATTGCCTGATTTATATTTAAAATAAAGATCAACATTGTGATAAATGGTTGAAAATGCTTAGTGTGAAGTAATATGACTATGCTGATAATTACATTATCAATTAAGGGGCAGCCCAGGTGTGGAGTGTTATAGAATGGATGGCAGAGAGAAACCCCCAGAGTGGAACATGCCAAACTTGGCTGTCTGGAGAGGGTGTGGGGCGAGATTGAAGAGACCCTTAGCTATGCAGGGGATCTCATGTTTAAAATTGGACCATTTAATGTACTGAAACATCCATTCTCTCAGAAATCTGTAGCTGTTGCTTCTTGCTTTGTCATCTGCAGGATGCATTGGTCTCATGTCTGGAAACAGATTTTGCTCCATTTATTCTTGATGGTTTGGGTGGGCTAAGAAGGCTGCTCGTCATTTCTCAGAATCTGTCTTTATTCAGACCTGTCCCTGGTCGTAAAGACCTGCTAAGTCAAATGTTCCTAACTGGCAATGTTGTCAAGGCCTCAGTAAAAAAAGCTAGGAAATCTTCAAAGATGACAAAATGCAAAAATACACTGAATACTGCTCAACAGCTGATTCCTAGACCATGAGCAACAGGCCTTGCCTCCATATGCACAAGCGTTCAGCCTCCAGTTTGGCTAAAATAATTGTGCTAAAACTGTGCCTGCTCCTGATCTGTTGTTATTCCTCTCTTAGAAAGTTTTGTTTGTCTTTATTAAATTTCTCAGTGTCTTAAACAAGATGGTCAGAAAGATGGTGGATTAGGTGCTTGGACACTTCTGTTAGATGAAACGTATGCTTTGAACTTGTAGTAGGGCAGCAGGCAGTCTCAGAAGTAGCTGGCTGGCATGAGAGTGTGATACGGTGAAGATCTTGGGATGCTGTACATGGAAGTGCAAGACAGAGTAGGTGCAACACACACCTGAGTCCTGCGGTACTTAGATCACGATGATGGAAGGAAGGATCAGAGTGCTTACGTGCAAGGAGGCCTTACAAAGGTGCTGCAGACAGGTTCAACACCCCTGTAGTATAACATGTGCAACTTTACAGCTAATCACACACTTTAATTCTATATACGTATGTCTGAGAGAGGGGTATTTCCGGGATTTCTAAAAAAAGCCCCAAAACCAACCACCCCAAAAAAGCCTTCAGAAATGTGCAGTGTGACACCAAGTTGCCATCGATATGATATCAGCAGCAGGATGGTGAAGCCCCAATGTTAGGTTATAAAGAAAGAAGTACATGAGAAGAACATGAAAATTGCATGCTACTTTTAGAGGTTCTGAACAATTTTAAGCTACAGATGGCTTAAAAACTTCTGTTAAGCAAAAATGCATTCAGTGCGTGCTTCCATTTACCTGCGTTGTATGGCATATCATAGCCTTGACTGTGCCTTTTTGTCTCGAGTTACTGCTACAGATCTAAGTGACCAAGAAGCTGCTGTACTTCTGGATCTGTGGAAACAAACTGGCTTATGATTTCTTTGAGTCTCATGAAAATAGTACAGTTACTCTAGCTTTACTTGCAAAATGAGTCTGTTTCATGAGTAAGTGGGGTGGGCTACAAGGGGTAACGAAGATAGGACAATACATTATGTAATAACATTCCTTTTGGACCCTGTGCAGGGTCAGTTAGTGCTCTATCTACAGCACTTGCTGTAGATATCATCATTCTCCCAGTAAGGCTGCATGGGCCAGCTTCAGCTCAAACCATGCTTTCTCTGGTTTTGTTTCAGGTCCGTCCAAGATCTTAAGTTCTTCCTGAATGAGGAGCAGAGATTGTAATAAATATTTTTCACTGATATTTTTGGAGGCTCCAGCTTCACAATATGACCGTGGGATACAGGAGTGAGTTATGTTATCAGTATAATAAAAGCATCAGACT
The DNA here is from genome assembly GCA_026212715.1 of Elanus axillaris. Classification (NCBI taxonomy): domain Eukaryota; kingdom Metazoa; phylum Chordata; class Aves; order Accipitriformes; family Accipitridae; genus Elanus; species Elanus axillaris. The sequence continues at coordinate 1,484,009 of JANZLQ010000060.1, forward strand.
CTTTATGGAAAACTTGCAAGAGACTGAAATAACATGTCCTTGTTCACATACCAGTTAGCTGTTGTTAATGAGAACCCCCCTGGCATTTGGTCTTCATTCTTTTTCTGTTTGTTGGGCCACCTGCTATCATGAAAAGCAAATGTAGAAGATTATCATGGACTTAACTGATAATGTAATCAGAAGAATACACGTAGTTTGAACACTGTCACTCTGGAAGGGGAGAACGGGTGGCTTAGCAGACATACAACTGCTATTCCAGTGAGGACCAAATGGGCACCAAATTTTCATTTCCACCTGAAAGGAGACTTACAGAGGGCAACAATTTCCAAATCGATATCCATTAAGCAAAAAAAAAAATAAAAATCAGTACATAATGACCATTTCACAGAATCATAGACTAACACAGGTTGGAAGGCACCTCAAAAGATCACCTGGTCCAACCTTTTGTTCTAGTGCAAAGGCTGACAGGGAAAAAAGCATGATGGAAATTCTTTGTTAACTCCAAGTATTTGTCCTGTATCTAGAAAATGTTGAAAGAATGGGCTGTTTCAAAGATCCACATAGCTGGCAATGCATTCCAGGACTTCTTTGCTAAGTTCATTTTTACAAGGATATACACAAAATGATCTCTTTTACTACTGGGGACTGTTAGTGTTAAGAGCCCAAACCTGAGCAGTGGAGTTTTCCAACTGTATCAGTTTCTGCCATCCTCACCTCTCCAAGCTCCATTCTTTCACCATGAGAAGTGTCCTGTAAGGTGCTTTCTTAAATACAAATATTTATTATGGTGGTATATTTTTCAAAACTAAAGACTGAGGAAACTGGAAATATAAAGATGAATACTGCTTTTTACTAACTTATGTAATTCTAGCATCTCTTTTTGTTTTGACATTAAAACAAGTCTCCTGAGTGGAAACAGAATGTTATACTAGCAAGATGCCATTTTTAGGAAGGATTTATAAAGCATTGTTCAGGGAATCAGCTCTCCAAACTTCCTTTGTGTGAGCATTGTGCGAGAAAGCACTGTGGCAGCAAGCAGAAAGTAGAGTAAATCTTCTCCGTCCTTCTCTAAGAAAAATTCTGAGAACTGTGCAGACTCCTGGACTTAGTGAACTGCATTTTGCAGGTTATTCAATTACTCTGATCTGTCAGCATAGTTTAGGTATAATTTGAGGTCTGGGAAGAGATCAGTGCTTGCTGTTCAGGAACTGCCTTGTGTGTGTAAGGCAATTTCTTTGCATTTGGAAACCTTAGGTTAAAAACAAAAATTAATTCTGTTCAAAATAAAAATTCAATGTATTTTTCTTCTAGATGAAAGTAGGTTGGTTTTTTTGTGTTTTAAGGGCAGGTCGAACTAAAGCAATGTGTGATGAATTCTACACAAAGATATTTCTCAGTGATTGAACTAGGTCTCTTCCTTGGTGTGTGGTGGAGTACTACATACTTGTGGCCCAAATCTTTTATTTCCTCGTGCTAAGCTTTTACTAGCATGTATTTTAAAGTCAGCAAGCTGCTTTCTCTCTCCTACCTATCCCTGTGGCTGACTTCTGATAAATCTTTTCAATTATGTTTTAGAGCCAGAGAGATCTAAAATGTGCAAATATGTCACGATAGCATGTCCCTAGGGAGAAACCCCTGAAGTGCCATTGCAGAACGTGATTTTGGTTGGTGTGAAACAGTACTGTTTGTGTGGGTAAGAGAGAGGCTGGCACAGAGTGGCTGGGAGGGGAGTTATTTGTAAATCTTGTCCCCTCGTTGTCTTGTGTGCTTCAGTTCTGGGCCTCACAGGAACATGGGCAGGAGGACAGGTAGAAGCAGAAGAGGGGTGATGGGTCTTTACAGGGACTTGAATTTCAGCACCTGGGTTGCTGCTGGGGTCATGGGAAAGGAGGGATTGGTGGGGAAGGGTGACTGCCAAGTGCTTTTACTCTCCAGCTGTGAGAAAGAGAATGGCTGTGGCCGTCAGCCGCTTCTTGGGTGAATACCAGGTGACGTGAAGGTGTGGTCTGAGTGAGAGGCTTCGCTTACCTCTCTACAGACACTGTGAATTGCCAGGACCAGCCATCAGTGATAGTGGTCTGAGACACCTGGAGGAGCACAGCTTAAGTTCTGGATTCACCTGTTAAGTGAGCTAGAGAATTCTGCACGTGGAAAAAAGTAATTTTAAAGCTCTGTTTGAAGGTTGCCTTTGGCTTACATGATAAAATATGCTAACCTGCACATCAGCTCCCTGACATGCAAGACCAAGGTTTGTTCTAATTTTATTGCTTTTAGGAAGCCCATGCAAGATTTAATCAACAAAGACCTGTCTTGCCAGTAAAATAAAGACCAATGGGAGCATTTATACAATAGGCAGAAAGAAAAAGAATGAGCAGTTGCTCCTTCTTTGCCCCAAAGTGATGCATAAATTCTGTCCCAGGCACAGTTTTCCATGTGCTGCTTTTTAAACCTTGAAGTACAGGTTAAAAAACCTGATGCTTCTACCCTTGGATTCCTCAAGGACTAGTGTCATATCTTATTATTGACTAGAAATCAATTGTAGCTTTTCCTCCTGGTTTGTACTTAAAGTCAAGCTGTGATTCTGTTTTCTGAATCTGGTTGCTAGAGTAGACCATCAATAGGTTAGCCTAAAAGATGATCACTCAGCAATGAATTCTCTTCTCTCTCTTTCACTGCTTTCCTTGCCTTCTTCCTTTTGTTGGATTTAAATGTTTGTGATTTTCACCTCTTTATCCATCATAGCACACCATTGACTGAATAATACACTTTTATTAAGCTGCCCTCTTTCTGTGAAATAAATGCCAGTAATAATCAGTCAATCACTCAATCCATATGAATGTGGAATTTAGATGTGGCTGTTTGAATCAGGTTTATAATATACCATTTCTTGGTACAGCATGTTCTTTGATAGTATTCTTTTAAATGACTGTTTCCAACTGCACTTGAAAGCACCTATGAAAGAAATTGTTTGTGACGCTATACTTAGTTTAAATCTCCTTCTCTTTTCTTCAGCATTTTCATCTGCATTTCATTTCTATGCAAATTATATCTTTGTGAGTTAGTAAAATTTTACAAACCAGTTGAAATGCAGCTATGGAATGAATTATTGGAGAAAATTTGGAAAATATGCGCATGAAAGGAAAACGGAGGAAAACATTTATATCTAATTGTGTATTATTCAAAGAGAATTCAGAGCAACTCTTAGGCAAATATTACATAAATGTATACCTATATTAAATGATTAATTTACCACAGGTAATATACTTGAAGGCTCAGGGACTATTTTCCCATTAGCCTGTGCATGTAGCACTTCTCAGCTGAAATACAGCCTAGGTACACAAAAGCACTTAACTCACTCTTGGGGAATTGCAGAGGAGGAATGGTGAATGTAATGCTTGTAAACGGCTAGAGAGCAATGGCAGCCGCTACCGACTGTCCCAGTGCTTTGTTTCCATTAGAGCGACAGTGACTGAGTTTAACCTTGCAGGAGTCAATCCCCGATGACCAAGAATAACTTCATATCCTCCCAAGTATAAAGCATCCAATGCCCCTGAATTCATTAACAACAGCTGGCAGATCTACCGTGAATACTCTGAATAACTACCAGGTTCTCAGCAATCGATCTCCAAAACAGGAGACTTGATAGCTGTGTATTTGTCAGTCAAGAATAATTTCTGTGATTTGTGCCTCCATGAGATACCTGCTTACCTTCATGAGGCAGACTGGTTTTGCGAATAGTTTCATCCCTTTTTTCAACATATACCTAGGAAGGATGTAGGCTGAAGTGCAGAGGCAAGGGGACTAAAGGACCTTCAGTACTTTCAGAGGCTCCATGGGAGAGGAGCTGAAGTCCAGTCCAAAGGTTGTGCTGGTGTCTCCAGAATCCAGGAGATGCTGTAGCAAAGCTCAACAGGAGACTTTTTTTTTTATATATATATATATTAAAAAAAGCTAATTCTACTCCTGCTTCCCTATTCACAAGGACCGAGCTGCATGTCCAGAGGGTCTAGCTAGGGCAGAGGAGGAGGGGTGCCAGTTATCTCCCCCTCCCTGGATCTCCTGTGTTCCTTCAGCACATAGTCAACAAGTTGAGGTCACCAAGGTGTGCCTTTTAGGAATTGACAGCGACTGTGGTCTTTTGAGACATCCTGGCCGGCTTGTGCAAGTCATTAAGATTTACTCCCTTTTAGCTCCTTATCTATGTCTTAAAATTCCAGTCCTGTCCATTATCTTTCTGTCATCTTCTCATAATGCAGCCTGTGTTTTGTTTAAGTTTGGGTGCCTTCTCCATCTGGGTGTTCGGGGAGGTGTGTCTCTGGGTGCTATCAACACCTGCCATTCTTTCAGCCCTGCTTCTGCTTTTCTTTCTGGTGCCTCCACACCCAGACATGCCCATTCACTCTCCATTCATATAAATCTTAATATTTTTATTATAAATCTCTGTTTTCATGGATGGGTTTAATCAGTTTGGGTTTCTGAAGCCAGCAGAACATCTCCTTACTCCTTATCAATTGTCACTGATGGCCTCTTGCTTCTGTGGAGCAAATACACTCAAACAGATAGCATTTTCTGAGGTGTACCCATGTAACTAAGGCCAGGATTCAGTAGAGCGGAGTGACATATAAACTGAAATGCAGGCAGTTTTAAGGCATTGAAGTCTAGTGTTGCATCCCAAGTTCCCTCTTCCTAGTTGCCCACTCAACCTGGAATTTTATATGGTGCCTTCCAGCTTGAATCCCAAGTTCCTTGTGAAGTTCCCCAGTTTGAGCAGATAGGTGATTATTAATATATGGTGCCAAATATGGCTGAAGGTCTGTCAGCTACTGTATATGCCCTCGACGGACTCAGTCATCAAGGAACAAACCTCTGCAATGTATGCTGGGAGACCTCCGCCCTGCGTGAAAACCCACAGCAAGGAATTCTGCCTCAAGGGGCTGGTTTGGAGATGTTTTGGTCACTGCTTGGAGGTTCCCAGCTCAGCCTGTGTTCTCTGAAGGGAACAGTGGTGCCGAACAAGGCGTTCCAGCTCATGCTTCAGGGGCCAGGTGCTCTACACTGTGCATCCTCATGAAACAGCAATGATGTGTGCAGTGTCCCCACTAAAACAAACTGTGCCTCTGCTTTGCAGTGAAGTCCATCTGTTTATGAGTTGTTCAAGGATAGGCCTGTTGCTGGGTTATTGAATGTAGTTATTTGACTGTGACCCTTGCCTTGGGAAATCCCTGTGCTCCTCAATGAGATGGGGAGGATATGCTGGGGACAAATATTTCAAGCTGCTAGATAACATCAGAAACAGGATATTATTCTGAATGGACTTTTGCACTGATTAGTTTTGGGGTTTTATCTTCCTTCTGTGTCCTTAGGACTAAAGAGCATCACTGAAGTAACACTGCAGTAATACTAGGCAATCTCAGCACGCTGTATCTGTCAAGATTTTTGTAAGCATTATGTTGCAAGAACAATTTTTCAGAATAGTTTTAAAGGGCATAGCAAGACAGCTCTGAGTTTGTTTTTCCAAAGGAGCTCATGACAGGAAAAGCAAAAGCTTACTTCTTCAGACATAGTGGTACTCATACTCAGAATTTAAGGGAAGTTTTGTGAGTTAAGCTGGAAAAAGGAAAAATTGCTGATTTTAAGAGCATGTGCATAAAAATAAAAATCTAATTTTATTATTGGGAATGCTTCAGGTAGCGGGTTTGGGTTTGTTGGTGTAATATGAATGGCAGAGAAGGGAAAAATGCTGGGGTTTTGGTATGCATTTCTTGAAAGAGAGTGAGCTCTCCTGAACTTTTCAATGGGCACTTCTACTGGAGCGTGCTTCCAAGGGGACTGAACTCCTTCAAGGATGAGGAAATGCTTTAAGCCACACCTCTTATTTCTTGGCAAGAGCACTAAGAGTAGGGTTTCTGTCTAGAATAAGGTAACTTTTTCCTCTTGCGCAGAGTTGAAGTGGCACTGGGAAGGACTTGGCAGTTCAAAATCAGGTTGTGACTAGCTGGTGGTCTTACTCTGGTTACATGCTTGTTGCCAGTGACTCTGTATTCATGTGTAGCCAAGACTGAAGCGTCTGTTCCTATTGTGTCTTGTGCTTTCCATCCTTCATGTTCTTCCATGTTACCTTTCTGCACAGAATATCTTCCATTTGGTGTAGATCAAGCTAGGACCTCCCAGACTTGGTTGTACGCTGCGATGCAATTTGTATTTCACAGCTTGGTCTGTCCTGTCTGAGGCTCTGCATTCTTTACCTGGCAACTTAATAAAGCAGAAGCACTTCTGGCTGATGTTCTCCTGCAAGCAGAGACAAGGCAAGGCATGGAACTGGGCCAGGAGCTGTTTCAGCCATCCTAGTTGGTGTCAGTGAATACGTAGCCCAGAAAGGGTAATTCTACAGGCCTCTGTGGAACAGGAAAGGAAGGTTTGGGGGGGTGTAAGCCAGCATGCAAAGTTCCAGTATGGTGCATTATGCTAGGCATTTTCTGGAGCTCTGATTTTCTTATTTGGACAAAAGCAGTCTTTTTTCCCACCTAGTAATATGCATGACATTCTGTCTGCTGTTAATGTGGGAGAGCTATCCTTGTTTTGGCCTACTTGGACTTATGAAGTGAGTGTATGTGGTTGGTTTTGACCTTGGCTGGAAAACTCTAGAATGGTTTGTTAATCTGTACTGTTAGAGGAAGAATATATCATACCAGATCCAACAGTCAGAGAGAGGTGAGGACACTACAGCTACGTGCCCCTGGGTCCACCCAGTAGTGAGGCTGGAAATGCACTCCCAGTAGGCAGACACAGACAAAGCATACGTATACGCCACATCTATATATACATGGCTGGCAGCACAGGTCGCAGACACACTCACACAGACACGGGCAGCACCACTGGCCTCATCCTGCTCCTCTCTCTGGCTGAGCAGGATGCAGGTCACTAGTGACAGTATACCTGGGCTCAGACAGTTTGCCCATAGCAGACTCATGGCTCCCAGTCTCCCCATTTGCTGGCACCTGGACATATGAGCCTCTGAAGCCATAGCCCCTCTGTAGCTGCTGGCACAGACCATCTTGCTCATCCCCCCC
>JANZLQ010000060.1:1491870-1539784 GCA_026212715.1 Elanus axillaris
CAATCCCCCCGCCCTAAACTGGCCAGGGCTCTTCTGGTCCCCCAGCAGCCACCAGCCATGGGCTAACACTTAGAGACACACACACAAGGCTCTCGCTCCTAGAGACCCCCAGAGCCCACTGTCTCATTGGCAGCTGGTGGGACTCCCCTGGTCCCACTGATAACTGACTCCCATGGTCTTCCCCTTAGAGACAAGACAGACGGAGCTGTCTAACTGGTCTGTTCTGCAGCTGCCGTGTTCCAGTTTCTCCTCATGCAACCACTGCACAGACTGTAGGTACTTGTTTGGGTTTTGGCTTGGATAGAGTTAATTTTCTTCCTAGTAGCTGGCACAGTGCTGTGTTTTGGGTTCAGTAGGAGAAGAATGTTGATCACACACGGATGTTTTCAGTGGTTGCTCAGTGGGGTTTAGACCAAGTCAAGGGTTTCTCGGCTTCTCCTGCCCAGGCAGCGAGAAGGCTGGAGGGGCACAAGGAGCTGGGAGGGAACACAGCCAGGGCGGCTGACCCAAACCGGCCAGAGGGGTATTCCAGACCGTGGGACATCATGTCCAGTATAGAAACTGGGGGGACATTCGGAGTGATGGCATTTGTCTTCCCAAGTCACCGTTAGGTGTGATGGAGCCCGGCTGTCCTGGAGATGGCTGAACACCTGCCTGCCGATGGGAAGTGGGGAATGAATTCCTTGGTTTTCTTTGCTTGTGTGCGTGGCTTTTGCTTTACCTGTTAAACTCTTTATCTCAGCCTAGGAGTTTTCTCACTTCTACCCTTGTGGTTCTCTCCCCCAGCCCACTGTGGGGGAGGTGAGTGAGTGGCTGTGTGGGGCTTAGTTGCCGGCTGGGGTTAAATCACGACAGTGCTATAGGTCATCCTTTGTATGTATCATGGGACAGGTCAAAGACATTTTTGCTAGTAATATAATTACAAAGAGTATTGACACTGGTGTGTGTGAACATCTCGGAATGGAAATGAAAACTTTTGCTCCAGGCCTCCAGCAGAGTGCTGGTCATCCAAACAGTTGCTCTTTTCCTGAGAATAGATATGGAGATCAATAATTTGATTTTCATATTCTTAGGAAAATATTAAAACTTTGTTCTTAGGACCGTCATTGTCAGTTTAGTGCTCCTGGAATCAGGACCTGTAGGTTTTCTTATATTGCTCCACAGAAGAGGATTAACGGGCTCACCGAGGTTGCTTGGGGAATCCTTTCCTGTGCCATCTTCATGGAGGTAACTTTGTAAAAGTGAAAATTCCAGTTCTCTCTTCTCAAAGTTGGGCCTTGCTGATATCACACCACACTTCTACCAGACTACTTGAGGTCTACATCTGGCCAGCTGGCAGCTTGGTGAGAGGGCAAGTGCTTGATTCAAGTGTGCTGGGGATGTGCGTAGTATGGAAAAAAAGAGTGATGGCAGCACTAGTTCAGATGAATTTGTCCCCAGAATGAGACCAAAATCAGGACACGTTCTTGCTGCAGAGGGTTGAATAGAGTCTCTCTCTTCACAATGGCTGAAAGACAAATTCAGACTAAAAGTAAGGGCACAATGAAGGAAACTCTAACAGTATAGAAAATTAACCATTGTTATAATTTATCAAGGGCATTGTTGCCCTTGATAAAACAGATTTCAACTCAAGAGGAATTCAGGCATACATTCCAGTTCAAGAAAGGCTTTTGAGCTTGAAATAACACATACAGGGAAAATCTTAAAGGGCCTGTAAGGCACAAGGTTGGACTAGATAATTATTTTTGCCCTTCAAGTCTGTGGGTTTCATGTAGTTCCTGTCTGCAAGAAAGAGGAGCCTTGTAAATATGTGCTAAAGGTGTAGCATATCTAAAGTGAGCACATGTGCAAATGGGAAGACTACGATGGGAAATGGGACTGTTTTCTGTAATGGTTGTGGGGAGGTAAAGCAGCAGTTGGTCTTTTCTGTGCTAGGATATTAAGACACATTAAAAATACACCTTTCTCCAGTAGCAAAGACAAAACTGCACAAGTTGCGTAAAGAGGAAGCTAAAGCAATGTTGCAGTGAACAAATACCAAGGGAAGGGAGAGAGAGAAAAGCAATAGAAAAGAGGTCTATAGGCCAGAAGGGGATTTAGGGTAGTGGAAAGGGGCAGAAAAGAAGAAGACGTGATTGTGCTTGCAGAAGATGAAGCCTCTCTGGTAGACTGTGGGACCTGTGTACAGAGTCTCACTCACCAAGAAGAATTGGATCACCTGTCTTTGAAATTTCTTTTCTTTTTTTTTTTTTTGTACTTCAGAGCATCATTTGAGATTCACATGCCTGATACATCACACATACCTACTCAAGTGCCTTTCTCCATGAGAAAAATTGTATCTTTCATCAAGGTAATGTATTTTTTTTAAAATGTCAGAATCATTCTGATAAAATGCATGAAGAAATCAATAGCAGAATTGTATTAAAGAAAAACCACAGCTTTGCTCACAGTTAAAGGTTTCAAGTTCAATAACGTTGGACTTTAAAGAGAAGGAAAGAAATTTCCTTCATTTTTACTATAATGCACTTAATGCACCATACAGAGAAGAATAGAAGTGCTGTCCAATAGACCCTTTGTGTTTTCCTCAACCTTTGCTATCAGCTTCCTTTTCCACTTCTTTTTAATTCTCCTTGTTCACTTTCAAAAAAGACCCCTCCACTGCAAACGAGGCTAATTCCTTCCAGTGGCGCTGGACCAGATAATACCACATCCTGTCACAAACAATATCTGTGACGTTTAGAGAACTACCTTTTATTTTGAAATACCAGTAGAAAAGGTATTCGTGGTTCTCTTCTTTCTGAAATAATGCAAAGAATGATAAAAGAGTGGGCTCATGCCATAATGAGTACTTTTTTTTTTCAAACATACCTGTTAGTATGATAATACACAGTGAGGAGAAGAACCAGATAAGCAAGACATAACTGCCTGCCTTGTGTCACAAAGAAGACTAGTTACTGAGGATTATTTTCTTTGGGGTTCCTTTTCTGTCATAAGTGCAGGACTGGCCCAAAGCAGCTGCTGTTGTTTGGAACTATTCTTAACTACCTAGCTACTATTCATGGCTATAGCTTCGGTATGTTGTCTTCAGTATTAGTCTCTTTTGGTGTCTCTTAAGTCATCTTCTTCCATTTGAATCTACGTCAGGCAGTCATTTATCACAACCTTCTTTTGAATTGAGCTCGCTTTTTTCCCTTGCTGTCTTTGAATATTCCTCCCACCGACAGCTAGTCTTTCTTTACATTCTTTTTACATTACTTTGCGTGGGTTTTTCTGCCAGCTAACTCTCACAGAGAGTTTTGCTTTCTGATTTTAAATAGCATTTCTAATAAATAGTATTTACTTTTCTAAAGTAAATACTTACATTTCTGGTGAGGGAGAAGGGGTTTCTGCCAAGGAGCAGACAATTGCCTCTATCCTTACAAAGACTTAAACTGGGGGTTTAGGTTCACATGATCTGACCACCTCTATGTTAATAAAAATGCTTAGTGGGTTATGTGTGCTTCCCTGTCCTGGTCTAATTGAAAAGCTGGTTACATTCCACCAGTAACAAACTGTGATCCAGTTTCCACCTGAAAATCAGAGTCTCTGGGAATACTTACAAAAACATGAATGTGATTAAGGACCTGATGTCTAGGGAGACCATGGCTTGTAACACTGACTGGCAATATAGCCTTGTCTCCTCCTGCTCCCACATCGACCGGTGTCTGCCTTGGGCTGTTCACTCCCCATGCCGGAGAGCAGTTTCTGTTGGACAAAACGGGCTCCAAGTCCATCAGCACTTTTCTCACCTCCTGCAGTAATGCAAACAGCAGTGACAAGGTACTTCTTGGCTCTTTTTTCAAAGATCCCATCAAAACGCCCCTCCTCTCAGGGGAGAAATAAAAAGAAAAGGTGCTGGCAAACACTTATTTACGCCCTCACATGCACAAGAGTAGCACTTTTAGCCAGTCTGTACCAGCTTCTTGCTGCTTCTTCTCTCTTCTTCATGGACTTAGACTGGGTAGAAGAATGGTCTCTGCCTCAGATTCCTGAACTGGTGAGCAAGGGAGCAGCCGTGCTGGCTGAAAGGCTGCTGGAAGGCTTGGCTGTGGGAGGAATAAAAAAATTGAGAGGATGTTTATTTTAGGTTAGGGGTAAGTCTAAGATCTTTCCTAGAGAGCACACACACACACAAGGTGGGAATAATAAAAAGTCAACACATTAATTAATCTAATTAATCTGGATTAAATCTATCTCATCCTAGCTGAAGTGGAGATAATAGAAGAAAAGTAAATGAATTTGCAGTTTGAAGTTCTGCAGTGCCTATCCCTCCCCCTTTACCTGTAGGTCTCTTGTGTGTAACTTCTCTTCTTTAAGACTTTCTTACCTCCTGAGTGCTGAAGTGCAAGGTGACCTGTGATCTGGGAGAGCACCAGGATGACGACAGTACTTTGGCCCACATTTGTAAGGCAATGATAAAACAGCGAGCCCATGTTTAATATGATGGGGATCACCTAGCACTGGCTGGTTCAAACAGTTTAAAACAGACTGTGTCACCACCTTTTGCAAAGGACAGTTTTTCAGTATAGGCCAAGTAGTGCGTTTACTAGTCAAGTTCTGACAGGTCAAGCACGTTAGCCTATTTTTTGTGAGGTAAGGGCGGATTTCACATCCCGGGTTTGCACCCAGAGATGCTTATTCCCCTTCTCTCTTGTGTCAGGGCACTCAACTCCCACTGCAGTCACTCAAGGGAGAGGAGGTGAAGGGAAAAGGAGGGTCGGGAGCTGCCGGGAGAATCGAAGCACAACCTTTACTTGCAGGGGAGGGTGTGAAGGGAGAGGGCTCAAGGCGGCTGCTGAAGTTAGACCTGATGAGGAGGGAAGCACCAAAAGGGTCTATGGCAAAGGCTTGTGGAAAGATGAAATGGGAGGAGGAAGAGACCTGGGGCAGGGTAAGGTCTGCTAGAAACCTTCTGTTGGTGTTGCTCTTGTGTGCGCTTAAAGGCATCCCAGTTGTATTTTGTCGAAGGATGAAGGCAGGGGAGGGATGACTCTACATCAGTCTTGTGGAAAGATTAATGAGGAAGACCTGGTACAGGCAAGTCCACTTGCTTAAACATCTCTTGCACTTAGCTGGTGGCTTGGCAGCTTCCCTTGCTTTCCCTGTGCAACACTCAAATGAAACAGTGTGGACAAATCCTGGGGCTATTTCCCTACTTACCCTTGTCCTGGCAGAGCGCTTAACGCACATCTGTGACCGTTGCGTTCAAAGACGTCTCCCTGCTCCACAATGTCAGGCCCTTTTGTATGTTGAGGGATGGGAATCCATCATGGGTTTCCACCTCCAATCTCTCTTCTACTCAAGTGAGCTGCCCGCTGGTTTAGCACCGCATCAAACACTGCCCCGTCTCTGCAGTATGGGCTTTACAACAGGCAGCAGCAGGCTGTTTGCTGCAGGTTTGCGTTGTGCCTTGTGTGAAGGGACTTTTCACGTCTGCCCTGAATGTTGCCTGTCCCAAACGAAGATAGTAAGTGTTAACGAGCAGGAGAAGGGGCAGGCTGCAGCCATTAATTACCAAGAGGGTCTGAACCCTCTGTCAGCTCAGCCTTTCAGGGCATGGCAATGTATTAAAATACTGTCTATTTGTAAGACTTCCCTAGTCTGTCAGATCCTCTATGTTTAAAAAATGCAGGATTAGAGACAAAAGATATTTTCAGAAAGCATCTGCTGTAAATAAAAATGTGCATGTGACTGCAAATGACAGATAAACACAAATTATGAGAGTACTGCAAAACTGGCTAGATTTTGTGTGTGGATATATCTGGAGACCACTTTCATAGTCTGCATGTGCACACATACACACATTTAAATACATTATGCAACGGTATGAGATCTCTTTTGATGCTCAGTACTTTTCTGATCTTCAGTAGCTTTTCCACACAGAAATGGTGTCAAGAATATAAAAATTTGGGTTAAAAATTGTGTCCCTGGCTAGTGGTGTTGTACAGGTGCTCTTAACACCTTGATGTGCCAACAAGCCTCAGGAATAGGAACTGGAATTGCTATAGCTGGACAAATTTTTTTCACTAGTTACAGTATACTTCCCTAAATACTATTGTTTTTCAGAAGATAAGTAAGTGGCTGTAGTCTTCCTCTCTCTACTCAGGCATACCTACACAAGCATACAACATTCTCAATGTTTTATGGGTATTAAAAACCTATGGAATTAGAACTTTTTGAATTTAATAACTATATTGAGTTACTTGTTCATGGTCTATGCCATTCTTTTTTTCTTTTTTTTTTTTTTCTTGATCTGGACATAAAATTTACCTGTGTTTCCCACATCAGTCTGCCAGCGTTTGGTTGTGTCTCAAGGGAATGCATAGCCACTGCCACTAACTCTTCAGAGAAGTTTCAAACACAGTAAAAAATAAAATGAGGTAATGAAAACACTTGAAGGTGTGAGTAGGATGAGACTGTGCAGCAAGTATAGCAGTATATTGGAATTTCAAAATACCTCTTTGTACTCGGCTTCTGTGAGTTGACAGTGGTCTGTGTGTACGCTGAATTTTGTAGGGAGCTACCTGACTGAGAAATAGCTGTGACAAAACCAAACTGCAGTATTTTACTCAAAATTAGATCTTTTGATGTACAGGCTCTTTTTCTCTGGTACTGAAGCAGTGTTTTTCAGGCTTCTTTTGCTTTTAGAAACTCTCTTGATATTTTTCAGTGAAAGTACTCCATACCAAAATGTACAAGAACAGGTTCTTTTTTTTTTTTTTTTCTTTCCTTTCTTAGTTGCATTTCACAAAGGACTTTGGCAGTCTGATCATCCCAGTACAGCGACTCTGACTCACTGAAGTGAGCATCGAGAACCAAACCCCTTTAACATTTGTACCTAGATATGAACCTCAGGAGTAGCATCTGCCTTTAGCAAGAGCTGCTCTTTCAGCAATTTGGTGCAAGCTATGCCCATTCCACAAGAGAACCAGAAAGGAAGTTCAGATTAGTCGGCAATTCCAGGTTTGGGCTCCATTATAGTTATGAGTGACAAACACCCAAAGGCAGCCCTTTTCCCCTGAAATCTGTATGAGACTGAGGGGAATGCTTTAAATGTCAATCTCTGCTGAGGCCAGGTAACATTAAAAAATACAAATGAATTAAGAGGTAGGAATATAGCATAAGGCATGAATTGTTGGTTTACTTGTAAAACTAATTCAGGTTTCCAGATTTCTGTGTTCGTCAAAGAGCCCCAAATGGGACTTATGGTAGCAACTACAGTTTATTTTCCTCTTTTGCTTTTCAAAAGTTGATATCAAATCATTGAAAGATGAAAATGAATTAATTACATTTTTACTGTAGCTGTGTAAAGATAGAGAAATTGTCTCAGAATCGGTAGTCTTGTATGCTGCATTTCAGTCATTCTGATCTGCTGTATGTGAATTTTTTTGGGAGACTTCTTAATTTAGTGGCTGAGGCAATTCAAATCGTAGTGGTAAAGAGACTGCTTTCATAATGCAGCATCCAGGTGTCTTTGGCAAAGTCCATGTACTAACAGTTCAGTTCCATTCTTCTATCATACATGTTCTATAGACCATTTAAAAAAAATCAATAATTTAAAAATCTTTTTGTCTGATACAGCAAAACCAGTTTGTGCCCTTTATGGTCTGACAGCTTAATTTTTATTTCTTAAAGAAAAAAATATTCAAATCCTAAACCCAATCTTGAGTTATACAATTGTTAAAAAGCCTCAGAAATTAGCAAGCAGCTTTTAGAAATGTTTAACTTAAAAACAGCCAGGAAGCTTGGTTTTTTTTCTTTTCCATTTGTTTAAAAAAAATTATATTCCCTCAAAATGAGACCTTTGTGCCAAGTTTTATTCTGGAGCACAGCTTTACAGCTGAGCTAAAACCCCCTATAATAGGAGAAAAGTGACAGACCCTTAACTATAGTAGCATGAACAGCACTGCTATAATTCCTGGGTGAACTTTGTCCCTGGATGTGTGTTTTTGGAGTGTGCCGGGGTGACATTCAGCCTCTACATTCATTTTTATGATAATTCAGAGTAAATTGTGGTGCAATAAACTCTTCAAGCCTGTCTTTCTTGTGAAAGCCATGAATCAATCAGCTGCAGGCTTTTTTGGGTCTTTTCAATGTATAGTGATCATTTAGATTTGACATGCATTGTGAGACCTTGGCTTAGCTCCTCTCTATGGTCTGTCATTAATTCCAGCCTTTACTGTTCTGAAGTACAGTGAAGGATGACTGAGAAATCATTGCCCCTCTTCAGCTCTGTTATTGCACAAAATAGCAGCGCAATAATTTTTTGTCAATGTTTTACTCTAAAAGCTTTCTACATCAGTTTTGAAAAGGAAGCAATAAAGCCCATTCAATGGTATGAATAAAAATCCTTTGAGGTTTAGGCGCAGGGCTGCTTTTCTTCAGCTGGTAATCAAATTGGAGCTAAAATGAAATTGAGTTTTCTTATGAAAATAGCCTTTGTTGCTGGGAAGGCTGGTAATTCATAAACAATAACCTGCTCTTTTGTGTGGATAATAATATATTCATGTTCTTTCAATAGGGTAAAAGCCAGACCTAGTGCATTATGGTACAGTAAAAATAGCAGAAGGAGCTTGCTGGAATAATCTTGAAGAAGAAATGTAGCATTCGGTGACTTAAGCTTTCAGCTCCCATCTGAAATTGTACTTTGCTTTTATTTGCGAGCCGGGTTTTAGTTGTTGATTTGTTGCTGCTATACAATATTTGGTTAATTGTGGAAGATCTCAAGCTGTGCTCATCACTGCTCCTGCGAAGGCTGCTGCCAGCTGCTAGAAACAGAGCCTGCTGCTACAGGATGTACACTATTCACAGGAGCAGCCTCTCAGCGCTGATTATCACTGAAGAGTTCCCCGCTCTCCATCACTCCGCGCCCTGCACGCAACCGGACTGCCGAGCACGGGGAGGTAGGCTGCCTGCCCTCGCTCCGGGGTAAGGTGAATGGCGTGCAGCGGGGCTGCCGAGAGCGCGGTGGGTGAACTTGGCTGGGGATTTTCCAAGCACCGCTGGGGAAACAGGCTCCCGGCCCCCGGGAGGATGGTGTGGGCTCAGTCGCTTTGGAGCTGAGCAGGGGCTGGAGGAGGACGAGAGGGGGCAAAGAGTGAGCGAGGCTTTCCAAGTGCACCGCGAGGGGCTCTTGGAAATGTTCCCTTGGGCTTCGGTGGTTTTTTTTCTAACCAGCCAGGTGATCCTTCAGAGGTTTGATCCGGCACTGGTGCTTGTTGGCGTTTTTTGGGCCGTCCCTTGTTGTCATGTAGATGTTTTGTGGCTCAATGCTAGAGGTCTTGGTACGGGTGGAGGGTGCTCCCCGGATAGGTTGTGTGAGCAAAGGCAAGATGCTGGCAGAAAACTCCGGCAGCCTGTCCTGTCTGTAGTGACTCTTTGCCTCAGCTCGTGGGGAGCGGAGGGTAAACTTCAGTCTGAGTACCTGAAATTACCTCCCTCCCCCTCCTCTCCATCGGGGTGTGCTTTTAAATTGTTGATAGTCCTGAGCTCTGAGTGGTGATTAAAACAGTCGCATGCAGACACAGGCATGCAGAAATGCTGATTTGGGGTCTCTTTACGTGTAAGATGCAGACTTGACCAGTCTCACCAACACCAAGCTGAGAGATCGCTTCAGGATTGAGTTTAATTTTGACTCCTCTCCCTGCCTGGGGGACAGGAGTAATACTAAAACTACTCGTCAGAGTGCCTGGGGAGATGCAGCGTGAGACCTGCTAGCAGGGCAATACTGTGCTGTTACTTGTGGATTTCAGTTGCCGGGAGGTCTACAGGACAGACCGGGTCTTGGTGGCAAGTCGGACGCAGCTTCGCACAGGGCTTTCTTACAGTGAAAGGGTTTGTAACCCAGAGCCTGCGAACCCCACTCTCTTTAACCAAAATAAGGAATGGATTAATACCAGGTGTATTGTTCTCCTCACAAACTTTCCCAAGGCTTCAGAAAAGTTTTAAAAAAAACCCAACAGAACATATCCTAGGCAGTTATAAAGTAAACAAGAATGTAAAGTGCAAAGACTTACAATGGGAATTATTGCCTAAGTAACATTGAAGTTAGATCTGTACCATATGCAGGGCTGTCTTGAGGCAGTTGCAGAGGGTTTTATTCATTTTAAACAGTGAAATTACATGCTTAACAAAAGGAACTTTTAAAGGCACAGTGGTAACTGACAGTCAAAGCAATATATGTCATTATCCAATTAGTACACTCAAGTGTGTTTTTATTATTCACTTAACATACCTCTGTGTTTGGCTCTCAGAAATATGATGTCTTACTTCTCAAAGGGTTTTAAGACTGGTATGTGTTTTACTGCTGTAATTGGAGTAATATTTTTGCACATTACATGTGTTTACGTCTTTGTTGCTCACTGGGTTAGCTCTGTTTAGAAGAAAATCTCTAAAATGAAGAATTGGTTTTGTGGGTAAATGCTGGTTAGTCAAAATGTAGCATGCACTCAATTCCAGTTTTCTTCACAACTGGAAAATCTTCTTTATATTGCATCCAAAGTTGAATTGAGAGTAATAATATTGCTTGTGTTTAAAAGGATGATAATACAATGAAATTTTCAACTGCATTTGAATGAAATGTATGTTGGCATATAATAGAACATTTATTGGTACTTGCTAATAGGAGAACAGAGTCTATTCAGTAGAATGACCCTTTTTGTTTTGTTGAAAAATAAGCTATCTAGCAACGTGTTGTTGGCATTTGTTTCATTGGGAGACTAGTAAACTGACAGATGTGGTGGTGATTTCAGCTTTTTAATTACAGGCTTAGCAGAGTTGCGGTACGTTGTACTATCAGAGTTCTTTAGGACCAAACACTGTGGTTGTAGTTGGACAGTGCTGTTATCCTAGCACCAAATAGGTCAAATAGGTATAACAAGTTTTCCAGAGAATCCATGCTGTCTACAGCTTTAGAAGGAGCAGTTTTGCTTCTCTCGCTACATTTAAATAAGATTTAGTGAATGTGTTTGGAGTATGTTTCCTGATGTTTTTGATGTTGGATTCACCTTTGTCATGGAAATGCATGCTTTGTTCTGGGATTCATGCAGAAAAGATGCTTCACTTAGGTATACAGTGCTCTAATGAAGCTCTGGTATGTGCATAAACCTTTGTGAAAACAAACTTAGTCTTTAGATTTCACTCATGTTAGGTATTTCCCATACTGATAGCACCAGAGTGGGACAGCGGTATACCAAAGAAAGTATAAGCTTTCTCATGCCCAAGTACTATTCTGTTATTTGGCAGTATTATGAATAATTACCTAACAGCAAATAACTCTTGAGACCTCCAAACTAATTTCTTGATGCCTATGTTAGACTATAATATAAATAAATATGACGTTTACCGATGTTAACTTTATGCACCACTGTAACTCACAAAGTAGTTATTTTCAATTGCAGTTAGCATTTATAAGTTCACAAAGGAACACGTTTCTAGTCTATGCAGTCATAAATTACATGCTACTTCTTACAACACACAAATTAAAGTTGTCCACTGTTGACAAAGTTGGTTGAATGATGCACTGCACATTTGCCTTGAAATTTTAAGTATCTGCTGATGCTGGAGCATAAATTCTTTACTGAGTATGGATTTCCCTACAGATGTAAGGCAAACAAGTTGATTGTGATTATTTTGCAATAAAAGCAAGTTCCAACCATTGCAGACAATAAGGTAATCGAAAGCCCTCAAACCCTGTAGGCAAAAAAATATTGATATATTCAGGTTTGGCATATTTTACCTAATGAATGCATCCTACCACTAGAAAAAAAAAAAAGCTGGCCTTGAAGGTGAGAAGGTAAACAAGGTTGAATTAGTCTAAATGTGAGAACTTTTAAATGTATTTTTATACATTCGCTCTGTACTAACGGTTTTTAAATTTTACAGCCTTGCCTTCAAGTACTTTGTGGTCACCTTGACTGGGTTTGTATCTCATTTTTCTTTTTTTTTTTTTTTTAAGAGTATTCAGTAAAGGCATAGCTAGATAATTTATTCATATGAAAATTCTGGTGTTAGAATAGATCTGACATCAGGCTGATCTGATAGGCTTTTAAATGTGTAAAAATAATACTTAAATATGTTAAAGGATTCTTGTCAATAATGATGATAATGAAGGTCACAGATTGCAACCCATATGGGATGAATGTCTGTAGAATGCTGTTTCATGGACCTTCCGCCTTTTACTCTTCTGATTCTTATGTTTGCTTAAACTTTGTAGATTTTAGTTAAATTTTGTACATCTTTATGTAAATTGCAGAGATGAGAGTTCAGAGCAGCCCAAAGTTTCAATACTTCCATGTCTGTCTCTACTTCAATCTTGAAAACTAAGAGCTTGTTTACAAGTGACTTATTATTTTCTACTAAAATACAAGGTTAGCAGACTTCAGTTTTTATTGCCTTCTCAGCTTTCAGTGCACTCTGCCTTATCAGTGTACTTCCATCCACGTGGTGCATATAAAATGAAAAGCTTCAAGTATTTTTATTAAGACATCCAGGAAGAGCTCCGTAAACAAGGCTTTGCTTTCCAATGCTCAAGCTTTGAATTATCAGCTGCTATAAACACACTCTTTCTCATTCCAAAATGTGCCCTGAAAAAAGAGCAGATCTCTAAAGTGTGCGATGCCTTCTTAACGTAGCTATTTGCGTACCAGTATTTTGCTTTGAAATAGGAATCTTTTACCTTATGAGGAGAGCTAGTCACTCAAGTTTTCTCAGTGCATGTGATGCCCTGAAGGTAATGTTATCTTACAGTGTAATTCAGCTCATTTTACCAAGACTGTTTGTAAAGACAGTTGAAACAGCATCTTTCTGCTTTGAGGCTCTCAAATACAGTACCAAGAAGTCAATAAAAGTAAAATATTTTGCTGGCAGTTGCATTACTTAAGCGGCTATGGGAGTTGAAAGAAAGTAGGGGTCCCACTTCGGTAGCCTTTAGGGGTTCAAAATGGGCCAGAAATAAGCAGAGGAAAATCAACTAAACAGTGAGCTGAAGCAAAATTCCTCCAATTTGCTGTTACAAATGGGAAACCAAGATCCTAACTCTCCACTGCCTCGTACTTTGCACTTTCTCTGGTGGTTTCGGGAAGTAGGTAAAAACTAGAGGTTGACATGGCAGCTGCATTGCAGTTCAAAGGCCAGGGCATCCTCCGGGTTAGATGATAAAATTGGGGAGGGGCTGGACGAAATGGTGGCCGGGCACAGCAAGTTTCTGGGGCCACGGGCAACCCCCCAGCTCTAGTGGTGTAAATGTAAAAAACATGTGCCTGCTGCAACTGTAGGGAGTTTTAAGTCACTCTGCACAGCTGTGAAGAATCAGGCTCAGATATTTAAGGAAGTAAATTCTTGTTCAAATGATCTCTCACAATATTTCCGGCATCATCTCTGACGCCACCGGACAGAGAGAATACATGTTGCAAAATCGCACCAATAGTTACTGGGCATATTGAGTATGTACGTGCAGGAGGAAATAGAAATTGGCAGTTCTTTGGAATCTGGAGAAGACTCCCACGCAGCACGAAGCAGTTGATTTTTTTACTAAATTTACTTGTGCCTTTGTGATAGACAGTATTTTTTTCTTCTTTTTTCCATCCATGGATTTTTTTTTCCTCACTGGTTTTCTTACCTCACTGCAAAATAATTTAATCTTCTCTTAATTTTATCTTATTGCTAAAAGCACTGGTCCTGATTTCCCCAGAGCATTCCATCACTTACAAATATCTCTAACTGATTTGAAATCAGATCTATGCCCATGTGAAAGTGATAGGAAACACTGGGAAATCAGGTCTGCTCTCAGAGTAAAATGCTAGCTTTGTAAAAGGTTTCAGATCATCTTTTTTATTGTCAGTTGTGAAAGTATAGAAGTTGAAAAACTTTTCTGTTTTGCTTCCTAAGCCAGCCATGTTTGCTAGCGTTAAGGTAGTCTATAAAAAATTAGGTTCCCACTGCCACACTGAAGGCAATGAAATAGCAGCCGTCGCAGAATAATTGGAGGAGGAAGTAACTGGTGCATTCACTACATAGTACCATAGCAAAAGGAAAACTTGTAAGGGCAATCATTATTTCAAGTATTATTGGTAATCATCTTCATGGTCTAGGCTTGGTAGCATATCTGAAGTATTAAATAGCCATCCTCAGACACTTACATAGCATTTTTCTATAGACTGTTTACAGTGAAGAAAGAGCACAGCTTATACTTCTTTCTACCAATCAGCAAAGATACAAAACTTAGAGAGTTAAAAAAATGTAATTTCAGTCTCACTGGGAAAGGGAACATCCAGCTGCAAAGCATTTATAAAGTGCGTCAAATATTTCATATCACATAGCAGCTAGTAAAACATGTCTTGATTTATCTGTTTGAGAGCTCATCTCCAATGTCTCCGGAGCTGGTCTTAGGCCGTGATGAAAAAAGATTTCCATAGAAGTTTTTAACCATATTGGAAATGGGAAGATGTTGCTTTTGAACCATATTGGAAATTATGGTGACATTATGGTGCTTTAATCGAGAATTTTTAACAAAATCAATACAAACATGCCAATAAATGTTAAAGGATAAAGTGGCGTTGGACTCTACATTTGCTTTATTAGGCTGTGTTGTAAATATGTAAAATGGATACTGGACTACTGATTAACAATTGACTTCATAAACTGACATAATTGTACAGAAATGAAATAATTTGTAAGTTCATAAGACTTACTGTGATGATTTTTTTAAAACAAATTGAATAATTTTAACAGGTCTTCACGCCAGAACAGTAATTTGAATGAGACTCTACTGCCTGTTAACTTAAATAAAGCGTTGCAGCACTTAAAATCAGCTAATACTCTGGTTAATAGAATGAGAATGTGATAGTTGAGTTACTCGGAATTGGAGATGTTCATGAGAGACTGTGACATTGCTGGCCAGCATCCTTGTCAGTCTTGAAGTTTGAGTACAAATGTCCTGGGTTGACTGGGTATAGAAACGGTGCAATTGGTACAGATCTCTGATCTTAGTGAGAATCTTGCCATTTAAGGTTCAATTCTGGGAGACCAATTTTTGTCTTCTATTGGCTATGAAAGCACATTTTGCTGAAGATGCTTCCTGAATATCTCAACACTAATCTAATTCAGAACAGACCAGCACTCTGTGGTACTAAGTAGAAAAAACATCCAACTTTCTAAGTGTCTGAATTTTTATCCTCCTGAAAAACTGTGTTTGGGAGCCAACTTTTTGATGTCAACCAACCCTAGAGTAGCACCAGTACATCACCTTATAGAAATTCTGTCTGGTTAGGTATATTTGTAGTGAGACTTGTGTGAGTAGGAGAAAGAGGGCATTGATCCTCTTTCAGTATGCTGTTCAATGTTGAATGCAGAGCTTAGAAGGATGAATTTTGCAGTTATTTTTAAAGCTAAACCCAAAGTATTTAAGGTAGTCAGGGATCTTACTATTTGGAACACTGAATTCATGTTGTCCCTAGAGATTAAACTTTTGTGTGCGTAAAGGCTGCCTCGGACAGCAGCACAGCAAAAGGAAAAATATCGTTCAAAGAAGCAAACAGTCTTTAAGCTACAGAGTCTGTGGTTTCAAAATAATGGCCTGTGTGAAAGTAGGGGCGTAGCTGTGTACAGAGAACCTGAACCAAAGGACACATACGATGATGAAAGACCGCTGGCAGTTCCATCCGGAAGCCACCGTAGAAATTGGTAATGCTATATACTCTGTGAACTTTTACAAACTGCTTTCATGTTCTTGGAGAACATGTCTCTTCATGGGCATTACACATCTCTCTGTGGACGTGCTGTGTGTTTCTAAAGGCCGTCTCTACCTGGCGGGGTCAGATGTGCTCAAGCAGAGTACTCTTCGTTACGTTATCCATCGTCTCAACAACGTGTGGTAGGGAGTGCAGACGGGCAGGTAGGCAGTGACGTCTTATCACTGCGCAGTTTGTGACTTGGATCTGGCACTGGAAGGGATAAGGAAATTAAAAAAACCAGCTGAATAGGGCATGAAAGACTGGGCTTTATAACGCAGGGAGGAGGTATGTCAACTTTGTGATAGATTAGCTGTATTCTTTTTGAATATATCTGGGAGAGGGTGACAGTTGCTGCACAAAACTGACAGAGAATGAAATCCTTGCATTAGTGGATTTATCTCCGAAGAGAGCATTTAGGCTTGTTTTTTGGAAGGATAGATCTAATTGTATCTTTTGTGTTGTAAAAATATGTGTGAATCTAAAGGCTATGAGCTCTTTCCCTTTCTCAGCTTGAGAAAGTCACCAGTGACTGTTTTCCCAGGTAATGTTGAAAACCAGAAATGCTTTGAGACTAACTGTTCCTAAGGGGTAGCACATGGCACAATCATACGTGGTAATAATTTACAGCTGCTCTCATTCCAGACGGGATATGACTTAGAAACCTAAAGATAGAAAGATATTTGTTCAGTTAGTAAGCTCTAGCACCAGTCATGTGCTGTAGTGATTCTGTTATCTGGAAACTACGTTTCTATTCTGAATGTCCAGGGGACATTACGTTTCCCATGATTTTCATTCCATGAGAGGGAGAAATATCTGCTGGCTTTACGAAATAATGCTTCTCTCAGTAGATGAGGAGTTAATGTCCTACGCTCCACTGAAGCTGATTGTCAAAAGCAGCAACCAGGGCTTGCCAGCTTTTTTTGGTAGTGTGTCACATGGATGCTGACCTTGTTTGGCAGTGACATTGCATCATCTTTTGTGTTAGAGCTGGGTAGAGGAGACTGGCTGGCTGCAGGGAATTACCGTTCCTTGGAGGCTGATGCATGCATGGGTTGTGCAGAGCACTAAGGTGGGCTCCTCTCCTCACTAGCACCCTCCCCACACAGGAGCTGCCTTGTGGCACATGGAGGGAAACTATTGCTCATTTACTTTGTGATGGATCCTTAAATGAAGAGAAGAAAATGCTCTCAAGGCTTGCTTCTTTTTAAGATTGAGGAAGAATCATAGAATTAGAGAATCACAGAATGGTTTGGGTTGGAAGGGACCTTAAAGACCACCTGGTTCCAACCCCCTGTGCCATGGGCAGGGACACCTTCCACCAGACCAGGTCGCTCCAAGCCCCATCCAACCCGGCCTTGGACACTGCCAGGGATGGGGCATCCACAGCTTCTCTGGGCAACCTGTGCCACTGCCTCACCGCCCTCACAGCGAAGAGCTTCTTCCTTACATCTAATCTGAATCTATTCTCAGTTTAAAGCCGTTACCCCTTGTCCCATCACTCCATGCCCTTGTAAAAAGTCCCTCCCCACCTTTCCTGCAGGCCCCCGTTAGGTACGGGGAGGCCACTGTAAGGTCTCCCCGGAGTCTTCTCTTCTCCAGGCTGAACAACCCCAACTCCCTCAGCCTGTCCTCATAGGAGAGGTGCTCCAGCCCTCGGATCATCCTCATGGCCTCCTCTGGACACGCTCCAAAAAGAGAGAGAGCACCGGGTCTCCCTCTTTTCCTGCCTGAGTTTAACTCTGGGGAAAGGAGAAGCCAGCAAGCATAGAGAAATTGGTCCAAAAGGAAGCAATCACCTCCCTAAAACAGGACAATCTCCTCTTTTTCCCTTGCTCTTTCTTCTGTTGCTGATTTTATCTGCTGACAAGGAATTCTGGGGATCCTTTTAAGCTCCACAGAGATTAGCTTCTTTTTATGCTCTAGCTTCTTGCTTTTAACAAAGGAAGAGGACAAATCTCCACATTGTTTTTCTCTCCTTTAAATCTTGCTAAGTCTTTCTATGCCCTTCAGCCTTTGACAGTCTTGTGTAACTCTGATGTCATGCTGTGTCATCTCTGACCTGCTAGGAAGATGCTGTGATTTGGGGCTCTGCAGTCACACTGGCAGAGCATCTTCAGCGTATTTGCTGTATTCGTGGGCATGAGCTTCTGGAGTGCCTTCAGCTGTTCACCGATAGCAAGAAGAGAGCTTTTCCACGTTACTGACTCGTATTCTCATGAAGGATGGAGCTCTGCAAAAGCTGGTTCCTGACTTGTACAGGACCACGAATCTGTGAGGTACCAGGTTCAGGATATTTAGCTTGCTGACCTGATCCAAAGCCCCTTGTTTCAATGCAGTTACAGGTTAAGCAAGCCTATTTGGGACTCATATTAAGATGCTACGAAGGCTGAAGTACAATTTAGTACTTCACGTAAATGCTAAGCATGTTTCAGCTGGTATATCTGCTAGATCTGCTGGCACACAGGGCTTTGAAGTAAATTCAAGTAAGAAAGGTGATATATTAAATCAGCTAAT
This sequence comes from Elanus axillaris, assembly GCA_026212715.1. Taxonomy (NCBI): domain Eukaryota; kingdom Metazoa; phylum Chordata; class Aves; order Accipitriformes; family Accipitridae; genus Elanus; species Elanus axillaris. Next base: position 1,510,155 of record JANZLQ010000060.1, read on the forward strand.
ACTCCTTTGAATGAACAAAGCAACTGAATGGATTATCTGCAGAAAGTTTAACAGAGAAATTATCTGTGATGTGATGCCTATCAGAAATCGAGCACTTGGGGAAAATCTCTAAATCACTAGTCCTGCAATACTTTCTTTAAGCACGCTTTTCACAAAAGGTGTGTCTAAGCATCAGAAGCATCTTTGGATTTCTGTCAAGCTGCCCAGCGGGCATGCCACATGGCCCATAGGAGCAATAGGGAAGTTATGTTTTCCCCATATGCCTATTTCCACTTTTAGTAACAGATTCCTGTTATTGCCTTGATACTGTGAAGAATTAAACAGAGACGAGGATGAACTTGGAACTTCCTGATAATGCCAGTAAAAATGTTGTGCTTATTTGAAGCTTACAAGCATAGCAGGGATTATGATATGGTATATGGGTACTACTGGGTTCTGGCACCTATATATATGTGACACACTGAAGGTACAGGCATGTTCTTCATTATCTTGTAACCTGTCAGAGAGCCTTCTTGCTCATTACTGGTTGCCAGTAGACACTTCTTCCTCTCCTGACCCTGGGTTACCACATCACCACGTGGTTTGTGAAGCATCTGTGGATACTTACTCTGTAACTAAGGTGAAGAATGTGTTGGCAGCTGAGAAACTTACTTAAGATACCTAAGACAGACATGATTAAATATTTAAAATTGTTTTTCGGGTGGTAGTCTTGCCATTTGTCTTAATGGAAATATGTAAATGAAGTATCCAAACTGAAGCATCACATCCTTAGAGATGTTTCCTGTTACACCAGTAACTTTCTGCTTTATGCAGGAGTAAAACCTGCTCATCTCCCTTCATTTATTAGTGTGTGTTTGTCAGTGAAAAATGTTTTCTCCAGTAAACCTTGTATCTTTATGGGATCAGAAGTACCCGATGCAAACAGCTAGAGGGCATAAACACCCACATCTCCTAGCTTGCTCTTGCTTGAGACTGGATGTTCTGGTGACCCTCTACTCAGAAGGAAAACGGATTTTCACAAGATATAGCTATCTATTGTTTTCCTCTGTACCTTGAAGCTAAGTACTATTGCCATGTTTTCACATAGATTAGTCCGATGGGACTAACCTTTCAATCACTTCTCTATGAATTACACATGATGAAACCCAGCAGCAGTTAGAAACAATTACCTGTGGCTTGTGAATGGAGGTGTGTTACAACCGACTGTAGGAATATTCCTGAATATTCTTATTTTCATCATAAGTGTAAGGTTAAAAAAAAAATAAACCAGATGATCCAACAATGATAGTTTAAGAGATGTTCTAATTAGTGATAGCCAATTTATTAAAATAATTAGTAATTGTAATACATTAGTTGCAAAGATACTACTTGGGGAAGTATAGGTAACCCATACTCTGTTGTAATTATTAGAGAAAGATAATATCCACATTATCTGAAAGATGTCACTAAAAAAAAAATTGAGGAAATATGTGAAACTCTCTACTTGGGGTCTTAGTTTCTTTTGGTCTGTCTTTATAAACTCCTCCGTTTGACTACAACAGGACCTGCAATTTCAACATAAAAAACAACATAGAATTTCATTTTTTATGCCTGAGTGTTTCAGCAGACATTTTCACGAACATTCAAAAATGCAATGTGAACCTGTTCTGGAAAAGGATATTTGACAGTATTATCTCAACAATATGAGTACTTGTGTAGTGTGCTGTTACTTTGCTATTCTAGAATTGTTAGAAAACTTGGGTTTATGGTTGTAGGCAAATTTTTAAATAATTTCATACATACAGTAGAGTTTCTGTACAGATTATCTTTGCTTATAAATAGGATTTTACTCTGATTTTGAAAAGAAAGGAAAATTATTATTTGTAACATCTGCTCTCTGCCTTTGCACGGTACCTCATTTATATTTGGTTGTGACTTTCGTGAACAGCAGTTGTTAAAATTTAGGAAATTACTTGTGAAAACTATCCACTTACATAGTCAGTATTAATTTTAAAATGGAAATGGCTTAATTGTTTGTCTTAATGATTTTTTCAGTAGCAAAGGGAATGAATTCATTAGGCACATTAGACTTCGGTTCTGCAAACACTTGGCTTGGTTTCAGGCCGTGAAGAGTCATGAAGAGTGAGGACTTCCCTGTTCAGCACAGGAACCTGTTTGCAAGCCTGAGCCCTAATTGCCCGCTTTAATGTCTCTGCTGAAGGTAGCAGAAAGTTTGCTCGCTACGGATTGCTGAAACGAAGCTTTCTTCTCCATCATAAGTTTTCAATTTTTTTCTGCAAATGCAGTGTGTTGTAAAGATTAATAGGCCATTAATAGATTTCTCTGAGGTACCAGTAGCTCTTTTTTATAAGAAACATTTCTCTCAGTTGTTCTTACAGGGAAGTCTCCTTGCCATTACATGGCTGCACATGAGTTGTTTGAATGTGATGAACGGAGCAGAGTCCACCTAGAAGCAAAATCACTGTTTCCAGATGCAAAGGATTTTCAAAACTTAGCGTTGCAGACAAAATCCCATGAGCCTATAAGCCTTCATCCCTCACTGGGGCTAACGCAAGGGGAAATTCTATGCAGAATCCCAAGACTCTTCAGTAACAAATGCTAATTGCCAGGCATTCACAATCAGAGTGCTGCATACTCCTATCATGGAGCTAATCTTGAAAATTGAGACTTAAAATGATGAATGTAAATTATCATAAATATTTCATAGAAATATTGTAGATGTTAACTGAACTATTTAAAAGGAATATCTAAAAAATCATAATCAAGACTGCTCATTTTATGGGATATGACCATACTCTTATGTTCTTCATTTAGTGTTTAACAGAGCAAGTTTGAAAGTTGATGAATAGAGTTGTGCATTCAGTACAGAACTTCTGTGCAACTCTATCAATTAAAGTCTTAATAACATTTACATAAAAATTTGATAAAACCGTTACCACTGTGATGCCGAGGCTGTCCAGTCAGTTGCCGATGTTTGTGGGAAGGCAGAGCTCTGCAGCCCCTGCCCCAGTCGCCAGCTGCTTGTGCCAAGGCAGGTACTGGTTTTGTCTGTGGTTAGACAGCTGGTTTTGGGGCTCGTGAAGGGTCATTGGGTGGTTTTAGTAAGAAAAGAAGCTTGAAACCACTGTGTAGTGATGAAGGAGGAAGCTTGATGGAGTATATTTCATTGTAAAGCTGCTCCCCTGGTGTTTATGTCCATTTACTACTGCTCCTATTAGCTTTTCACAGCTTTTTATAGCATTGGAAGGCTGTTTCACCTGCTCTCTGGTTGAAGTAAGGTTCTACACTATTGTCTGCCCTATTCTTTTCATGAAGTATGAAAAGCCTCTCTCTCCACTCCCGTGTTTTAAAGCTTAACTCTTTAGACACATCTAGGGCCTTACTTTTTAATTTCTACTTTGTTCTCTGCTTCCCTGGTAGACTTGTCAGAGGTTGGGTGGTTGACTAGGATTCAGTCTTGGAGGATATTGATTGCACAGGAGTGGACTGTATTGAAGAAGAAGAAAAGATAACATGCAGGCAGTGTTATTCTGTTTCTGAGACATCAAAGATAAAACTAAAGATGGAAGGCTATGCTAAGATGTCATTCTTGTTCCCAGAACTGGAAGAGTTTGGATAGTATGTTACTTAGCACACTAAATTCTATATGCTTTGAAGGCTTGACGCAATGGGTCCCTCTTTGTGCGCTTCAGTAACGTTTGAGTTGAATGTTTGCTGTTGAGGACTGCCTGAAAGGCAGTTGGGTTAGCAAGTCCCGGTGCAGGGTCCTCAGGCAGACGACAGGCAGGTGGTAAGATGGGAATCCAAGATGTGAGAAGGCCAGCGCAGCGAGTAAGTATGTAGCTATGCAAAAAAGCCCTCACGTGAGAGAGTGTTGGACTAATCTCTGCGAACATGAGGCCAACAGATTTATTGTCTGGATAGGCTAGGAGAGCCCAGCAAGCTAGGAATAAAATCCAACCTGATGGAAGGTGAAAACCAGTAGAAGAGCAGCTTGGCACTGTAATGCTTAAACCTTTATGGCTCACTTCTGTCCCATGCCCAACTTCACAGTGGAAAAGTGAAGTTTGCAGGGATTGTTTAGACATTTAGAGGTGAGTGGGGTCCTGTCTCCTTTTCATTTCTGGTGTTGTCTGTGCTTTTCTGAGAGGAGTTTGTTTAGAAACGCAGTGCTAAGGTTGGTCTGAGATAAGAAACCTTAGAAAGCTTTCTGTAGCTGAAATGCTGTCATTCGTATCTGAGGGAATGCCTGATATACTACTGTGCTCAGCCTCTCCTCTGATGGCAGATGATCCAAGCCCTTCGTCATCTTTGTGGCTCTTTTCCATACTCACTCCAGTAAGTCCGTGTCCTTCTTGCACTGGGGAGCCCAGCACTGGACCCAGCACACCAGATGTGTCTCACCCGTGTGAGGTAGAGGGGAAGAATCACCTCCCATGACCTGCTGACAACACTTTCCCTAATGCCGCCCAGGGTGTGAATCTTATTTCCAGAAGAAACAGCGATCCTGAACCACTAGTCCACTACCTGCCAGAGGCTGAACTATTTTCATCACTACAGTGAGGCAGTGCTTTAAACGCTCTTGTGCTCTGCTGCTGCTCCAGGTGCACACAGCTACGCAAGCCTGTGTATGGATGCTTATTAGTGTTAGCTGGAAGTATTGTAATGAAGTGAATGTAGTGAGCTTGTACTAGAAAGTGTGCTAAAAGTAGAAAGCTGGTTATCTTTTATACACAGGCATGAATGCAGACCAATGTCAATGTGTAGCAGCTGCGTGTTGTGTGTTATGTCAGACTCCTCTGTGTGGTAGAGAAGGCAGTGATTTTGATTTTTTGCTTTCCTGTGCTGATTATACGTTAGTGAAACTTTCAGGAAATCAGTGGAGTTATATGGGTACGAATCACAGTATGGCAGGTTGCTCAGTTGGCCCCTTAGTTCCCACTGAGAGCATCCTCCAGGACCTAGTGCTGTCAGCATTGTAGAACTGAGGGGCTATAGTCAGTCTACTTTAATTTCTTAAATTAAGTCTAAGCCCTCGTAATTAAAGGTAAGGCTATCTTGAACAGAGGGGCATCAAAGCCAGTTGTGGATTCACCAGAACATAGATAGCAGTCCAGCTGCAGCAATGAGGCCATTTTCTAAAAGAAAATGACCTCCAAGTAGATGTATACAAAGACTGCCCTGCTGGGAGACAGTCAAACAGGCCCAGTATTTATATGCGAAACAGGTCTTGACTCTATTGACAGTGTTTTGTCACTTCTGGTGCAAAACTGGAATATGCAGCTAACGTAATTTACAATTGTATGATGAAGAGCAATATTTTGAAAGCAAGTTTGCAGTGCTTTGAACTGAGAAAGCATATAGAACAAAGCAACTTTTGAAAAAAATCAGGCAGGACCCTTCTGTTTTTCCTTCTGTGCCATCATTAGGATGTGTTTAAATCAGTTTCAGCCTTGCTTCTCAAACATTACAGGCTTTTACATCTCGTTATAGATCTGAAGGTTTTTTAAAGGCTTTGTGTTTTATCAAAAATACACACAGCAGCCATGGGCATGTGACAATATCCAAGCAATACTGAGGAGTAACCTGCTGATGCGCCTCGGTGTCTGTAAAATATTGAACCCTGAGATCACGGGACCATAGCATTTGCTCAAAGCACAGCACAGGTAGCTGCTGTCTTCCTGGGAGCATCCAACAGCGGATGCCCACTTGGGAAAGAATTGAGGAGGTGAGCATGTGGTGTGGACCCAACAAATTGTGGTTGGCTTTTCACAGACCTTTAGAAAGGTTTGGAGATCCATTGTGGATGTTGCTGTAGTCATGAGCAACCAAGAAGACAGATCTTACCTCATAAAACAAGTGAACTGCACATAAGGAAAGACATGAAGAAACAGGAAAATTAAGTTGGAGTGAATAAGAGCATAGGATAATGATGAATTTAACAGGAAAGCAAAGTTTTCAGCTCATATTTTGCCCTGTCAATGTCAGAAGGGAGAGGATGGTTTTAAGGAGGGATTTGTCAGAGGTAGTGAGAGATTTTAAAGAAGTGGGGAAATACTTCAGAAAGAAGCAAGAAAACTGCGTTGCCACTGGCATTACTGGCAGGGGTAAGGACAGAGGTGTGCTGGGGTACTCCGTGTGGTGCTAGCCTTAAATAAGATCCTGTTACTGAAGGGATGGAAGCAAGGGAGCTGGAGGAGTGGATTGCAGCAGTCAGGACGATGATTTTGAAGGATGGTCCTAGTAACAGGGATGTGAATAGGTTTAAAGAGGCCTGAGGTGACTGACGTCAAGAGCAGGAAGGGGAAGATTCCTGGAACAGGGACAAGAGCTAGTACAAAGCAGGAGGGAGAGACTTGAAGGTGCAGATAGTCACCAGATGCAAAGCTGTAGGGACACAGAGAAGGCAGGCTTGGTCCAACTGTAAAATGAGGCTGTGTCTGCGCAGGCAGGCAACCCCTCAGCTAAAAGCTCAGGAGGACAGCGACAGTGCGTAGAAAGCAGCAGAGGGACTATAGCCGCGTTCAGATGAGTTCACCACAGACCGGTGGGGTGGGAAGGGAGTTCAGCTGGACCCTTGTAATAACAGCTCCAGTATCCCTAATGTGAAAGAGAGACAGAGGCGCTCAGCATTGCTTAAAATCAGGAGGCACTATGTTAGCAAAATGGAATTTATGTTTAAAAAGTAAACATATTAAAGACTGCAAAACATTGCTGTTCTGTGGTGTTAGGGCTGTATCAGTTCATCAGAAATATAGATGAGGAACCTCACGGCACCGCTCTGACACACTTAAGTATTGTTCCCATTATAGGTGAAAAAAAATGACAGAAAGAAGCTTAGCACCTCAGCTGAGCAGAGCACTTGGAAAATGCATGAATGGTGAAGTAGGCTCATTGACTTCAACAGCACTGCTTTTTTTTAAAGTTACATAGGGACATAAGTGCCTTGCTGAATTGAGAGCCCAAGGGTAGGGATTAGAACTTGTGTTTTCTTGGCTCTCCGCCTGAGCAAAATTGGTTATGCCACACCGATCCTGAAACACAACTTCTGTTTATATTATTTGCAGAGTGCTGTGGGGAAATGAAAGCTGGTAAGGCATAATTTTATTTGTGTGCTCTGAAATTTTATATTATTATGTATTTCTTGTTGCACTGTAATGAAGCTCTGATTTCCATATTAAAATTAATAAAATGAAAATAACAAGAATGCAATATTCCTGCTGAATACATGTTGACTAGAGAATGTTTTCATATTATTCCACAGGCATATTCATGACAACCTATTGCACTGTGTCTTGAGGAGGCTGCAGGTCCAAAGGAACTTTAATCATTCACATTTTGCCTACCCAGTTAGAACAGAATTCACACACAATCCACATTTGAATGCCACCTTTAAACTAAGCAGTAATAGAATAAGTCCCACTGTAGTGACGTATAAGCATTTTTAGACTGTTGCCAGCTTGTAATGGTGTGTTTATGAAAGCAATGGCACTTACTGGAGAGAAGTAATCTGCTGAAGTAGAGCTTATATTTTGTAATTAACGGTCCTTTGTTTTAATCACGGATATTGGGCAGAGAACAAGAGCGTCACAGCTTCGGTCTGGGTTCAGGTAAATATATCGGATTCATTCAGCTGTGCCTGTATTACTTGGACCCCTCAAGTTAGCAAAGACTAAACACTTTGCAAAAATTAATATCAGTGCTCTGTAGGACTTGGCAAACATGTGTGGTGCGTTCAGAAGGGTGGTGGGTTTGAAAGTTATGGTTGTCTATAATCACTGGATATTCCTGATGAATGCAGGGATGATGGGTTGTTCCTTACAGCCATGCAAGGTATCATAACCTACATTAGCCTAGGGATGCAGCATATTAGAGGGCTCTCTGCTTAGTGCCCAGTTACACGGGAGGCAGAGCAGCAAGAGGAACATGAGTATCTGTACAGCATGTGGACTGCACCTCCCCTATGCCCAGCCTTTGTGCAGTCTCTACTCATTCCTCATCTTCCCCCTCAAAATGTTCATAGAGTTGCCAGAGGGGAGAGTACTTCACTGTAGGAGAGGGAGAGACAGAGGTTGCATTAAATTTTTCTAGGGCTTCTTGCTTGCTGCCAGCCCACTCTCTTAGGACATGCATCTTATGTCCCTCCTGATAACTGGTTTTTAGTGTGGAGAAGCGATCCAACAGGCCCATGAACAAAAGGCGTTTCTCGAGTCATCGCCGTAACAATTGTCCCTGCCACCTTGGTGAAACTTCTGCCTATGGGATGGGGAAATAGGCATATGCTGCGCAAAGGTGTTTTGCAAAAGCATTTTCCCTTGTCACTCTTGCCCAGCTACCTCTCGTGGGATTTCTGACTTTAGAAGCATTATGACAAATGAATCATTGTTTCAGTAAATTTAGTTTCAGGGTGCCAAAAGGCTGTCATTTACATCAACATTTGGTTTTGTTTGGTAGCTCTCTGCTACTAGACATGAAAAAAAGCAAGCAAGCATCAATGACAATAATTTGAATATTTTATTAGATGATACAGCAGTCTGCACTGAAAGCTGTTATCACTGGCATTCACGGTATGGACAGAGTGTGATGGTATGTGGTGATGTTTCCTGCCTGAGCTGTTGTGAATACTCTTAATGAAGAAATGTAGTTGGGAAATGTTATTCCTGCTCTGGTTCCATGAATCCAGAAAACATTAGATGAACAAAGGAAATGTGTGTTCTCTGTGTCATCAAATAAAACTTCTTCATTTTTCTTCAACTTGTCTATAGTCTTTAATCTGGTCTTTTATGTCAGAGAAATAGTTTTTCCAACAGATTTTCTGGAGAGGAAATTATGCTTTGGAGTATATTACCTAAAATAGAACACCATAGACTCTTACGGAAATATATGTATATTATTTATAATACAAAAAATATTCATACTGTAATATTACAATATAATACCACTTCATGATTTTCAGTGTTTTAGTAGTAGGACAACTTGCTGATAAAGGTAATTCTGTACCTGGTCCATAATCGTTACAAAAGTGTAAAAATAAATGATCTTCTACAGTCTGTCCCCCAGGCAATCTTAGCGATCAGAAAACATAGTGCGTCTGTTTGTGTTCCTTCACCTTTTAGCTGATTGTCCTTTTTGGTCAAGAATATTTTCAGTAATGAAATCTTAACAGATCTATTCCCTTTCTGAACCCAAAATAAATTTCAATTTTAATTATATGAATTCAAGGAGGACTCAGTTATTTGTTCAGGGTAATTAAAGTACATTAAATAATTTTAGGTTTTAATCTTATTTTCAAAAGAAGTGATTTAATGTTAACTGGGAAGACAGCACCACAGAATACAATTTAACTAATCAGCTATACTAAGCTGTAAATTTCTCATGTTGCTTTGGTTTGTGGCAGTAAAGAAAGTACGTGGGAGATCATGCCAAGCCATTGAAACCTTAAATGGGTACCCTAGTTGCTTTTCTGAACTGCCTGCCTGTGTGGAAAAATGCTGTAGCTTTCCAGTATAACAGTGCGTAGCTTGCAACTGATTTATGGCAGGGAGAAAAAGATTCATCCTAAAGGCATTGCCAGAAACTACTCCATTTGCCTTTAGAGCCAAACTTTACCTTTCAGTGGTCTGCCAGAAAAAGGGATGTATCTGACTGATTTCTTACCCGTATCACAGAGTAAAATTCTGTTTTCACTTGCATGCGAAACATCTGGTTTGAAACTGCAGCGTTCATAAGTATATGGAGGTACACTGAGGCCTTTGATGCCACTGTCCCTTTCTGTGAAGACTGTTCTGGGTAGAGATGATCTTTTTCTTGTATTTTCTGCATGCTGAAAGTGAGGCGAGATGGGTTTCCTTTTGCTACCTGTTATTTGGGAAATTACTTCAAGTACACTGTACTCTCTATTTGATAGTTACTTGAAAGGGAAAACACATTAACAGAGCACTGACACTGAGGTGACGCAGAACCAGAAATGTTCCTCGTGCTTCTCTGCACAGCTCTCAAAAGCGGCGTCAGTCGCTATGGGGAACTATAAAAGGCCATAGCAACACCACGAGAAAATGTTTTTTACTGCAGCTTTGCTGGGAGCGTTCTGTTCCTCTTCCTTTGGCTTTTGAGTTGTACTGGAAGAGGGGTGAGGTCAGTGGTTTTTGATGGTGTTGCATGGCACAGATTAATGCATTCCCCTTTATCTGAGTGTGTTTTGCAGTAAATACAGCATTACAGAGATGTGTGAACATCACAGTGCTGAATTAAATACCTGTTTTGGGGAAGACTTGCTGATTTAAATGCTGTCTAGCAGCCATTTGGGCATTAGAATAAACACATTTAATTTTACAAAAAACATGGGAAATAGTTACGGTTTGTAATGATATATTATTGGTAATTATGGGCAGGATTGGTTTTGTAGATAATTTTGGCTGGAGTTCGTCTCACCCCACTGTAGAAGTCTACTTCTGAGCTAATCACCCAGAACTTCTTAAAACTGTTGTGGAGAAATGGGCACCTTAAAAAAGTAGTTCACTCCGCCTATTAGTTTTGGGATGAAAGGAATTGTTTTCTAGGGATTCCTGCTTCTCTCCATTGACGGTAGAAGGAGCCGAGGGAGTCATCTGCAGCGTGCTCCTCTTCTGGTTGCCTAAACTAGGGCAGAGCAACTCCCTGCAGCAGCAGAACTCTACAAATTGATGATCTCAAGGACAAGGAATCATCCTCCGCACGGTTACCTGGCTTTTTAGAGGCAGATGCGTTGTATCCGCCCAGTTTGGAGCATGGCGAGCGAAGCGGGGCTGTACCTCTGCCTCTACACCCTCGTTTAGACGCTGTCTCTCCCAGGGCGCCATGCATCTTTCCCAGCACCGCCGGGCTACACCTCAGCACCAGGTTTCTGCCACCCGCCCTTCCCAAATGAGCCGGGGGCTCCCTTCCCTGTCCTTCACGTGGTGCCCTCGCCAGCTGGCTGCCAAATTGTGCCAATTTTCAGTCTTTCCTTCTTAGCTTCCAAGGGGAAGGTTAACGGTGGGGCCGGCCCCTCTGCCAGCAGCCCACCTCACCTGCCATCATCGCGGCACCGTCAGGGGGCTGGGGGGAGTGACAGGCAGGTACCCACCTCAGGGGCGAGGGCTCTGGAGCCGGAACCCCTCGCAGAAGAAGTGGGCAGGTCTGCCATGGGGGCTGATGGCATGCAACTGCTGCCTTGCTCAGCCCCCTAAGATGGGAGTTTTCTTCTGGAGGTGGAGTTTTAGGCACCTGTGAAACACACTGATTGAGAAAGGAGCCATCTCCAGAGATCAGGTGTTCCCAAAGCGAGGAAGGAGGTCTTGGATGGACATATCTATATTGCTATTTAACTCCAGTCTTAAGGACTGGGGCTCCTTTTTGCATATGCTTTGCACCAAGTGCTTTTCTTCATTTGCAGATACAGTGGGATCAAGCAGATGTGAAATCGTGGGGCAAGCTATTTGACATTAAAACTTTGTCTTCAAAATCCCTGACTACGGAGGGTCTTCTAAACGTTGCAGAGGCTGGTGGGCATAAATGAAACTGGGCAACTGTGCCTAAATACTCTACCTGCATGAAATTCAAGTGCAATACATCATGCTCTGAATTCTGGGAGAATTTTTTAGTGGTCACTAGCTTTGTTTTCAGAATTATGTTTGGCTGTTCATTAAGACCCACAGGAACTATGGAAATCTTTGTATCTCTGAATGACAGGAGTGTTAAATCTTTCCCATGCTATAAAATGTTACAGGTCTAGCATTAAAGAATCAGAATGTGGTGAAGTTGAATTAGTATTATGTTCTATGAATGCTCTGAAACAGGTCATTAAACATTATTATGCACTACAGTTATTTCACCACTCAGCAGAAAGTGCCTCAGTGTTATCCTGAAAAAAATACCTTAAGCCACATGTAACATTTTTAAAGATTCTTGAGTCACTTTATAATGGAAGTCTCATTTATGCTGTGATGCTATTATTCTAAGTCTTGAGGTGCTTAAAATTTAGTGATGCTGCTGTCTGCTTTTCCCCATGGACTGCATTGTGAGAAAAAGCCCAGGATGCCCATCTCTGCTCCGATTCTACTTCTAGGTCACTGTGAAACTTCACATCACAACTTTTTCCTGGTGTTCATTTTTATTATTATTTCCATATTAAAATCACACTGGGTTGGATTAATTAAATAGGCTGTGTAGCATGTACAGATCTTGCTAAAGAAGATTTTTTATTCCTTTGAAACTTGTGTAGTATGCAATAATTTCTCACTGTTGTACAATAGTACCTTGTAATCATACTTTGCTGGAAAAGCTTTTAGACAATTTTCTTACAGACAGCTGGGTAAAGCCATGTCTGTGCTACATCTAAAGTATGTCTGTTTTAAAATTTATGTTTCTTTATAGCAAACTGCCCAGGTACAAGTAAGTAATTTTTTTTAACAACTGTTGAGGCTTAGGTTTGACACTTTCATTCCACACTCCATTACAGATTGTGGATGCTTATCTTATCTCATTGATCAAATAAAAAGCTATAGGAAAAAATACAATTTTACTTTTAAGAGCCTCATTCTTTGCCAGTTTTCCTGAAAAGGGAGATAGATGTGAAGATAGCTGCAGCAGTGTTTCAAAATCCTTATTCTCTCACTCTCTGGGAGTTTTTGAATACTTTTTTTAGATCGTCATTGAAATGGTATTTCCTGACTCATAGAGGATTTTTATTTGGTTTTTTTTTGTTGGCATGTATTAAAATAAACTGAAAAAAAGAAAACAGTGCAAATAAGCAGCTGGAAAATCTTGAAAGTGTGAAACTACTGACTGAGATTTTGTGACCTTAACTAATAATTATAACATGATTTCCAAATAGCACATACCTTCCTTTCCCCTCTGAAAATGCATTCCTTTCAAGATTACCCATCAAAACATGAGCCATATAGGTTTATTTTGTCATTAGTTTTCTGTAGTTTCTGTAAAGGGAACTTCTACTGACTGTAAAAGTGTGAACCCTGGAAGACGCAATTCCCTTTTCAACTGTTCTCTGTACATGCCGTAACATCCCTCCATTTCCATGACTGTTCCCCGTAGTGACACTGGAATACTGTGAACTGGGAACACCAGTTATGATGGCCACCAGGAATAAACCTCAAACAGCAGGGGTGACATGACACATCAATAAGTGTCACAAAACCAGAAAACTGTTAGGAAAAACAAGATTTCTTGTCTCTGTATGTAGGGATATGTGTGTGATTTTTTAAAATGTTTTTTTTAAACGTGGCTAAAACCATATAGGACTTCTTGAATGCAAAAGAAGCTGCCGTATAATATACATCTTTGACATGGGCCACTGTGCAGTTTATGCTATTGGCAGCATTTAAAGAAATCAACTTCACCAGTTTATGTTAGAAAGAAGTTGGGACTAAATCATGCGCTTCTGTGCTGGAGCAGATAATAATGGTAATACGAATGCTTGATAGAGGAACAGTTAGGGAACAAGAAGGGACTTTATTGGTGGGAATAAGCCCTAGTAGCAGTGGCATTATCTGCATACTCCCATCTTCTGCTGTTTGTGAGGACAAGGCAGTTGCTAAGCAATCACAGAGTTGGACAGGCAGTTTCACAAGTTGGTAGCTCTGCTTGACATGGGAAGTTCACAATTCAAGCTGCACGTCCGCTCCGAGGAAAGGATAAGCAGGTGAATGAATCCAGCAGTGAACCACCCAGTGCTATATCTGGTAGAAATCTGAAGAAGCCTTTGAATGTCTGAGTTCCCTGGGTGGCACATCCTTTCCAGGTAATGCTAATATACTCTAGAAACCTCTGATTGCACTCAGTTGCTCAAGGAGCAAGTCTTTGTTGCGCCACATCAGTGTTTCTCTGTCTGTCTGTTATTATAGGTCATCTGGTAGTTCTCAGTTTTGTCCAGTAGACACAGGCTCCTTTAAAGGTCATTTCTTCCCAACGGAAGACAGAAGGCTCTATGAGTTGTATGATTCATATAAGTGCCATACATGGACCCTCTGACCTTACTCCTCAACAAGGTACACATTTACAGTCCCTGCGCAACAAACATGAAGAAACAAGGTAAGCCCTTGAAGCACTGACAGTCTGTGTGGTATTTTGTCCAGCAGTGATACATAATATACTTGGCTTTTGGAAATATCTAAGTAGCTGTGGCTGGAAAAAGAGCTTCTGAAGAAGTTTTTCCCAGTGGTGTGAATTAAGAGACAAGATGGGGGGATGACAAAAATTATTTCCTACCAGTAAAGCAAATGAACAGTTGTGGTTTTCCCATGAGCTCAGTATAGGGAAAGGGAAAGGAAAACTAAACCTGGAAAGCTAAATATACTTAGATGAAAACATTAGCTCAAAAAAGAAACAAATTTACTCCAAAAATTTTTGGAGTATACCAATGCAAAACAAGTAAGCACAAAAAAAGGTGTTATATAGAGGAAGCTGGAGCAAAAGTGAAGCACTTAGAATATGGTGGCAGAGTCAGGATTTCTGGAAAACACAGATAAAACTTAATGGCTATATACAAAAGAATAAAAAAGTATGGTCACGATGGGCAGAGATGGAGTGACAAAAAAGATGAAGATTCATTGAAAAACTCAGACAATTAAAACTCTGACTTCTGATATACAGAACGGAACACATGGTTCAGGCTGGCTGAGTCTCATTTTAAAAGACAGTATAAAAGGATAGCATAAGCAGGTGAAGATAACATCAGAAATGCCAAAGGAACAAAATGAGATACAACTAGCAAGAGATATCAGAAATGTACCAGTAATGACAGAGAGACACCGAGAAAAGAAATGGTTTACCGCACATCAGAAAGAGAAAGCTATTGATCGACAAAGCTGAACTGTCAGAAGTGTTATATAGTGTTTTTGTTTATCCTTACTGAAAGCATCAGCTCTGATCAGACAGAACCGAACAGTGAGAGCCCAGAGCTCTTAGTCTGGTTACGCTCAGCCTGTAGTTGTAGGCACAATAGTGACATTTTGTGCTACTCAAAAATCTAAATTATGTAATAACTTTGTAGTGCTATAGAAAGTTGACATCTAGCACCCTCAGTGAGATGTTTAGAGGAACTTGCATGCCCTGAATTTGTCAGTATTTTACGTTAAGAAGGACTTCAGAAAGCTGAACGTGCAGCCTTTGTTTTGCTCAGGTTAAGCTGGTTTCTTATTTCATGTATTGGAAAGATCATGAGTATCTCTGAAAACAAAGTTCACCTCACCTGGACGGGCCATATAATTGCCAAACAGCCTACTGTGCACTTTAGCTGGGCTGCATAATGTTTTAGTGCTAGCAATTTGGTATCTATTTGATATGCAAAATGTTGTACTAAGCCCAGGCACTCAGGGGTCTCTCTGTTGTAGAACAGCAAAAAAAATCTCTACAGCAATTTAATTCCATCAGCTTTCCCAATCACTTCAAGCAATTAGTTCTGAAGACTTTTGCTGAAATTTACATAAAACACATCCTTTCCTCTAATCCATTTTACAAGTGGCAGATTATTGCTTGCATTGCACTGCTGAAGATGAGGAACAGAAGGGCAGAGTGTGCTCGGGCTGCAGCAGGCGCTGAGAACGGCTCCAAGAAGAGCGTGCTCCCAGGCTCCCTCATTGCTCTCGGTAGAGTTAGCATAACAGGAACAAGAGATTAGCTGATCCCTGTTAGTGCAAGGAGCTCATCCACAGAGAAATGCTCTGAAATTGGATAGTGGTCACCTTTTAGGTCTGGAATTGGTAGACAAGGAGAAAACAACTGTCAGAAAATGGAGGTAGACCAGGCGCTCAGGGACTGTTTGGATGGGCAAAGTAGTTGAGAGAATGAGGATAGAGGTTGCTTGCACGCACTTAGCTTCTGTGACTGACTTTCGCATGAATGTGGGATAATCAGTCGGTAATGCTGCTCACAGCCTGGTTCTCGCTGCTTTCTGCCACTGCTTGGGGTACCAGAGGCTACCCTGTATGGGCAAACCTCAGGATCCAAACCCAGGACTTTAAATGATCTAGGGTTTTTTTTCATGTATGGACCAAAGACATGTTACAGAGCACTTCTTGGAATTTAAAGTCTGAGTAGTAACAATTGCAACTCCATGGATGGTATTATCCTAGTACCATACATAAAAGTGTTTATTTCATTTCATACTGGGATAGGGAATCAAAGGAATCCCACTATAAGGTAGACTGGTAGCCTCTGTGGTTTTCAAAGATCTGAGTTAGTGGTGCAGTGAGGAGGATCAGTTAGGCTGAAAGTTCTCATGTGTGTGTTAAATGAATAGATTTGCTTTTATTTTGAACTCTTGTATTGACTGTTTATGTTAGGGATGTACAAAATAATGATTTTATGATGCATTTAGAGTAGCTACAACTGTTCTAAAACTAAATTAATACTCTCTGATATTCTTTCTGGTTTTCCCCAGCATCCGATGTGATCTTGTTAGAATTCTTAGTGCCAGATTCCCAGAAGTAAATGGCAAAGTCCCCTGGTTTTTAGTTTTGTTGGAACTGGGAAAAAGATGTCCTTAGCTTTTGTGCTAGAGGTCTGCAAACATGGGGATAACCTGCTCCTGTGCATGGGCATATGGATGAAAGTGATGCAGTCCAGTACTACAGAAAATGTAAATCATGGAGATAGGTTAAAAATGTGCTTTCAAACATACATAGCTAAAATCTGTTACCTTTCTGTTAAACTACTTGTGTTCTCTAGAAATCATTGTAGAATCATAAAATCACAGAATGGTTTGTGTTTGAAGGGGACCTTAAAGATCATCTATTTCCAACCCCCTGTGCCATGGGCAGGGACACCTTCCACCAGACCCATCCAACCCGGCCTTGAACGCTTCCAGGGATGGGGCATCCACAGCTTCTCTGGGCAACCTCTGCCAGTGCCTCACCACCCTCACAGTGAAGAGCTGCTTCCTTACATCTAACCTAAATCTACCCTCAAATGCTTTGGTGTGACTCATTATATTTTAAGGACTTTTGAGTATGTTTCTGGAGAAACACGACAGTGATGCATTGTGGAAAGTTCTGACTTGTCTTCCATTTTCCCGCATCAGCTAGCATCATCTGAAGGAACTCAGTGCTGTGTCATGCATGTGCTTGATTACTTGTCAGCCTGCATTTGCTTTTCTGATCCTTCAGTATGGGTATTTCTACAAGCTGGATACCACTTGATATGCCAGTCTAGGCATCCAGGGAGCGACATGACCATATATGACAATTATATTATTCTCTTAACAGTTTTATAATTTCATACTTGCAGAAGTTTTACGTGCTCCAACATAACACAGTTCAAATTACATCTGAGGCAAATTTGTCTGGTTTTAATTTCTGGTATACTTGACCAGCACAACATTTTAAAAGCAAGGAAACAGTATGTGGCAAAAGCTGTATGCATACATGCAACTTTAAAAAGCCCAAGTTAAAAAAAAAAAAGATGGAATTAATTATACAGCCTTTGAACTTCTTTGCTGTCTTTGTTTTAAGGTTTAATATTAAAAGAGTAATAGGAGGGGGAAATACAGTGTCACTTTTGCTGCTATGTTTCTGAAAGCTTTCTCTCTGCATGTATGAAAAAAAGATTTTAAGAGTTTTCAGACAAATCAAAAGTTGGAAGTGATGGAAACTATCTTTTTTTTTAAAACATGGATTCTTCCTACTTCCCCTTTTTTTCCTCTTTATTTTTAATTTTATTTTACTGAAGAAATGAACTAAAATCTCAGTCTATATTACTGCCCAAAGCAGCTTTTCAGCACAGGTCCCATTTCCTGTTAAAGGAATAGGATTTTCCCATTCACATCATGAGCTGTATCTCATGTCTTGAACTACCTGGAAGTCTAGCACCTGTTAGATTTTGGAGTAAGTCATTGTTCACAACAAGGTATGGGCTGTCAGGGACGATTTGGAGAAAACAGGTAAGTAACTATATAGAGGGATTTCAAGCTTCCAGACTGGGATTTGAGGTAGTAAGAACAGATTATCTATTTTTGTTTTAACTTCACCATACAACGTAGGTTTTCTTGGTGTCTCCAAGTGTTATGATGATAGCAGGTGAAAATAACAGTCTTTAATTTGCAGTAGCACCAAAACAGTTTAGCCAAAGCAAATAGCAGTTTACATCCAAATGATTTCCGGGCAGCAGTGAAGGCAGGAAGAGGGTATTTTCCATAAGAAAACTTACAATTAAAAGCTGAAAATTTTGGGTTGAAAAATCCTGTACTGCGCCTGACAGAATTGTAGCTTTCATTATTTCCCATAGTAGGCTGAGTTCCCAATTAAGAGATAATAATCTGATACATCACGGATTTTCTTTCTTGAGACCAGAGCCATAAATCATGAAAGGTTGTAATGTACTATGTAGGATGGGAGACTAAACCCACACAGCTACATTCACTAGACAGTGAATAGTCCATACAAAGACTAATATTTCAGTTTTCTGAAAAAATGTAGAAAGCAGATTCGTCTAATCAAACTTTCTGTTTTGCAATGTTTTGCCTTCCTATCAACTTAGTTTAGGTAGAAGTTTTTTCAACAGTTCTTAGGGTTCAGTCGTAAAAGTACTTATGTTCACCTGAAAAATGACGTTCCTGAGAGCAAATGTAAATTTCCTATGAAACAGAACTGACAAATATATCAGGAAAACTGTAACTTATACTCAGGAAAACTGAGTTTCAAGTATATTTAAGTAATTGGAATCTGAGATACTGGTACTATCACAGGGAAAATCAAGTATAGTGAGAGAAACTCAAGAAAGAAGCTTTTACAAAAAGATTTCTTGATGGTTCTGCTTTTTACTAACAGTCTTACTTGCAGGCTGAATATTTGGTTTGCTTTGTTTTTCCAGGGAATGTTGTGGGACACTATGTGTGAAGAAAGGGGTGGTTGCACAGGTTAAGTCTGTTTTACCAGAGCGTCACCCAATGGCTGGTTTGAAAAGGAATAGGAGTTAACTCTTGCAGGAGAGTTTTCCGTCTCCCATGTTGCTATTTGATTCTGATTTGACGGGACAGTTTGCTTTTCTTAAAAGCCTTAGAGTTACTGTGTATTTGACTCAGTCGTTTGAGTCATCATTTCTACCACTGTGACAATAGCATCCTTTTATTATTTGTGAAATGGCACTAGCAATCTGACCATTGTCATCCTTGGCTGAGGCTGGTGTTACAGTCGGACCTTGGCGAACCTGTGGGCTGCGTTACGCAGTGCTTTCTGACTAGGTTATGTCAGGATCTTCTTCGGGATGGTGCTTCTGGAATTTTAACTGTGTGAGGAAATCAGAGAAATTTTGAAGCTTGTACTCCAATCCAATAAGACAGAGTTTGAGAATATCTTTTGGTTGTGTAGTCATGTGTAACTTTAAGTTTTAAAATACTGCTAGGATAGCTATAAATACTTTTTCCTTTCTGCTTTTATTCAACATCTGGCAAAAAGTGTATCTTTTACAGCACACACACCAATTCAGCGTGTGTGTTGAAGGTGAAGGAGGGTTAACAAGGACCTTGAACCTCAGACAAGTGTGGTATTCCCTTGTGGGTATCTTATTGCAGTGACTCTTCCTACCCTGAGGCAATTCTTCATTCTCTCCTTGGACCTGACTAGAAATGGTTTTCAACCTTTCCTCATTCCTAGAAGGAGGATTTGTGGGTGCTAGTCTTAGGTGTTAGGTCTAATTTCTCCGTCCTTTTGCTGTCCCCCATAGCTTCTGTACTGCTGACCTGTCTCTTTGCTAGGCTTCTCTGGGAACTGCATTTGACGCATGAGCTTTGCTGGGGTGGGTGCAGGACTTTGCTCACCCTTTGCTATCAGATCTGTTAGAGATGAGGGGAAGGGAAGCCCACGCTTACCTTAACAGAGCTTGCAGGTTGGCTGGTGCTGCTCAGCCCTGCGGTCTGCTTCCTGCCTGAGTCAGCCGGTGATTCAGGAGCAAGGATTAGCCAACAGAACAGAAAATGCAGAAACTGGCATGGTATTCAAGAATAATTGGGCATATATCCATATCCTTCCTTAGGGCCAGAAAGCGAGAGGTGGAAAGCTTACTCATGATGTTGATGCAGAGAACTTACAGAATGGAAAGACTAGGAAGCTAAGGAGACAGAAGAGGTACGGGCTGTTCTTAAACCATAATTGGATAGAGTTGTTTAAGAGCCTTAAGGAAAATGGTGGATTCAAGGTGGAATTGGCATGGCAGTAGGCTATGAAGCTGGCCGAGAAACTGGGGAGCCTTGTTTTATGAAAGGAGATGAAAATAACACATATTGGGAGCCTGCAAAATGAATTTTGAGAGAAGTGACTGATTTTGATGTACCCATAAAAGGAGTAAACAATGGCAGGGATGGATGGGAGGAGAATGATTTAACCTACACTGAGGCTTCAGAAACTGTTGTCTATCCTTCCATGTGGCCTGGAGATGGGAGAAATCCCACAGAGCTGCTTGAATAATTTTTTCCAATTTAGTTTGTTCCACTTGCCTTCAGACCATGTTTAGCATTTGTCTTAACAATCCAGGCAGAAACAGTTTTTACTTAAGGGGACAAGTAGCAATCCAACTTTGATCATAGCAGTTATCTGAGGATTATAATACTTTATACAATAACAAATATAACTAGAAATATTTGAGGCCTATAAAATATACAAACTGCCATGGGTATTTTGGATACTTCTCAGGGAGAAAGAGAATACCTAGTTCTGGAGACTATTTACTTCATGGCTACAATACTTCTGTACTTTGAAAAGATGCTACATAACATAAATACTTTAAAGGTTATTGTGATGCCTAAGTATTTTACAGTGTAGAGCATATTCATACCTAAGTTTCCTAATGAATATGAGTTTTGCATCAGCATCTCTTAATCTCTTTAGCCTACAGTGAAAAAAGGACCACTGTCAATGTTCACACATCAAAAAGGGGAAGAATTCGTATCAGACTGCTTCTTGCTAAACAAAAGAGAAATGTTTTGGGTTGTCTTTATGTACAATTCTCACCGCTGGAAAGAAACTACCCATGTTTGCTAGAAGAAACTGGAGGCTTTAGTGTGGAGCAGTGTAGTTCATGCTGCTCATTTGTTTCTGTACACTTCTCTGTTCTCAGTGTTCTCTGCTTAGCTGCTGTCTTATCTCTAACTTCCTCATTCTCAAGAATAAGCAGAACTGGACTATGAAATAGAGATAGCTAGGCAAAATGCACTGCCTATGTTGTGACAAGTTTTACCAATATTTGTCAAATACAATAGCTAGTCAAACACTATTTGGAAAATTTCTGATTTGATGGTTATCAATGGCATACCAATGTATTAATATGTTTAAAACATTTTTATTTTTGGCATTCATTCAACAGTAATTTATTTTTTGAAATCTTTAAAACAAATATCTGATTTTCTGTGCCTAGACTTCTAATCCTTAAACTCCTGCTGAACTGTGACAGGAACTCACACTTCTGAAATAAGGGTTCAAACACCCACAGGCTGAAGAGACTCTGGAGCCCAAACTTTCTGTTTTCTGGAAGAGCAACTAGTGACTATTGCCCCTTTGTCCTATTTAACTATTTTTAGTTTGGGTTTTTTTTGAGGAGAAAGTGGTACTGTGCAGCCACCTTCTGATCTGACATGGGAGAGGACATGCCTTATATTGCCGTATGTAGAATGGTGACGATAAATGCTACTCGTCTTCCTCAGTAGAGCTGTGCTTGGTGCTTAATAATATGATAACATTAATATTATAATGTTAATTTTAAATGTGCTCAGGTTATGCTTAGATGTGAGCTGTGTTGAAGAGCTTGTTCAGCGTGGCTGTACTTCTTTCTGGCCATGTTTGGGAGCAGAACTTAACTTTACGTGTCTAAGGGTGCTCAGTCCCCTAAGTGGCTAGACAGGATTTCTGCAGGTCTTGCTAGTGTTTAGGTACTGAAGTGAAAGTGAGCCACTGAGATCCATTTGTGGGTTTAGTCTTGTCTTCTAAGTCAATCCTTAATGCCTCATATTTTTAAAGGTGTGTTGGTGGTAGGTATATAGGGACTCTGATCTGATCTGCACCATATTGGATGATCAAACAGCTGTGTGGCAAAAATATGTCTTTTCTGCAGCAGATTAGGTGATTTCTCCTTACCTCACTTTCTCCTGTACACCTTCAATGTAGTACTCTGTATAAATATAGACTCTAGAGTCAAACTATTCATTCTGAAGAGTACAAAATACAGACGTTAAAATTCTAATTGAAATAAAGCAAAATATTGCTGCAACATGGGGTTGTGAGGTTGGAAAACTTTCTTTACATATTAAAATAATAATCAGTAGATTTTTTTCAATTGTAAATGTGTGTATTTGAAGCCATTCTTGAGTCTTGAGTGCTCCATGGGTTAGAGCAAGCTGCAATGACAATTGCCTCACAATTTCTGACTGTCACAACTTTTGTAGCATTTTGGGTTTTTTGAGACAAGGTGACTTCACAGTCGGGGTCAGTTGATCAGTGTGGGAATGAAAACCTTGGACTTCCAAGGAGCTGAAACTGTCTGATAGGGTTTGGTCTTGATTTAAGGATAGCTTGTACATCTGAAATACTTCTGATAATCTCAAACCTATTCACTTTGGGCTATTCCTAATGAATACATCTTGTACATTGATGCAGTCCTGGAAAGAACAATGTAACACCATACAGGAATCTTGCAGATAGTGTTCCCATCTTTTTTTCCTGCTCAGTGTGAGCAAATATTTTCCCCGGAAACTCGTTAGGTTTCACTTTACAGTACAAGAATCTACTTAGATTATGCATGTTTATTCACAGAGATTGAAGGCAAAGTGTGTAACCAGGAAGAGGTTAAGCAAGCTCTTCTAACTTCAGACTCCTCAGAGAGATGCCTGTATGAAGAGTCATCCTAAGCAGTCCCTATAGTCAATGAAAGAAGAAAAGGGGATCCTCAGAGGGAGATTTATTACACCAAAACCCAAGGTGATTGTGTTCCCAGGCTAGGGAGTCTCTTAGATGCTTACAGTGAAGTGGAGAGAGAGAAAGGTCTCATGAATTGAGATATGAAATATCATATCATTACACTGCATCGACTATGTAAACTTCCAGAAACTGAAATGTTAGGAAGACACTGATTGGTAAGCTTTCCCTCTCATCGAATGTGAGCTATGTCTGCGGCCCATCAGTTGCACACATCTGTGTTACATCAGGTGATGGATGCTAGGGGAAGCAGGATCACTTCATGTTTGCCTTGGTTTTTTGTGCCCTTTACCCTGTGTGTTCCTGGGCTACCCCCAGGTTAGCTCATCAGCTGTCCATGGCTGGGCCTGTCATATGACTTCCAGTGATCATTCTTACATACATAAACATTTACAACTGATCTGATGTTGTAAGATATTCAAGTTGGGGAGGATTCTTAGGTGACTTTGAGGAAAAGTCTCAAAAGTCTTCAGATAATCAGTGGACACTTTTGTCACAAACACCACTAAAGGAAACCTATCCTTATACTACATAATATGACAGTAAGCTGCTTTTATTGGTAGTCATAAAGATCAACTTAATAGAGTCTTTGAATTAGGCATATTTTTTACTATCATTTAATTAACGAAAGGGTAGTTATGACATTACAAGACTGTAAATATGTAGTGAAAAGATATACTTTTGCAAAGATTAATCTCTAATCTTATTATATGCTTATATAATAGGCTAAAATTATCAGAAATGCAACAGCTAATTATTTTAACAAACACCATGGTATCTTTCAGTTTGTTAGTCTTACATTTAGATCTTACCCTCTATTTCCAATATTTTCCTCATGCTCAGCACTGAGATCTGTTCTGAACGGACACACAGGTTTAGGTGGAGTTTCTTTTAGACAGGCTTTCTTTCTGCTCTGAGCTTCAGAAGGACCAGAGTAAAGTACCTCTGCACCCTGGCTGATGTCATTAAGGTGATATCCAGGACTGAACTTTGAATTGACTGCAGATGTGATGTCAGTACCATGGTCAAATCTGGTGGGCTGCTCCATCCCTTTGTCACTTGTGGAAAATTGGTCTGTGCCAGCGTGCCCTGACTTTAGCATGGCAGAGAAAAAGACAGAATGCCCAGCGGTTGTTACCCAGTTCCTGAGGTTCGTGACAGCTTCCCCATGGAGAGGGTGTCCCTTTTCTAAGTTTGGTCAGGTGATGGGATGGAGGAGTTGTGGTACAAGCCTGTGACTGGGATGCATACATCTTCCAACAAGGCTCCTTAGACCACGTGTGCTAAGGGACACCAAATTCTGGTCTTCTGCAAGTGCTGCAGCCTCTTCTCAGCCCCAGGTTCCTACATGTGATGTACCTCTGACTAGCAGATCAGTGAATTGCCAGTGGCAATGCAGGCTTTTGGTGCTGGAGAGGAGTGACAGTACTGCATATGGGGTGCAAGAGTTCCCAGGCCTGCACAGAGAGGGCAGGAGAGAATGTGAAGCTGGGCCAAGGGGGTGGGTATCACACATGAAGTGTGGTGCTTGCCAGGTCTGTTAGACCTGGCCAAAGGACCTCCCAAGGAGATGTGCGAGACCTGTTACAAAGATGTGCTCTCTTTGTGTTCCTGTTTTTCTACAAACTGAGTGAGATGGCTTTTGCAAACATATAGAAAAATTAATGGAAACTTGAAAGGAAAGGGATGACTTCACAGAGTTTTCCCTGATGGGATAGTCCCGTGAAAATAACACAGGTGAAACACATAACGGATGTATATTAAGTCTACAAACACTCTGAATGTACAGACTTGAATATGAAAACAGATGTCTCCTAAAGAAGTCGAGTAGAAGCTCAGAACAGGATGATCTCTGTTCAGCCAGCCAGGGTCTATTTCAAAGGCATAATGCAGCTTTAGCAAAATATACCTTTATTTTCCAAAATACCTGTACTGAAAGATAGACCTACTTTGTTGTTTGCAAAGGCATTCTGCAGAAAAGAGTATAAAATAGAAGGGAAAGAAGTGCCAGTGGGTTTTAAAGAGAGAAAGCAAGGGTTTCGCAAGCACTTTTGAGACTAAAGCTCTCATTGATTAGAAATTTGTGAAGGTCGCCGCCATCTAGTGATGAGATGTTGAAGATGTTGCTTAGAACTAACGGGTATGGAAACACAAAGTGTCTTTTCCAGCTGTGTCTGTCTTCATTCAGCACAGTAGATGAATCCTGAACCAGTGGTTTTTAATTTGTGTGTCCTGTGGCCCATAAATTAACTGAGAACAGGAGAGACTTACTGAGACTCAGTGTATTTGTTCCTGTGGACTGCTTTTGCATTACAATCTTAGAGCTGGGTGCTCAAGTAACTGAGAGTAGGCAAGTACAGTTTTAAGTGAAAAGGGCAGTCCAGCAACTTAACTACAAATAAAACTCCCAACTGTCAGGGGTCAGAAAGTTACTCATGAACACAAGATGGACAGTGCATGTCCTCTTTTCTGAACTTGCCCCCCTGTGAAGCACTGTCATAATTTTAGTTTAAGAAATTTAAAAATGTAGCTGAATGCACCCACTTCTTGCTCCCAGATGAGCAAATTATTTGAGCACTGTGTATCAACCACTAGGGATTTGAATAGTCCTCAAGTATTTTAATCTAGGTTTAAAATTTCTACAAAACTAATTACTGTCATCTGAACACAAGGGAAGTACAGCATGCAACCGGTTTGGGAAACTTGCATCAACACTTGCATGTTTTAGAAACTCTGAGAACCTGGTCTGTGCACACAAAGTCTACACCTGCTCAGTGTCTACAAAGGTAACTTTTGCATGTTGGCTGTTATTTTCTAGCAGACATGCTTTTTTGGGTCCCACCTGTGTCTGTGTGATTCCTCTCAAATGCCTTTCTTGTGTAAAGAGTGAAGGCCATGACAGAGAAGGAAACGCAGCAGCGGCTGAAGGCAGGCTTTTGACTAACAGCTGTTGGCTTGGAATTCCTGTTCAAATAAGAGAGTCAAAGTATCTACTTTGTGTAGTAGTTTAAAGAAACTTTGAATATTGACAAGCTCAGCTAGATGTGAAGATAGATAGAACTTCAAGGGCCAACAAGAAAACCCTGCAGTTGGCTGGACGGTTGAAACATTATGCCCACCCAAAGCATTAAATCAAAAAAATCAGCCCTGGCTTCACTATTCCTTCCTGCTAAACCTCCACCTCAGGCATCCTCTGCAGAGAGCCACAGCTTCTCTCTCACCCCGAGGTGAGGAGCTAGTCTGACGGGTGCCCCCGCAGCCTGCGACACCCATGGGCGAGTGCCGAGAAAGGCCACAGGGCAGTCGCTCAGAGGAGCTGCAGTAAAAAGCAGCCGCACCTTTTCACCATGGCCCTCCTGAACCAAGGGGCTGTACTTCTGCCACGTAGCCCAGCCTGCTGTGTGCTCCTGTCCTGGGTCCCAGCACGTGTGGGGGACCCTGGAGAAGTCACTGACTCCTTAAATGCTTAAAAGAAGGATATATGGGTATAGGGCCAGCTTTCTACTGTAAGATTTTGCTTCCCAGGCTCTGCCCGAGTTCAGATAAAGAGGGCCACTGGTGAGTGACTGTGGAGCAACTCCATTGACTGAAGTGGAGGTATTGCCTTAGGAAAATTATAGTTCACATGAAGGTTGCAGTGCTCACTCCAGTGTGCACACATGCTTCTGAACCCTCTGCAATCTGCAGGCACTGGAAATGTCCTGCTAGGACAGAATTACAATAATCAAGCCTTCTGGCCCCAAATGTGTATGTTACTGTTGCTAGGTCACTGAGTTATCAAAAAGGGGCAGCTTGTGCCTCCAAAATTTGCTTCCTTTCCAAAGCTGATTGCCACCTACCAGCCAAAATCTGATGACCTTTCTGTGGAAGGAGCATAATCAAAAGTGTCATCAAGATACTTAATCTGATTCATTATCTCAGCACGCATCCCTTCAACAGCAGGGGCACGAAGGAAGAGAGAGCATCATCATAACAATGACCTTGACCAATCTGCTAGACTTCTGATTTCCCCGAACAAAATTGTGCCAGCAGCACGCATTAGAGCAATCAAACTCAATCTGTTTTGTAGCACTAGTCTAAGTTTATTATAGCTGACGTGCCGTTCTAAAGGGCCTGTTGCCCAATCATCTAGTTTAAATATTACGGCAGGGACAAAGCTAAGTGGTACTAAGTCAATGAGAGGCTTGAGTATGATACAGGGACTAAGTCTCTAGGAGCTGCTTTTATGGAAGCAGACCTCTGTTTTTCTTTTCTGCTGGAGGTCAGCTAAGGAGATTGTCTTTACTAATACTGAAAAATAGTAGTCTACTGTTCGGGCGGATCAGTGACAAAAAGAACCGATCCGTCCAGCAAAAGGACTGATACTGCAGTCCTTGTAAGAATAACTGAAATCTGATAAGCTGAACAAATATCAAATTGCAGCTGGGGAAATTGTTGAAGCTTGCAGGTTGGTGAATCATACTTGTGACCCTGGATGACCAAAGTGAAAGGCCCTCAAATTCTTAATATCTGTGGGAGAATGTAAGGACATTTTAATTCTCTAGCAACTGCTTAGCTGGTAACCTCTGTATTCACAATGTCTCCTGGGTCTGGCACCACTCAGTATTTTCAATACTAATAGAAATGGTGCTGTAGCATTTGCAGGCAGTATCAAGCTGGAAAGGGTGCTTAGAATACAGAAGGACAGGGTGGGAATTCAAAATTATTTTAATGACTTGGAATAATGCTGTGGGGCAAAAAAAGAAACCACAAGCAGGATGAACCTTGGTGGCACCAAATACAGGATACCAGAGGAAGGCAGGGATAAATGATAAAACCCCACATTTGGAAACAACAGGCTAGGTAAGGATGAGAAACAGGTTAAAAAAGGACTGGAAGATAATACTGATTCTGCTGGATCACGGCACAGAGATCTAGTGGAAAGAGAAAGTGATGGGAATTATTTGTAAGCTGTGAAGTAGTGTGTTTGCTTTACTTGGCACCTGGAAGGCTTCTGCTGCAATGCTTAGTATAGTACTAGGGAGGCATCACAGGTTAAGAAGTTCAGTGAAAAACCATGAGACTGGTGTGATAGAATAAAGCTTTATAACTAGATATTGAAGCATTTGGAATTATTTGATCTACAACAAACTGTTGCAAAAATACGAGGTGCTGTATTCTAGATGCTGTATGGACAGGATAAGAAATTGTGAATTTAAACTGCATCAAACTTTAGGTTAGATAAACCCCAATATCTTCTTATAGTAAGTATAGGCACATACTAGCACATATGACTATTCTGACAGAAGGTGATAAAATCCAGAGTTTTGGAAATAGACCAGACAAAAATCTATCAGGAATGCTGTGGGGATGTCTGATCTTAAAAAAAAAGGATGAGAGAAAATGGAAAAAACTACCTCCTTTAAATTTCCATATTCTCCGTCATGAAAAGGTGACCTTCTCAGGTAAGAGCATATATTTCACCTTCCCTGTAAACTCGGAAGCTCCTTGAGAGAGCCAGACCATTGTTTCAAGATTTTAAACTCAAGGAGAATACGAAGACTGGCAATCAATTCTTTACATATATGTAGCCACCAAAATGACTCGCACATTTACCACCTTTCCCTGATGATCATGATCAGTGAAGATGAGTCATGTTAGGGCATTCCTGTCACATTGAGATGACAACATGCCTTCCAGGAGTATAACACAGCCAGTATTCCTGGCCCTTGCTACCCTGAGTGAAACTTCAGGCTGTAGTTCATAGCAGTCATAAATGAAACTTTTAGAAACTGACTTTTTATACGTTAAAAACAGAATTTTAAAGAGCAATCAAGAGCTAGAGGGACTTTCATATAAGTGGTTTTTCACATCAGACCCCCAAAATCTGTTGTTTGAGACTTTATTTATATAATTTGCACTGTGTTTGAATTTGGGACTTAGAATTCACTATCACCCTCAACCTCTGGTCTTCAGGAAAAAAACTTTTTTTTAAAAAGAATCTGCATATACTTTAAGTGTCTGACCTAAACTTGTGTGTTCTTATCTTGAACTCTGTCTCTGCACCTTTGCTTCAGAGGCAAATGTTTGCCACTGGTTGGCTTTCTGTTGGTTCTGTGGCTTTTGGTGGCCTTGGATCAGGTTCAGGGGTCCCCTTGGCTTCTTTTTTGGCACTGCATGTAACTCTCTGACATTCCCAGGGGAGGTAAAACAGCAACTGAGTTGCTTTCTGTAGAGTTGACAAGAGCAAGGGCTGTCCTCTGCTTTAAGCAATCCCATTTCAGTTTTGCCACTGAAATGCAAGAAGTCTAATCATGGAAGTTAGGAGATGCAGAAGACAAACTGGGCCATTTAGCCCTCTTTCTTTGAGATTAAGCCTGGTCTTAAACAACAGGTCTTAGCCAGTAATCCTTTGTGATGTAGACTGAGTTTAGGTTCTCTGGAATTAACAGGGGAGCCAATAGGGTTTTCTTAGCCTTAGCAATCCCTAGATGATGCTGATGCACCCTTAAAGAGCAAGACAATTGCACTAAGGTATAGCAATAGCATATTTTTGATGTTTTATGTAGCAAGTTGACATGTTTGAGCCCAGCCAGTAACAAAGCACAACGCAGCTGCTTGCTGACTCCCGCCCTGGCCACGGCGGGATGAGGAGAAAATGTGAAGAAACGCGGGTGGGTCGAGCCCGGGACGGGCGGGATCCCTCCCCACGGACGG
>JANZLQ010000060.1:1549921-1579161 GCA_026212715.1 Elanus axillaris
CTTTCCAGCTACCAATGCAGAACACAGCACTATGAGGGCTGCTATGGGGAGAATTAATTCCATCTCAGCCAGACCCACTTTGACAAAGTGAAATGTGTTTGTTGTGAAAAGCACTTGCACAGCAAACTGTAATTATGGAGCCGTTAGGTTAATAGTGGAGCCGATGGAACTGACTGGCTTGATTTGATTTGATCCAACAGCCCATCCTACCCACTGAACAACCCAGACGAGAGCGTTCCCTTAACCTTCCCCTTTTATCTCTTTGGGACTTGGTACATTCTGCTGTCTTATCTTCTCTAAAACCAGTAAGTACCAGTTTAACTTGAAAGGGGCCTTTTTTCCCTACCTGTCTGCTCTGGTGTTACCTGTGGCAAAGTCTCATTTTCTGCCTGTTTCTAAGTTGAGGGAAACAGATTATTGCCTCAGTTTCCTGCATTTTCAATATGTACGTTGGATTTAATGTGTACATTAATTACTAAATTGGCTCTTATTCTTCCTTGTTTTGTATTTTGCTGGCTTCTCAGGGCTTTAGTGTCATTTTTCCATGAACCTTTATTAATTCAGTTTTGGCTTTGTAAGCTAGTCTCGCCGTACGGTCAAAAATATTTTCCCAGATGCCACAGGTATGGCTCATTTTATGTAAAATGGCTGCTGTGCTTGTTGTGTGCCCTTGTCGCACAGCCTGACATGGTGCTGCCTTCGCCGTGAAGAAGGGAGGGCTGGGGACTGCTCTGTCTTTCTCGTTTGGAATCTTCACTGTCAGGACTCAGGCTGGCGGTGGGGATGGCTGACTGTCCGTGGGAAAGGTGAGGAGCTCTCAAAGATAAGCAGGTAGCTACTGGTGAACGTATGGCACTATCTGGGGGGTGGTGGCATCAATTCACAACTAAACGAGAGTTGGCTGAAGGAAAGGGCTGAAGAAACTGCTTTTGTCCAAGACAAGGAGCCTTGGCTAGGCGCTGGTGGAATCTGTGAACTGGGTCTGAGAGCCCCAGCCCAGGTATTTAGGTGCTGAAAGCACCTAAATTGTGTGTTGAGCAGCGGGCATACCCACCCGGCGTTACGCTGACGTGAGCTGCTGCTTGCCCTGCAGTAGTGTAAGGTGAATGTTCGTACCTTCAGCTACCCCACAGTCCCCATGAGATTACTATTGGTAAGGGTTAGGAGTCATCCCAGCCCTTAAACCTGCCTTTGGGGATGTCCCTGACTCGGCAATCAGGCTGTGACAGTTCATGCTTCAGAAAGTAGTAACGTGCCCTCAAAGCTGAACACATTAAAAAGTAGAGCTGGAAGCTTTCAGCGGTCACTGGTATTACTAAGGACTGGCCACGGTCCATCTGATCGGTGGAAGAGCCACCTCACTGATCGATGAACATGTGCATAATATCATCCCAGTTTGAAAAGGTGTTGACATGGCTGTACCTGTTTTAACTTCTTTTATTGTCTTGAATATCACAAGATTTAAAGTGTTTTTACCTTTTGGATCAGTTAACACATGTCTCCTCCTTAAGTGAATGACAGGGCGTTTTGTTTGCTCGCTTCTTTTGTTAATGGGTCTACTTTGCACGTGTGACAATACATGGCTAACTGGTGGAAGAGAAACTGGAGCATAGGCAGCAGGAAAAATTGTCTTCCTCACCATGTATCTGGGCCTGAAATGAATGCAAACACTTGGATGTGGTGAATATTCACCCTGTATGTCAGCTTGTATGTCAGGAGCAGCAGTGCAAGTTAATACTTCTGTCAGTAACGCTGAGCTAACCTTTAGTGAGAAGATGATGCTCTACTGGCATTCTCTTCTGGAAGAGAAGCAATGGTATCTGGGGGCACAAAACACAGAAGACATAATTGTGAAGTAGTTGGACAGAAGTATACCCCTCAGTGTCATGGTGTTACAGGTTCTTATCTGTAGCAAACATGAATTTAGATGAACCTGATGGCTGAAAGCTATCAAAAGGAGATAATGGTATTTTTGTAAAAAGCCTTGATAGTCTTGCTTGTGACAGTTCTCTTGCCTGGAAATTTTCCAGAGGGAGGAAAAAATGGCAAAGTAAAAAATGTGACTGATGCGGGAAAGGACACTTCAAGAAATCGGTGGACCTTGGGTCTGTAAGCTTGCCCTCTACAGTCTGAAGAAGCAGGAGTACCAGGTTACGAAATTTAATGAAAGGGCTGGCCAAACAAAGGCAGGGCCAGGGTAGTCTGCATCTGGCTAGCATCACCCTGAGGACCTGTCTGAGCATATTCAGTTAAGTACTTTATCTAAAATATTCAGTAGGCTCATGCAGTTCTTTCTTGGCAATTGTTTTTTAATTGAAAGTTTTAAAAAATACTTTAGGGGTGTTCTTCAGGATTGTCTTTGGAAACCTTGTACTGAGGTGTCTAATGTAAGTCTCTATTAAATCAGGGGTGTTCATCTTTAAAAAAAAAGGGCAAACAGAGAAGTGAGAGAGAGTCAGACAGAGGCTGAAGTATGCATGGTAAGATGGTCGATTCATCCCTGTTTTACTTATCATTCTTAGTTTTTCATTCAGGTTTGATATTCACAGAATGTACTTTCCCTATGCTTTGCTCTTCCTTTGATTGATCTGTTAGCATAATCCTGCTCTTCATTAGACATGAGCTTACATCAATATTGAATTTGATAGAAAAGACCAATGTGGTTGCCCAGGGGTCTTGAACAGAGTCAAAAGAGGTCTACAGGAAAACTTAAAGAAGAGTGGAAGCAGCACTCCTGGAAGCAGTGTCCTTATGCCTTCCCCCAGTAACAGAACTTATTCCAGGTAGTGAATACGCTGTCTGGCAAATGGATTTGTTCCTGGATTTCTTCTGAAATGTCAAAAGGCTTTGCTGATTTTTCTGAACTCCTGCTACATCGCTAAAGCTCTGCCTCTTTCTCATCCCTATATGATGCTTCTTTGGCGGTACAGTCAGCATGCTTATTCAGTGACGTATTAATGTGTGCGTGTATGGAGAGAGGCGTGCCACTGTGCCTGAAAACATACAGCTGGTGGTTTTGTTTCCAGGTTTCCTCCTGGTGTCTGCTCTTGCTTATTCTTCCATCAGCCACTGCTTTCCAGCCTTTGTTCAGCCTCCAAGAGCACTATCTGCCCTGAAACTGTAAACTAATAACTTGGTATTCCCTCCTCCTTCCTTCATTAAGTCAGTTTACATCGGACAAGAAAATACAGAGGTAGATTTTCTATAGCTTTGAACTTCTGCAGCTGCTATTGGACATTTGGATGTTTGGGCACTCAGCACCCCAGAAAATCCTGTTTCGGGTGTTTCAGGTAATCTCTTGTTGCTTTGTTGCTGAGCTGCTTCAAGCTGCGCATAAGCAGATAAACTAGGTGCATTTTTTTTTAGTGACACTAGGAATTAGTAAATTTAAATGCAGATCGTTCCCACAGCCACTGAAGTAAAATTCACATGTTTTATATTTGCTACAGTAAGTACATAGGTGAGCCTTGAAAATTGTAAGACATAGATAAGTAAAAGAAATCTGTTAGGAAAACAACCTGTACTATACCTTACCGTTCCATGAAACACATCAATCAGTTTCTTGCATAACACTGGGACTTTAATGCTAGTAAATACTCTGGTTTACTGGAAATTGACTGTTGATTTAATCTTTGTGTTGGTGACCTGCTGCCTGCAGCTTTGGTTTGCCTACACCATTTCTCTTGGCACCAAGAAGCGCAGGCAGCTCATTACCTTCTAATCATCCTTGCTGTGATGTCCGTGCCAGACTACCTGAGGATCCCAAACTGCCACGCAGCTATTAATGTGGCTGTGGAGTAGCCAGTGAGTAAGTCGTGTTATCTCCATTTTACAGATGAGGGAGGCAAGGGAGACAAAGTGGGTTAAATGATGTGCTGAAGGCCATAAAGTTTTTGGTTCAGCCAACTGTTCTTTGGCTGCAGCCCCAAATATTCATGATGAGGCTGTCCATGCTGGCTCCGTACGCCTGCTACAGGTGAATGGGAAAGCTGGGGCTAGGCACGGGGAATCTCATGCTGGCTTGCAATAATACAGTTTTGTTTCTGAACACTTAGCCTGTTTTGTAGTTGAAAGGGGCTTGATGTAGCAAAATAACTGACACGTGTTTTAGTCATTCAGAATCTCTGTCCCATTCCTTGGCACTATACCAGAGCTAGGGATGGGTGAATCTCAGCAGTGGTTACCCACACCCTGCTTCCCAGCTTCCAGTACCAAGGTGGGGTGAGCTGGCAAAGATTACATTTCTGTCCCTTGTTTTCTAAATTGGTTTCCTTAGGGCCTTGAAACAGCAGGAGGAAGAACACAAAGTGTGACTCCAAGGTAGTAGGTTGAACCTTTTGGCATGAGGAATATTTTATTTTATTGTTCAGTGAGATTCCACTCAGGTTGTTCGAACATTTTCTTCCCTTCTGCATTTCTTTATGATGGTTATTTTTAAATATTCTTTGATCATGCTGCCTTAGCGTTGTTTATCTCACAGAGTGTAGCCTTTTGTCTCACAAGAGCAGGTTCACTCCCTCCCTGCCTTGACACATGCTGCTGAACGTGGCTGTGTTCTTGCTGTGCAGCGGATCTATTCATGGTTTTATGAGTGGAAAGGGCTGTTTGCCGTGTGGAGCCCAGCAGGGCTAATAGCATATTTTTTCCCTGAGCTATTATCCCATTGGATTACCACCTGCCTTTTTACTATTTTGCAGGCTATTTACATGGTCAGCTGATAAGTGATAGGTAAGCTTACTACTAATTGAGTTTCTTTTTTAGGAGTGCAATTTGGGATGGACAGACCACACATAAGGCACCAAAAATAATTCTCCAGGAGTATGTAGGCTGTAACTCAAGTCAGTTATCAGGCTGAACTGCAAACTCCATGTACTTGGTAACTTCATACAAAATAATCCTCTCC
This sequence comes from Elanus axillaris, assembly GCA_026212715.1. Taxonomy (NCBI): domain Eukaryota; kingdom Metazoa; phylum Chordata; class Aves; order Accipitriformes; family Accipitridae; genus Elanus; species Elanus axillaris. Next base: position 1,554,825 of record JANZLQ010000060.1, read on the forward strand.
AGGAAGGAGCTCTATGCCTTATGGCAGAAGGTAGGGGAAGGACGAGATACCGCTTTGAACAGGGAAGGTACAGCTGATGGCTGCTGTAGCTGAGGTTGTATATTCAGTCAGCTACTCCTCTGTGTCAAAGCACTCAGTTTCCAGGAGCAGCTGTAATTTTCAGTCTTGACATTTACAATCAAAACCTTTTACACATTTTTTTCAAGTTCACAATCAGCTATGTTTGGTCCCTGCTGCTTCCACAGAAAATTTGGAGTGGGGGAGGTGCTGGTGATAGGCTTCCAAAAAAAGGTTATTAGGTTGAACATTATCCAGCCACCAACATTAGAGGCAAACTTCAGGAGCTTCTGCCAAAGACCCCACCTAGTCCCAGTCTCCCACTGCTGAGTAGGACGTTTACTCCACTCCTTCAGAGTGTGGTCAGCAGTGCTTCAGTGGTTAACATTGTATGATAAATGGACTGGTTTTTCCTTAATACAATTACTCATCTGAAAGCTGGAAAGCCTCACATGTTTATACATCACATTTTTTTGTTTATACTGCATTTTCAGGATGTTAATTCAGAACACAAGCTGTCCTAATCCTTGTATTCAGAGCTGAAACTTGGAGACTTCCAAGGTTATTCTCAGTAACTTCAGGGTTATTATCCTCATCAACAACGACAGTAACACAGAAAGTTCCTTAGAGCAGATGGTAAACATTGTGAATGTAGGACTTTTGCTGTAGGATTCTGACCAGTACTTGTTTGGCCCAAGTCCTGTCTATTGACCAATCCAACATAAATCTGTTTGCTCAGTTAGCTGCCTGTCTAAAGCTGGTGGCTGGCAAGCAATTAAGAAGAAGTGTTATTTAATATTTGAAAAAGATCATGGGAAGAAAAGAAGAGAGGGAGAATGAAAAAGAAAGAGAAAAGAAAGGAGAAAAAGATGGAGAAAGAAAAAAAGTAGAAAAGGGAGGAAAAGAAAAAGAAAGAAAAGAGAAAATTCTGAGGAGAGAAGCACATGATTTGGCACATTTCATTTCATTTCATTATTTCATTTCATTTCATTTCATTATTTCATTTCATTTCATTTCATTTCATTTCATTTCTCTTTCCCATCAGAAACGGCTCTGACAATATAACTATCAAATTAAAGAAGACAGGAAAGAAACTCAACACCTTCTTTAGTCTGAAAGCTGTTACCGTATGTCTAAGCAGCATATCATTTCTAGATACCATTTTCATTGTACTGACATCAGTAACATTTTTAATCTAATTAACACAAAACAAGTATGACAGGAAAATGAGAAAAAGCATATTGAGTTGCCACGTACAAGCTCCTTTTTAAAATGGAGACATACTCTTTTCAACTAATCCCATGTGCAACTACTTTGACCACCATTGCAGAAGAGGATGGCTTAAAACATTGATTCTGTTGACATCAGTAGGGGTTTTGCTATGAGGTCTAATGGTGGAAAGTTTCCCTTCCCAGTCCCAGATTGACTGCCTCTCCCAATATATCTTATTTGTGTAACGTTCTAATATAAGATGTTGTTTTATAAGGTCATTCACCATAATTCTCAGTGTTGTGGTCTCCACCCTTGGAAATAAAATTAATTTTGCAGCACCTGTTCACACCACACACCCCTTGCCTCCCCCTGGAATGTATCAACCCTTAGCAAAAGGTTGTTCCTCTGAATTTTAAACCTGTCTCTCCTTGGTTAGCCTTTTGTGTCATTGAGAACTGTGTACCACTTCTGACAATGCTTCTCTTTATATGCCTTAATTAGCAGCAATGTAATTAACAACAGTGACAGGTACAGCTCTGTGATGAGTCACAGAGTTATCAGCCCCTGAAGCAGTTGGGGTAACCTCCATCTCAGAACCAGTGGTTTAGGCTCTCTGCAGATTCAGGCAGACATCTTCCAAAATGCTTTATGCAAGTAGTATTTCAAAGACTGTTCTTACAATCTAACCACTTCCTTAGAAAATCAAATTAACACAAAAGCATGCTAAAACCCAACCCAACCATCATAATTTTTTTTTAAAAAAGAAGGGGGGGATAAAGTGGAGGTTTTAGCGATCAGATCAGATCCTTGCTGAAAATGCACACTTGGTGAAAGTCTGATTCATGTGCTATAGGTATGAATGAAATAAAGATAGAACATAACTACATAACGACCTAATACGGTATCTCTGAGACCAAGAGGAAAACATCAGTGTGTTGTTGCATTAATATGAGTTGGAAAAAAGTACTGTAAGTAGTAGAATTGAAATGGCTACTGTAAACCAGCTCCAGTTAGCTGTTGTAATGGACATGCTGGACAATTTTCTGTCCTTATTTTTCAGTTATTCTTTCAACCTTTGCATCCTTTACTTTTTGCTTTGAGAGAAACAATGCAAACCATTTGTTTTCAGGATTTTGAAAAGAGCTATTACTCATTTATCCTAAAAAAAAGGTGTCAGTACTTTGCGCAATGAGGGCTCGCTCACTTGCAGAATTCTAGTCCTGCTGAACTGTGAAACTTATCGTTGTTTTCTACAAAAAATTCAGAGCTTGTTTTAGTCCTCAGATGTCCCTACCAAAACACAAACAACACTGAAAGGTATTGACATTGGAGAGGCGACCCTCCCATTCATATTCAAATAAATCATCGGGCCTCCTGCACGCGCAGTCTTTCTGCATTCTGTTTTGGGACTCTGATGTAAATCACACCCCGCTTTGGGGTCTTGCTGAGGTTGAAAGTTGTGTTGTGGTCAACAGGAAAATCCTCTCCATTGTTACCTGGGACCAAAATGTGGCTGAGAATTACGTAAAAGCTCTGTCTTGTATGCAATTAAATATTCAGCGGGAGCTCATAAACCACGGTAAAATATTTTGCCTCCTGGGTCTTGCTTCCTTGGCTCAGACTCCCTCAGGTCGCTACACCGGCTGCCTCATGCCTTGCTGTCTCCCGCTCCCCCTGTAGATCTGTTGCATAATGAAGGCAAAAGGGCTTAGAGTAAATTCATCCTGTTTGAGGTCTCCTGGCCTTACTGCTAACGCTCTGCATCCTTGTTTCTCTTCAGATAGTGTTAATCTAAGACTGCAGCATTCTCATGCTGAGTGAAAGAAGGAAAATTCAAATTGATGGTCAATTCTCTCTTGTACTTTTAAGAATAACTGCATTATTATTCTCTGCCCCTTGAAATCTGGCTGCTTTTTCAGTAAGATGGCAGCTCTAGGATTCAATTTCAGCTTGCTTGCTTTAATAACTGAGCAATTCTCAGGGCAGCTTTTTTACCAGAGAGCTGCTGCATGTTGCCGCAGAACTTCTGCTCCTGAAAGAGAAGGCTTTGACTGTGCCAGCCCACAAAGATGCAAGAGGTAGCAGGAGGTGGGTGGTCTCCAAAGCAAGACCACATTGCCAAAATTTGGCAACGGTTGGCTTTGATCCTGGTACGAGTCCTCTGTTAGTGGAATTCGGTAAACATTTTCAATCTGTCTTGATATCGTAGCGAGAAAAAAAGGGGATGAATATTTGTCAAACTTCTCTTTTGAAGACTTTTAGAAAGGTATAACTTAAAGAGCTTTTCTGCAGTTAGTGAAGTATTTTAAAATGAAAATCCCCAGCCCACTGGGCTAGCTTATCAGTTTGAAATGAGCCATTATACAAGTTCCTAGAAAAAAACTAGAACAAATAAAATTTCAATTCCCCAACATTTTCCTCCTAGGTAAAGCACAAGAGGTAACACATATATGGAGAGTGCATAAAAGCAAGACCCTATTTTGCTCATAATGTATATCTGTAAGCATAGACCACTGGTAGTCTGTCTATTTTTGGATGAGTATTTGAGGAAGAATTTGAAGAAGATCGTTGAGGTTGCTTTGTGGGCATTCACGCAGTTGTCAGCCTAACCATAAGGATCACAAAAAGCACGTAAGAATAATTCTTTGAAAAATCTTACCTTTAGGGTAATGGCTGGTGCAGAAGACAGGTCTCCCCTTGTTGCTTTCAGAGAGAAGGTGGTGGCTACAGCAGAGGAGCCTCCAGGCTCCCTGACAAGCACCGGGTGAAGGTAAGGGAGACGCCGAGGGCAGCAGGGGGTTCACTCAGAGGTGCCCTGGACGAAGGGAAGGCTCAGGGAATGATGGCTGGTAAGAGTGTTTGTCTAACGTTGCTATGACTGGGACTTCCAAGAGCATTTTGAAAGACAGAAGTGTCTCTGTTTCTCCATTACAGAATGAAAAGAGCCTCACTTCCCAGGATTTGGAAGTACTTCTTACTCTTCTGCTCTCTCCTTTGTAACAGTGTGCGAACTCTTTTTTTCAGACTGCATACTTTCTGGAAAGACATTTTATTCTGAGTTTGTTTACACGGTGCCCAGAACAACAGCGTGCTCAGTTGTCACTGAAGCTCCTCGGTACCAAGGTGGTATCATTAAAGGACAACACTGTATATTTCTTATGCTAAAGGGGGTAAAGGTACATCTATATACATCTGCAAAAAGAAGTCACGCTCTGTGTGGTGTGAACACTGGAGGCATCTTTTAATCCTTGGCTCTGTGGGCTTGTCATTTTCTAATCCCTTCTTCAAATAGTACATTCATTTAATTTCAGCTAGTTACTGGGCCCAGCATAATTTTTTTTTTCCCTCAAGAAAAAGGTGTGGGCCTGGGTTGTTTGGTTTTTTTTTTTAATATGGCAAAGAAACCTGTGCAGAACAAAAGGGCACACTTCATTGCATTAAAGCAGTCTCCATCTTTGCCACCAGCATGGTGGCTCCAACTACACTGAAGTACTCACATGCTCTAAGAAAAAGAAAAGGAAAATCTCATCAGTGACAGCTGTACAGGGATGATTTTTCACTCATTGGAGAGACTGTCATAACTCACAGTCCTAAGAGAGTGTCTGTTTCTCACTGTCACTGGTGAGATAAGCTATATTTAATGCTGCAACATCAAAGCTGCCAATTTTACATTTGCATTTAGTGGTACAGTTACAAATTAAATACAATGCCTGCCCGGTTTTGGTTTGCAGAGGGTAAAGTGATGTAATTACATTAGAGGGGAAAAAGGGCTTACTTAAAAAAAGTTTCAAACTGTAGGGTTTGACATTTTAGGAACACTGGGCAGGTACAGATTTAAATGATGTGAATTTATATATTATCAGCAACACTACGTTAAAAAATGTGCATGAGTGTATTGAGGTCAGACTTCTTATTCTGCAAATTACTATAGAGTATTCTTGGATAGCTTGGTGCTAACTATAAAAGAAAATCAACATCCAGTCTGCTACAACTAGTATGGCAAAAAGGAATTTTCGTTATCAGCAATGGACATGAAATATGTATTTGTGACTTTAAGCAATGGTGGGATACAATTAGAATGAGAATATCCTGGTTGATTATCTGTTTGTTTAAATGAGGAAAAATGCATCAAGTTCCTTTCAGGTGGTGGGCTGTATAACAAACTACCGATCAGGATTAAGCATGACTTCTTATTTTCTTTAAAAGGCTAGTGAAGTAATTGAAAAACACTGGATAGAGTCTGTTGTACTGAGACAGCATAAATCTAAAGTAAGGGAGACAAACATACAATGGTTACACTTCTTCACTATCCATGTGTCCTATGTCTGAACTATTTATTAACTGAAATGTGAATGGGCAATGAAGGGCCAATTTATATGTTACACCAAAAGATGTATTATAACTGCCTTAAGCATTGATTTCCTTCCTTTGCCTATTCTTGATTGGGATATACACACATAGAACAGCAATAATGTGGGGTTTCCTTATCAGATCTTGGATATTTCCCCAGACTGTCTGCAACCATTAACCTTGCATATTATCTGACTTTAGTGATTAGTACAAGGCACATAAAACCGTATTGATGGCCAGCCTTGGGTTAGAATGGTGAGCTGAATTATTGGAGGGTAGATTTTGCTGACTTTGTGATACAAATGATAGTGTTATGCTAGTCCTGTGAAATTGCTAATTTGTCATTTCTTTCATGGTGTAGTCAATGATGTGGTACTAATGAATGAGGCACATAATCGTGTGATACCGAACTGTAGCTTCTTGCTGATGCCTTCTGCGCCTGCATTAAGAGGAAGCAAATGTCAAGACTCTCTTTGTTCACTACTTCTTCTCGCGTTTCTGCACCCTGCTGCTAGATGGTCAGAAACAGTGTTTGTAATTAATGCTAAGGCTACTGCAGTTGGGTTTATAAGCCTAACTTTGTTCCGTTGTGCTCATCGCTTTTACGGGGTGCTTTTGGTGGGTTTCTGTCACTTCTTTACTCTTGCAGCTCTGCTGTGCGATGTGTGCGCTGCATCTGCAGTGAACTTCAACAAATAAAGTCCGCCGGGATCTTAGAGTTGCTGCCATTCTGAGATTCCCCCCAAGAAGTATTTTTCAGTGTACATCTCAGAGACTATCCAACAAAGTGGACCTTGAAAAGGATTTGGAAGATAAACTGGAGTTGGTGAACGGGGGGGTCAGTGTCTGAAGCATTTCTTTTTGTCTGCTGCTCTATTTTTGCTGAAGTGGTTGTGCAGGGAGATCTGACTGGACCAGATTAACACATTGCATTGGTCAATCAAAATGCTTCTTGTTCTTATGATTGATTTGGGAGCTCCTTTTATTTTTTATTTTAAGTCCCCTTTTCTTACTCTTTTTCAATTTTATTACAAAGAAGAATGAGGATCAGGGGAGGAAGAGAAAAAAAGCAAAATAAAGGGGGGGCGGCGACTAAGTCTTTGCTTTTAATTGATAAAACAGAGTTCACGATTGTTCCTAAGTATAATTTCAGCTTGCGTTATTAAATACTTCTTAGTCCTTCTCCCAGAAAGCACTGAACAAAGCGACCTGCAGATAATCTGTCTATGTTCCACCTGCGATCAGGGAGCAGCTGGGCTAGACCTTTAGTTTTCTTGTGCAGTGCTGGACCTCCCGAGCAGCCTGAAGGGGGGCAAGTTCTCCTGCAGCGAGGGCTGGGGGGGCACCCGCTCCGGCACTGCTGCCCTCAGCAGCATTACAGTGGTCCTGTGCCAGCTGATGTCACACCTGAAGTTCTAGCTTTGGAAAATAAAGTAAATATTGGAAAACCTCAGCCTGTATTAAAATACGACAGGAAGATGAATGCAGAATAAGAAATAGTCTTTATTATGAGAAAAATGAAAAATAATCATGGTTGGTCAAGAAGTCTGAAAAACAAGCCCAAGTGGGTTTTGAAGGCTTGAAAACCAAAAGGTGTATGTGGCGGAGAGAGAACCTAGAGTTTACACTACTATGAGAATTAAAAAAATAATCTAGTTTATTGTAATTGGATGCTTGTTGTAGGCTGTGTTGAAGAATTTTACAGATTTGGAGTCCTAAAGTCTGATTTACTGCTGTATGGTTTGGTCTGATGCCAGTGTGATACCACTGAGCTCAAAATAATGGACCTCAGGCACAAGTCCTTGAAACTCCTTCCCTAACTGGTCTGAGCAGTTTAATCTTGGCAAAGTCACATTGTAAATCAGCTTTTTAGCCTTCTTACATGCAAAATGGGAATAGCAATATTTGCTTATGTTTGAAAAGTGTTTTTCAGTTTATATAAGACTGACTTAGTATTAGCGAATAGTGCCTACGATATGTGGCAGAGGTGTTGTGCTTCCCTCATCAACTTTAACGTGGCAGAAATATACGCTGCCCAAATGAAAGAGTCACAGCCCCAATTAATTTGATATGCTTAGGTTTAACTAGAAGCCCCTTCAATCTTTTTAGTCTCATAATTCTGTTCTCTTGTTCTTTACCACGTGCAGCTATAGTGCTGTAATGAACTTTCACTGGTGCTGCAGTTGTTAGGCTTCTTAAAATGACATCGGTATAGTCTTTTGTAACAAACTGTGTACTTACTGCATTACTTTTCAAGCCAATGGTCACGCGATTCTAAAACATATTATTAACACATCTCTGAGTTTGGAGTGATGTCCTCCTCCTGCTGCCGGCGAACTCAAGCTCTGGTAGTGACACGCTTGCACAGGGCTCTTCTGCTTGAAGCCTTTTAATGGAAGATAGGAAGGCAGCCTTTTATTCAGGTCCAGGTTGTCTCAGTGTAAAAGCAATTTTGTGCTGGTTTTAGGAGAACAGTTTACTCAGGAGCTCGAGTGTTCATGAATTAACAGAGAAATTCTCCCATCAGTATAATTCAGAAGCATGTCAGTTGTTTTTTTCCCGATCTTTACTCATTCCACAAGTATTCGTGGAACGTGGGGTGCCCTAGCTTTTCTGTTAGACGCAGTACTTCAACAAAATAATCCAGCAACTACAGTAAAATGGGGAATGTTAGGGTCCCGCTAATGCAGAGCTAGTGGCTTTTTGAAGCATAGGGACGGGATATACAGTAGGATCTGGAGAGAGACAGCAGGGAGCACATGCCATTTCTGCACTGTGAAGGACTTCTGCAGGACTATTTCCATAGGCTTAGGCAGTGCAATTTAACAAATGAATCCATGAACCAGTTGCTATTCCTAGTTCTGTCCCCAAGCAAAGCTGTAATTTTCTTTTTATCTTTAAAATTTAAGCTGCATGGATGATCTTTTGTAATGTGTTTGCACAAAGCCAAGAATAAAAAGGGTTGAAATGAAGTAGATACATTTATTTTCTTCTGTTACTGTTGTTATAGCTGTCTAAGGAAGCAGATAAGCGAAGTCTTGTAGAGAAAGACAGTATCTCTCTGTTGGAACAAGCAGTATAACTGCAAAATCTAGGCAAGCTCGTGGGCATACAAACCCATCTTTAGGTCTGGAATAGGAGATGCACACCTTCACTCTACATAAAAACTGTATCTTACTGGAATTCATAATTTCTGGTATCCAGGGACACTACAAACATTATTTCATAGTTTCCTTTTGAAGAGGTTTTTGCAGGTTTGGAGATCAGTGCTGGAGTGACTGGTGAATACCTGGGTCTCTAACTGATTTGTATGGATGTGTGAGCTCACTCTAGTTTGGAGCATTTGTTAAGTTTTGCCTACTCAGTTTCTGTGAGAGCTCTGCATGAAGTACTCTATGTGCCGAGAAATATTGGGATCCGAGGATCTTGATTGTTTTGTTTATCTATTCTGACTTTGTGCAGGAGCGTTGGCAAGCTTCCTGCTGCTTAGTCCGGCCATATAGTACTAGGTCTAGATCCATATAGTACTTTTTGGACTATAGAAACTTCCATCTGTTTGTAGTGTAATGAAATGAGGAGGTTACTTGGTGGCGAGGAAAATTTGCGTTGGGAATCTATCTTTGAAGGTAGGATCTCCCTTCAGAAGAGTTTGCAATTTCTTAATGACCTTCTCCGCAGTTTCCAAAGACGGGTGGTACGTGCTGTTGAGGGGTGTGCTAGCAGTGAGTTGTCTGGGGTTTTTCATAAGGTGGTGTTGTTATATGGTGACTGGGTACTTTCTGTAGCTGTGTGCTACAGATGTATGAGTCTTAGGTGTGGTTTTTTTGATAAATTAAACAGTATTTTGCATCAAATAGAGATAAAGGAGTTCTTTACTCTTCTAATCCACCTCACAACAGCTGCAACACTTTAGCAACACTTTCAGAAGAACTTTTCCAAGTTTTGTTTAATTCAGGTTCTACTGGTTTTGGAGGGTTTTCGTGTCATTTTGGTTTTTGGTTGTGTTTTGGGTTTTTTTTGTTGTTTGGGTTTTGGTTTTTTTTTTAAATTCTTGGTAATTGGCAGATGTTTCCTGCTCTTGATGCTCTCTGTCCTGCTCTCTGTCTTGATGTTCTGGTTAGAAATGGGTGTTGCAGAGGTTTAACCCAGTGCTGAATGTCTTCCCTGAACAGCATCTGAAACAGGTCAAAAGAGTGTCTCCTGGGGTCGGGGGGCCCAACCATCCTTTTTGACTATTACCAAGGCGGCACCCACCAATGCCAAAAGTGCTGGGAGCTCTGCTCTGCCTCTCCACAGATCAAGAGGAGCAGGATCTGGACTCTTTGAAGACCTGTAGTCACCCTTTCAAGACTAATTCCCATGTTGCTGGACTCCAGCAAGGCAAAGACGAGTCTCATGCTGACCGTCTTCATCAGCTGCAGTCTGGCAAACACATCATCTGGACACTATTTCTCCCCCCTTGGGCATAAGCTGCAAAGGTTCGTCTCTAAAAGTAGCTGAGAAGGTGGCTGGGTCTCTCACCAAATCTGTTCGTTCCGACTCTACGCATATCGCTGATGGGCTTGCTGGTGTGATGGTAGGGGATCAAAAGAAACCTGACTTGTTAACCGTTTATTTGAATCAAGAAAGGCTATTTTTGACCTGAAATCCTGTTCATTACTTGTTCAACTGATAAAAGAACTGCCATTGTTGCTACAAATTATCTGGTTTGTCCACACTAAAATATAAAACATTTCTGTTGAAGGAAAATAGGGCACCATAAATAATTAAAACTATTCCAATTGACTTTTTTGGTCAATTTTAATCTGACCTTAAATCACAATGGTCAGCCGTTTTATTTATTTTTTTAATTACTGATTATTTAGAGAGATTACTCTAAGCAATTACTAGTTAATATCCTTAATAGCCAGTTTTACATGTAGTCCACTGCTATGTTGCCACTGGCCCTGCTTGAGAAATATAATACACCGAATATCAGATCACATCCTGTATGTCGCCAGTATTAAAGAGAACAAAATGAAAGTAATATGAATTTCACTGATAAGGACCACTTTTGCTGTGATTATAGTTCTATCAAAATGTACCAGTCTAATATTAACCACAGATTTACATATCTTTGAAATAATACAATTATATATAAGAAACCTTGCTTAGCGATTAAGACAATGAGATCTGCCCCATGGTGTTATAGGGAAAAGTCCACTTTTTTTGATCTGGACAGGTTTTTTTCTTCTTGGTATTATTGAAGCTATATGAGGCAACAGCCTTTTTTCTTTTTTTTTTATTTATTTTCTGGAGGGTTACAATTCTGCTGTCAGTGATACTTGGGTTGCATATTAAATGACCTTGTGGAGGTTCCTGTTTTATTGTAATCAACCATTTAGCAACAACTGGATGGTATATTTGTACCTCACAGTTAGTTGTTTCACTGAGATTAAGGAACTGTGGACCTTGTATACGTGCTATTATTTATTGAACTGCATTTGAAGAAATTCATCTACTGTTTTTCATTGATGGGAGTTTCTGGCTAACAGCACTTTAAATAAGTGGAAAATGCTCAGTTATCACCCAATGTGAACAGGATCAATAATAGTTTAGTAGTGTCTGATAATTGCAGTGGCTGTTATACACAAGAGCTTGCATCTTCTTGAGTGACTCTTATCAAACTATTGTCCGTCATCATCTGATAATCAGACCGAAAATATAGCGGGGAATTATCCTTTTTTGAATCAAGCTTGTGAAAAACATTTGAAATAATGGTAAAAAATTCTCATTGTTCCACTCAGCAGAGAGAAAAATTCAGTATCTGAGTGACTATAGTAAAAAAGGGACAAGAAAAATAATAAAATCCAATGTGCACTTGCTAAGTAGAAAAATACGTATAGCACAGTGATATAACGGCAAAATATTTCTGCGATATTTGGGGAGCATCTTAAAGTATTTGCAGTTACATTCTGAAGGAGTCATGACCCTTTGTACCCCTCAGGACCATGCTGGTGACCTGAAAGGGAACCATGGGACACGGATGGCAGGAAAGGTACGCCGGGGTGCCGCAGAGTGCGGCTCGCGTTGCTTTGTTCCCGAGGGCAGCAGCCTCTCCACCTCACCGCAACGCAGTGATGGTGTGCGGCTTTAACACGTCCCTCCTGTTCTTGGAAGCGATGTTGCTCTTGGACACGCTGAGTTCACTTGCAAAACCAGAGTATTTATCTCCCACCCTCCCCTCCCTGCCTCTTTCCATGCCAGTAGGAGTGGCTTTTTTAATGATGGGCTCATCATCTTCTTGCTTAGGCTTCTCTCTCCATTTTCCTTTCCCCTTTTTAATTTATCTTTCACCTCATTGCTTTCACAAACATGTATAGCCTGGCCATCTTAGGGTTCATGGCCTTTATTCTCTGCTGACAACAGAGAATTGCCAGAAGTCTGTCTGGGTGTAGGTTTTCATATTGCTAGGCTCAGTTACCTAAGAGGATCCTTTGGCTGGTTTTACATATTTGCTTTAGGAATAAAGAAAATAAATAATAATAAAAAAGGGCAGTTAAATGATACATGTCTTTGTAGACTGGTGGCTCTACTAGTGTATTCTTTTATGAAAAGGACTTGACAGTTTGTGCATAGCCTACCAGTAGTAACATCGTGTTTTCTTTGCAATAAGTTTCTGGCTTTGCTGTCTCTTGTATCAGACCACCTGTTTGGCAGACACATATGTTGGGGGAAGACAGAAGCATGACCTTGCACTCCTTCCCCTTACTGCTGTATTTTGATTGCTGAATCATAGAGTAATTCAGATTGGAAGAGACCTGCTCAAAGCAGTTTGGTTATGTTAAGTTTATCGGGGACTGGTACAGGCAGGTCAACTTTTGGGTATCTGCAACAATCTCCACAACCTTTCTGGGTTCCTGTTCCAGTGTTTGATCACCCTCATAATAATAAAAAAAAAATTTCCTAATTCACAGGAAATCGGAAAGTCCCATATTCCAACTTGTGTCTGTTCCCTCTTGACTTACCACTGTGCACCTTTGCGGAGAGTGTGGCTCTGTCTTCTCTACGCTCTCCCATCAGGCAGCTGTAGGCAGCAGTAAGGCTTCCACTTACCTTTGTCACCTTAAAGTTGAGCAAACCTGCTCCTTTAGTCTCTCCTTGTACATCATGTGCTCCAGCCCCCTGACCATCTCGATGGCTCTGTGCTGGAATTGCTCCAGTTAAGACGGTGTCGTTCTTCTACTGGAGAGCCCCAAAGTGGACACAGCGCTCCAGGTGTGGTCTTACCAGTGGTGAGTAGAAGGGACAGACCACCTCCCTTGACCTGCGGGTTGTGCTCTGGCTCGTAGCCCGGTGTTTGGTTGTTCTTCACTGCAGAGACTAATGACTCATGTTCAAAATGAACATGCTATGAGGTGAGGGCATAAATTGTGTTTCATTTTATCTGGTCTTTGGCACCACAGCTGTGGTTTTGAGAACTTCTCAGAAACATTCTGTCAAGTCATATCCCAGACTACTCTATTCAGAGTATCTCAATTTAGACCTGATTCAATAGTTTCTGCAGTAGCCTTCAGTAACATTTAAGCCAAAGTCTTCCATTACCCTGGCTATACTGTCTTTAGTAAACTGTTTTGTCATCTTTTGAATAAAAACTTCATTTCTGCAATACGGCTTGGGAAGTGAAGAGTTAAATACAGTATTTCCGTACCCTGGCATGCATATACCTTCTCTTCCTCTACGTTTATTTCAAAGGCAGTATCAGTCTTGAGTGTGGTCTGCTGTGTAGTATGTATCTATCTCCTGGACTATTCAGAATGGAATGAAATTACAACAGCCCTAATTCCCTGAGAAAACACTTTTGACTGAGCAAATAGGAAACTTAACTGGTGGGTGTTTCTGTAGTCCTGTAGTTCTTTGCTAGATCAGTAGAGCACAATCAAATTACTCTGTTGAAACAAAGCAAAATTTACTGGTAGCCAAAGCATAATTACTTCAAAATACTCACCTCTAGTATGTACCTGCAGGACTTCCTCTCTGTAAGGATATTGTCTTTTTCTCCATATGTCACTGAGTCAGGATTTACAAATACTAACAAAAATCTCTCAGATTAGAAAAATGTCCCTGTTCGACGTCAGGACAAATCCCCCCCCCCCCCGCCCGCCCCGGTTGCTGGTTCCCTTTTCTGTGCACACAGAGTCGTTGAAGGAAGCAGCTCTCTTCACTCCTTGGAGCAGGACAGGTTAAATATTACAGCATCAGATGTGTGTTGCACACTGAAAATGACTTGCAGATGCTGCTGCTAAGGCCCATGAAACTTTAATACTTCAACCCAAACCTATGCATTTTGTTTTACTCGGAAAATTCAGCCCTTAAAAATCATAATGCCATGGAAGAGTATTCTTATCTGATCTCAGACAATCCCCCATAATGTTGTAAACTTAATAATGAAAGCATATGAATAATGAATGAATATGTGGCATGCTTGGGAGAAGCTTTCTCACTTCTCTCCATAAAGAGTGAAGGACAACTAGGCTCTAATTTGGCTGCCTCGGGTAAGTGCCCAAAGTTAAGGAAGGGTGACTTTGGATTCCAGCTTCTTACCAAAATAGAGTAAAGACAAAATTCAGCTGACTGGGAAATGGAAAAGTATTTGATTCAGGAAAGTGGGATTTAATATCCGTTCTCAGTTACTCAGTTTAATTTGTACTTCCCTTAAAGAGAATGAAAGTTGCCCCTCTATATTAGGATTTAATGATATTTTGCAAATGGATAATAAAATGTAATAGGCTTAAGGCAGTAGTACTTGCTCCAAATGAATTCCAAAGTGATAAGCATTTTAGGTGGAAATCAGGCCATTGGAATTCAAAGCAGTCAATCATTAAGTCACCTTCTAATCTTCAGCTTTCTGTAAACCAACTCTAAAAAGAAACCAAGTGAGATGCTTGTCTACAGCGCTAAAGGCCCCATTACATTATATAAAGCAGTGTCAGCCTCTCCTGTCTGACTGAGGAACGTGGCAAACCGATGAGTGTGGGTCTCCATTCAGGTAGATAACTTGGTTGCGGACAGACCAGTTAAATATTTGTTTTACTCAGTCTGTCTTTTTATCGTGAAATTAGTTTTCCTCTAGCGCCTACTGATTACAGTAAGCTTTTGCTATTCCTCTGCAGCTTTTTGCTTTGGCATGGAAGGTGGGAAGAAGTTCCTTTTGGAGCCACTCTCTGCTCACGCCAGAGCTGCAGAGCAGCGCCAGGATTATCTTCTCCCATTTCCCTGGCGAGGGCTGCCAGCCCGCCCAGGCGTTGGACAACCTGCGCGTGAATCGAGGGTTTCAGCAGATCCATGCAGTGAGCTGTCTTCAAGTTCTCAGACCAGCCCTTTCTACCCTCTGCATCCTCCAAAGTGCTGACAGCCTGATAGCCGATATTCAGAAAGTCGGTGGGACTCATGCTCTTCTATTTTAAATCTAGATAAGTGGGTGTCAATATATATATATTCTTAGAGCCTACCAGTCCTCCCGGATAAACACTAAAACCTAAGAGCATTGAAATGTTTTCCCCAGCCCCTGTCTTTAGGGCAGAATAGGCCACACAAGTGAACCCAAGACCCCTCTGAGTTAATAGCTCCCCTTTTAAGACAGGGAGGAGTTCACAGAGGATAGAGAGCAATATAAAAATGCATCTAAAACTAGAACTGGGTAATGACTTTGGTGCTAAAGGGCTAAAGAGAAACATCAAATGCTCTCAAGGATTGCAGTTCAATTCCTGGTTTTAACAGTTCAGTCAGGAGTCATGGAAGCAGCAAATGGCAATTTTACAGTTATTATTACTTTAAGAAAAAGGATTTTTCCCTTCCTCTTCCCCCCTTTTTGCTTAGAAATAGGAAGCTCCTTTAACAGAGGTGATGCACAACAGGATGGCAGGTGACATCCAAGTACGTTGTAGGCATACTCTCAGCCTATAACAAAACTTTTCTTTCAAAAGTTATGATATGAAGTAAGGGTTTTAATGGAAAGTTCTTTAGGTAAGTTCACAGATGTATATCGGTGAACAAAAAGCTAGTACCTTTAATTGACTTATCCTTTCAACAACTCTAATGCCCATTTTTAGTATCTAATCCCCTGAGATAGGAGGTATCGCTCATTTATTTCACCTGGTCTAAGGTCCAGGGTGGGGTTTTTTGTTTTGCTTTGCTTTGCTTTGTTTTTAGCATTTTGGAAGATAGGAAACTGCCTCTTACGCCCTCTACATGACTGTTGTGTTCCACTCATTTAAACCAGTGTTATCGCCGCATCAGCCCCTATCTTTCAGAGTCGTATGGGAGTTCACCAGAGCACTGCTCCCTTACGTGAGACGTTTTTGACAGAAAGTATAGTTGAAGCATCTCTATCCAACCATGCTCCAAGGTGGTGCTGAAGACTGCCATTTCTTAGGCACCGTTATCATCCAGCTTGACATCTGCTGAGACAGTTTACTGCAGCTGCATTTAATATTCTAGTGCATTGATTTATCTATAATCCTGGCTGCTCAACAAATGGCAAGATCAGAGAGATTTGATAGGGAGTGTCTCTGTAAAACACCTGTTTTATAAAGTTAAATGTGTCCTTACTTGAGGTTCCACTACACCTAAAGCACGGTGTACCATTTAGGGCTCATGAAACGTGTCAGAGACATTTAATTTTTTTGCAGGCAGACCTGTTCAGAGCACAATTGGGTCTGGGTATAGCTGCTTTTTTTACTCTTAGAATTCAACTGATTTGCTGTGGGGAGATGACCCATTCAGCTGTGTAAGTATCTCAAACATCCATAGGTTAAAAAATTCAAGAAAAACATATTCTGCTTTGTTCACCAGTATTCCACTGATATATAAAATAATGTACCTTTGTGAAATAGGTGCATACATTAATGGGAGCTTTAAGTGTTGATTTCTCTGTTTCTGTCACCATTATAATATTACTTAATCACAGCTATTTGTATCTAATTTACCCAAGAGTATTTTTAATAGAAGCATAAAAGAAGTTCAATGCTGGATATGAAAAGAAAAGGAATTGGGGTCCAGTCTCTTTGGCAAATACTCCTTAACAAGGTAATTCTTTAAAGGCATATCACATAGCTCCGAGAGAATAAAACAAACACTTCAGAGTAATTCTGGTCTTTCAGATAAATACACAATTAGATTATATGATTCACATTAGATGATGTTAGTTTACATAGGAAAATATGTGGCACATTCCCAAGGAGTAAGGAAGATCTATATAACTGGAGAGACCTTTAACAAGGCCGTGCTCCCCCCTGTTAAATAATAAACCAGAAATAATGTTTAAGTGTTAGAGCTTTTGTGATATGTTTGAGAGCCCTTCTTACAAATTATGAGTAAAATTAACTGCTGCTCATTCTTATGCCTGCTATCAAGTTTTTACACACCAATACATCAAGGTTTTTCACATGTCAACATACTAATAAATGTATATCCTTAACGTTCATGAGACATAAAGGAACACATCTAAGAACAAATAGGTAACTGATTTATAGAAAAGTAAAAAAAAAGTAAATTGGATCATTAGGAACATGTCTGTTTTGGGGTTTGTGAAATAAAAATTATGGATATCCCATTAATGAAAGGTAGGGAGAACTTGTTTGCTACATAGTTTTATTAAGACAAAGTTTTTATTTTCAGGTAGAGTAGACAAATGATTTAAGATACACAAAGGACACAAAGTGGTGGGAACTGAGGTGAGTTTGTCATCTTTTCCCTGGCAGACAGTGCAGCAGGCAAGTGAATGGACTATGGTGGGTCTTCCCAACGCAATCCAAAAGCCTTTGTTCACTTGGTCCCTTCCTTTAATGTAAGTGAAGACTTTTATGTGAGTGAAGACTGTAGGACTGCCTCCCCTTTGACAGCATCATCCAGAGAGCTCTCTTTTTGGCTGCATGTTCCCTTAATGCTCCCATAATGAATGTATGGTTTATTTCCAGCACATCTAATTATCTGTTTATACTTTACAAACCACTCTGAGAGCGTTTTTTCTTCTTTACCCTGGCACCCACATATATTTTTTAGTATTTCAGGGACATTTTGCTAAAAATGTTTAAAACTACATGCGGCTGATGCAGAATGTGGATATCATTGTGGTACAACCCAAAATTATGCCCTACAACGTGACACACATAAGTACGTCATAACCAGTCCACCCAGCCTTAACAGTTAAGGTTGCCACTTCCATGTCAAATGAGAGGCAAACCTGGCAGGCAGGTTATGAGCAAGCCACGTAGCCAATCCTTCCCTGAACTTTACGTTGGCAGAATAATAGTAGTTTTCTCTCTGTTTTGAAATAAGAGATGCGGCGGTGTTAGAATTAATGAGATGTCCAGTCTAAATGCAATCACTAAAATTAGCAGAAGCAAGAGGTATCACATGTGATGTAAAGGTCTTTTATTTTTTCCCCACTTGTTCTCCAGTACTGACTTGAATGGTTTGTGTAATGAATAATACTACGCCTGTTAATGAGGACAGGCCTGTTTAAATAGAGAAATGGTATTCTCTGCTTATTCATGTGCGTTGTTTATAGGGGAGTGAAACGTCCAAGGTTAAATGTGAGCACTGTGTCTTCAGGGTTTCTTGACCAGACATGCATACCCATAGATACGCACTGCTGTAGGTCAGGGTCCTCCTTCTTTAAGACTTAAAAATTATCTGATGAGAAGACCAGCAAAACCCCGGATGAATATAAGACACAATGAAGGTCTCAGATTTTAAGAGGAGTGTAGCTTTGGATTTTTTTTTCTTCTTCTTTTGTTACAACCACATATACCTGACATAGGTACAGTATCGATCTGCCTACTGGTGGTGAAGCTGGCTTTTTGTTCATCTGGTGGTTGTGTTACCCTAAAGCTGCATGTCAGTTCATCAAAATCAATTCCCTTTTGATTTTTGCAACAGCAGAGATGGGTCAGCTAACAAATGACAAAGGGCCCTATTCATGACAAAGCGATTGTTGCATTACAAGTACAATTTTGTAGGAATTTAACAAAAAAAAAAGAAGCGCGAGAACACAATTTTACTGCATCATTTACTGTCTCACATGATTCCTCAGACCTCTTGAATGTCACATAATACAGTGTTTAGACTGTCGTCTTCAGAGTAGACTAGTCACCTTCTTAAAGAGAAACACACTAGATTCAGCAGTGCATATTTTTTCAATAGAAAAAAATGTTCTTCATTTAAACATATTTCCTAACACTTTGCAATAAATACAGAAACACCTTGACTGATCAGACAGAACCCCCTCCATATTACTCACAATATTCTCTTCAGTTTATTTTAGTTTCTTAGCACAGATTACATAGGTGAGGCAAGAGCTCACTGGTCCAGTGTGTGAATTGATCAGTTCTGCTAAACAGTTAGAAATGCCTCCTGCGAGGCTGGCTTGTCTGCAAAGCTCAGACAGAACCTCAAGAAAGATCCACTTGATAATTTTGCAGAGATTTGTACCAGCTCATGCCAACAACTGACGCAAATGTATGAATTAACAGAGGGAGGGTGTGAATTAACATTTTCAGGAAACAAAATTTTAAAGCTGACATTTTTGCCTGAATGAGAGTTTGTATTTCAGCAACACTGAGCTCATGCGGACCATAGATGTCTTTCTTTGTAGACACTTAACAGATGAATGGCAAGTCTGTACATAAAAATCCAGTTTAAACACTTTAACTTAGACACAAACATGAGCGTGAAAGTTTTCCGTGGGTCTGGGAGTGTCCTTACTTACATCCATATGTGGAACATCCTGGGCGTATGTTTTAGCTCTGTTGTAACACCAAAGCTTGGAAAACTGCTGACTTACTGGTTGGAGAGTTGGAAAAGGGACGCTTGTAATCTCTTCATTTTCAACAGCCCTGGTGTAGTGCTCTAGGAAGGCAAGGATTTAGCAAGCTGGTTGAGCTAGTTCCCATCTCTGATGGTTGTTAACTTTTGTCTTGAACTGAGATACTGTCACCTACTTGGTGCCTAACTGGCCGCACAATTGTCCCAAAGACCGGCGTGCTGGATGTTTTGTGCCTCGGAAGGCTGTAAACTCTTTTCACATTTGTCCTTTCATAAAGTTTTCTGAGCCTTTTTCTCCAGGAATTCTGAAGAATCATCAATATTTATTTAGCTGTAACAGGGAGCAGAAAAGCCTTTCTCATGATTGACTTGTCTAAGAGCGGTTCGTCAGCATTGAGCGGTCGGCGAGGAACACCTTTGGAAGTGTTGCGGTGGGATGGCGTACAGCTTCTGGGAAGGAGGCAGGCTCCAGCCTCTACCTCTGCCGGCTAATCTGCAAAGTCTTTGCCTTCACAACCCAGCCCGAGGGTTTCCAAGCGCAGATTTAGCTCTCCCCATCTGCACTGATGGCCAAGACATAGGCTTTTGGAGAGGTGATATGGCTGGGGGGCAGGCTGGCACCCTCCTCAGAATTGGGACTGCATCTACCCCAAACTTTCTGTATCTCCACACGTCCATGGAAAGGAAAACCATTAGGCCACTCTGGGCTTGATTTTGTTGTTGTTGTTATTGTTGGCTTTTTTTTATTGCTGGAGAACTCAAAAGAGAAGCAGTTGCTGTTTGTCAGTCAAAGGGAATAAAAATGCAAACAATGACAGTATTATGCCTGTATGGATGTATGATTTGCATTTAGATTTATGTAAATAGCTATGGAAATTAAGTTGGCACTTGGCTTTCAGTAGGTTACTGATACGGCTTGTGGAGCTGCAAAGTTTGAACAGCTACATTTCAGTTCCTTTGGCCACGGGAGTAACTCTTCTCTGCTTAAACAGTAGATTGGTCACTCTTCCTTTTTAGTTTTTGCAAGATGCTACACATTTTCCCCCAATTATGAACTTGAAACTATTCAAACTGTTTGTTTTTAGCCCCAGAAGTTTTAAGCATGCAGATGCTTTTTCGGCGTGTGCGTATTCTTGTGTGTTTTAATAGGCACAGAAACATCAATTTACCGATCTCTTCTGCAGAGGGATTAGACGCCAGTAGCCAGGACCATGTTGGGACAGCCTTTTCACAGCTGTTTAAGCATAGAATAAAACCCCTTATTGATCCTACTGAAACACCTAAGACATGGCTATTATTATTACATATCCATTTATCCTCTGGTGTTACATTTGTCTTATAGACAACACTTTTTAACCAAGGTGTTGTCCAGACAGCTGGGAAAATGCATTACTCGTGGGGACGTGCTGCTGTTTGTGCTCTCTGCCGCAATCTTGTTCTTGCTATGAATGGGAATATCACATTAACTTCATTGGGAACAGACTGAGTCTGCCAGGCTTGGATAAATGTATATGTCAATGTTCCGTTTGGAACTGTGCAGCTCTGAAACGCCTTTTCCTTAGGACTACTTTAAGGTCACAGTATCTACAAGTACTTTAATCACAGTTAATACATTCCCTTTGCCTATTTCATATTTTCTGACACACTCGATGACATTTGCTTCTCCTGTAATAAAAAATACGGAGTGCCATTCCTTTCCGCTGGCACAGGCATGTGATTTAACTTGGGGTCTGCCTGGTGCAGAGATGCTGGGAGTTTATCAGGGCATTTTTTTTCTGCCGGCAGTCTCTTTCTGGGGAGTTTGTCGGTTTGCAAGCTATAATGAGAAGTGGGTTAAAAGAAAAAGGGCATTTTAGTGGAGGAGGGAATTAAAATTCAGCAGCCTAATATCAGCCGTAGTTTATAACAGGGCCCTATAAAAGGCAGCTCTGTGTCTTTTTTTGTGTGCACTTTTATTTCCTTTGATATCAGCAGGGGAATTTTCTCTGCAAGACCCATTCCCATCTCACTTTTCTGCTTTCAGATCCCTGCTGCTCTGGGTTTTCTCCTTTCATTTTGATATATGTTATATTCTTCAACCTTCCCACTTGAAGGTTGTAGGAAGCTCGATATTGCCCTTAAAATTAGAGAACACAATTGACGTGAAAATTCTTCAAGGGGTGGCCCTGCTTTTCATATATGTTGAAAAGAATCCTTCCACTTACCGGGAGGCCTTGGCAGTGGTAGAGGTGAAATTTTCGGGAGACCGCCCTATGCCTAACGAAGTTGTACTGGAGACGGTAACTTGCTACCAGCGGTTCCAGCTGTACCGTATCCTTACTAAGAATGTATTTGAGTATCCTGTAGTTGCACCAGAAGAAGACGCAATCATGGGTTTACGTACATACGCCCGCCTCTAATGCTGCTACTGAAGGAAAAACGTGTTGTAATGAACTGCCGCTCGGACGTTTGCCCCCCCCGAAACCTGGCGAGCTCCCTGCTTTGGTTTGGAGTCCTTTCTCTCCTGGACTTCCCAGGACAGAGGCTGAAAAGCTGGTCAGGTGCTGCCGCAGAAGCGGAGAACGTCTTCGCGGACGCCGACCGCAGCGCGGTCAACGCCTTACGAAGGAAATTGCGCTTGAAGCTCCTGCGACGGACGCCCCATGCTCGTCGTTGAGTCTTGGGGGGCTGGGGGTGACCCCTGGGGGGGTGGGAAGGCAGCCCCAGGGCAGGGGGGGGCTCAGCACCCCAGCTCCGCTCCAGCTGGGGCTCCGGTGCATTTCTGGCTCTTGCAAATAGATGGCACTTTTGACTTGTGCTAGAGCAATGCCGTCGGTAGGATGCAATACCTGGAAAAAACCCGCTCGGTAGGGTTTTCCAAAGTCGGGCACGTATTTGTTCTTGCTTACATCGGGGCAAGAGAAATGAGGCAGATTCAAACAGTCGGGCGTGTGTATCTCAGCTTAAAAATACAAAAATTAACCGGTAGAATGGGCAAATCGAGTACATTTGTAATGTCTGTTCAGACGCATGCACTGGATTCTCGGGGCAAGCTGGCAGAGAATTATCGTTTAATAGTGAGTTGCTTTAAAGGCGGACTCGGCGATTGCCACAAAAGTCTCTTATTTGCTGCTTTTCTGGTCTACACGTGTGCACACAGAGACACACATACACACAGGGGGGAAAAATCAGCCTGTTGTCTTGCAAGTGTTACTTATCATATTAATTAAAATCTGGTGACACGATAACACTAGCAGCTGTGTGGGAAAGCGAGGGAAATTAACAAACGTTTGATTTGTTGTGTTGCTAATGTGACACTTATTATACAGGTCACAGTAAAACAATACCTCAGCCAAAATATGCTAATACTGCTGGAGAACTGTTGCAGTTGTAAAAACATTGGTGTTTATTATAATGAGGCAAAATAGCACGTTACCTTTAGCAGAGTGAACTGCTGTTTCTCAGGGCAAGAATCTGAAGGTTTAATAAAAAAAAATTTAAAAAGATGTAGAGGAAAAATAAAGTGAGCTGGTTATACTTACAAAGCCATTAAAAAAAACCCAACCTCAGGTATGAAAAGGACGTACAGCTCTTAGAAAGCAAAATATGTAATTTCTAATGGACATGGATTAAATGGAGGATGCCTGCAGCTTCTTCGTTTAGCATTCCAAGGAACTTTGTTACAAGAACAAAAGAAAATGATTTACTAAGATACAAGTTATGCTATAAAATACTCGTAGCACTGGAAATGTAATTACATTTAGAAATGGATGTACTAACTGCCCTTTTCCCCTGAGGAAAACTAATATGTAAGCTTATTTTTAATGGTGGCTTATATCCAATCAACCAGTTTGATGACATTTTTAAACAAAGACCTCTGGACCTTAAATAATTATTCCCGTGCAATTGTTGGATCACATATAATTGCTTGCTGTTTAGTACCTCTTCCCAAACTTAATTGCACTGTGCTCTGGATCTGAGAGCTTTTTTATATGTATAAAAATAAATAAATTTACATAAATTCACATCTGAAATAGGAAAAATTCTTCCCACAATTGAAGTAAAAATTAAGAGTATGCATTCAGCATTTTGTAGCTATTTACATCCTCCCAGGAATAATTTAATTTTTACCTTTTCAAAGGTTTCTTTCATTTCCAGGGCATTTTCTCAGTCTTTATACCATATTTTTGAACCCAAGGAAGGATTTTTATTTTTTTTTTCTTTCTGGTGTTTTGATCATTTTACTGAAATGGGGTGTATGAAGTCAACCATTTGTTTGACAGTCTTTGACAGCAGATTATGTAGATTTTGCCTGACAGAACACTAGTCATTCGGAACTGAATTCCGACTGAGCAGTCTAGATCAGAGGTCAGGCTGCGGGGTACAAATCGGGACAGATATTTCACCTTGCTGTGCGAAAGGACACAAAAAAGCACACGAATCCAGAATTGGTAAGAACTAAAAGGTTAAAGCAGAGGTGATGCAATTACACAATATTTACAGCCTAAGATTGTGCTAAAGTCCTTTTGAACCTCCCGACCCTCCAGTTCACAGAGGAAGCGGGCTCTGATTTGGAAGTCCTCCCCGAAGAAATGTAAATGCACACTTTAAAGATCTGCTTTGTGCCAAAATACTAAAATATACCTGTTGTCACCTGCGTTTCCCATCATTCACCTTGGTTTCAGTTTCAAATGGGTATCGGAATACCTAGGTGCACATGCCAGAAAACAGTTCCTTATTCCTCCCCCTTTTTCAGAATAATGCCAGTAAAAAAAAAGAAAAAAATACCAAGAAGAGAAAAGATAGTTGTTTAGGGCAAAACTCAGGTATAGAACCCAGGGACTAGATATGTTGATTTTTCAGATGAAAATTGCCAGGTGCAAAATTGTAATGCTGAGATCCTGAATGCAATTATTGGTAAATTAAAGCCCCC
>JANZLQ010000060.1:1592397-1629066 GCA_026212715.1 Elanus axillaris
CCCAACTCCCTCAGCCTGTCCTCATAGGAGAGGTGCTCCAGCCCTCGGATCATCCTCGTGGCCTCCTCTGGACCTGCTCTAACAGGTCCATGTCTTTCTTGTACTGGGGGCCCCAGGGCTGGATGCAGTACTTCAGATGGGGTCTCACCAGAGCGGAGCAGAGGGGCAGAATCCCCTCCCTCGACCTGCTGGCCACGCTGCTTTCGATGCAGCCCAGGATACGACTGACTTTCTGGTCTGCCAGCACACATTGCCAGCTCATGTCCAGCTCTTCATCCACCGGTACCCCCAAGTCCTTCTCGGCAGGGCTGCCCTTCATCCCCCCAGCCTGTATTGATACGTAATTACTGATTTTCTTTTTACTATTCTTCACTTAGTAACTCCCACTTTTTTGGAGGGGGAGTGGCAGCAAGAAAGGCCACTTGTCCTGTGGGATTGTGTTAATGTCTCCTAGAAATGTGTGCTCTTATTGGGGAAAAAGTGCTTTACCTACAGTCAATCCTGCAGAAATGTGGGGTGAGATCCCAAGACTCCCAATACATATTTTACATAAAACATCAGTTTGGTCTTTAAATAGCAGTCCCAGAAGTGCAAGGCATTTTATTATCCATTAAGTTACTTAGCATCCACTATATTTTTTTTAAAGTTATTTTCCCTAGAGGAGTTCCTAATATATGGTATTCCAGCACAGAGGAAAAAGACCAAAGTATCTACAGCAAATAATCTTCTGCTAAATTCAATCCTTATAATTTATGAAGTGTAGTAGATAGCAGTAGGAGTGCTGAGAGATCCATAGGATATCTCTTTAAATTTAGGATCTGTCCTGGACCTCTGAATGGGCAACATGGCAGAGCTTCTTTATCTTTTTTATAAGAAGGGGAAATACTTATTTCTTTGTTCCAGAATACCTCTATAGTCAGTGTTCTTCTGTGTTGGTTTATAGTGGGCAAGTCTAGATGTAGGCATGTATGGGAGGGGGCCAAGTGGGTAGGTACTCCTGGAGAACAGGAGAAGGCAGACCAGAGGCACTGTACATATTTTAGCTGTGCAGAACCTCGCTGGAGAAGCCTACCCTAGAAGCTTACTACAAATTAAAGGGTTTGGCACCAGATTATGGACCTTAAAACCAAATGGACACCCTGCTGGTTACTCCTGGGGAAAAAAAGAGGTGTGTGGACGGGGGGTTAGTCACATCTCCTCAGATGTCTACCAGAAGAAGTTAATCTCTTTACAGGCCATATTGAGCTGAAATGAGTCTTCTGCTCTGACTTGCCAGGCTCTCTGCATGGGCTGATAGGCACCTGGGTCAGGTTTCTCAAAAGGGGAGAAATTTGTTTCCACAAGGTTTCTTCCAAGGCAAAGGTGAGATCAAAATCTCATGTTTTCTGTGTTGAGGCAAACAATCCAATATGAAGAACAAAATGTGAGGGGCGATGAATTCTGGAAACTAAGAAAATTAGTTATTGATTTTAATGGAGATACAGAAAAGGAAGCCTGAGCTTTGCCAAAGGAATTAAGCGAGGAAGAAAATAAAAGCTTCTTCCAAAAGGAGAAGCTGAAACTTATGAAAGTGGCATGCTCGGGGATGGGTTATGGCCTTGAAGTTAATACCGCCAGGGACAGCAGCCGGAGAGTGGGGTTTTTTTTTTCCAGTTTCCTGAATTACTATTATCACTTTCTTAATTCTGTTGGCTTTCAGCTGCCCAACTCACCAGTAGGCATAGGTTTGCTTTAGTCATTATAGTGCTAAAGTATTACAGCAGATACACAGATACCGTGTTTGAAGGCATCCTCCAGATTACATGAAGTGCGGAGATAAAGTTGCATACCACCACAATACGGATTCATTTTCTGGGGTTTGTTGTTATTATTGTTAAAAAACATTCATTCTTCAGCAAAATTTCCAAATAAGCAAAAAGGGGTTCTGCTTGACTCTCCTGTTGTAATGCATGTGGGCTCGTTATTCAAACCTTGATCAGATTTCATTGTGCGGTGCACTAAGGTGGAGTTCTCTGAGAACAGATGTAATATTGGAGGGAGACTCCGTGATCCCTCTAACTGCTGCGTGGTAGGCAGGTAAGAGCTTCTCTGGAGACTGTTCAGGACATGAGGGACAAAAGGGATTTATAGAAAGGTATTAACGAAGGTTTGTGGTAGCTGAAGGATGCAGCTGAGCACGCCGCTCCGACTGATGATCTCCTTTTAAGCTTTCCTATGCCCCTGTTGCTCTCAAACTGGCTGATGCACAAAGGACAGTATCTTTCTCCCTTTAGACTGCTACAAAGTCTAGCAAGAGGTGTCTTAAAAGTCCCTCCAAAGGGGACGGAGATGGGGTTTGGTCAGTTGGCAGCTACCTATTGCAGCTCTCTGGAAAAGTGTGGCAAGAGCAAGACTCCATCTCTAAATTAGAGAAGAAACTTCTGGGGGAAGGAATGATTCTAAAAGTTGGTCTGCCTACCCGTGTAATGATGGCTAAACCACAGAGATTTGTAAACTCTCCCCAAAGACGGTGACTGTAGACCTCAGACGATGAGGCTGGAACGCAGGGATGTGACTGCTTGTTACTACTCAGCCAGCAGATTTCAGCCAACCCTCATTTGAAGTCTGTTCTTTCTGAGCATTGCAGACTGCGGCGTCGCTCTCTTACCAAGTCACTAATCCATAATGAGAATATGAGTCTGTTTGCCCCAATAGGAGTGATCACCATTTTTTTAAAAGAAAAAGAAAACAAAGCACTGCAGCAACTATCCTAAATGCTCTCAGCGAAGCGGAGCTGCCGTGCCTACCATGACATGGAAGCTTTTGTCCTCCTTATTTTTGAAACACTTTGAGGTTGAAATGACTCAATTCAGCAGAGTCCGTTTCCTTTCAGGTTCATTTCTTTATGATGCTACAAGAGGAATAACTTTCAGCTTCCAGCCACCCACAGAAGGTGCAGGATAGTGCATCTGGTTTATGTGCTTTGTGTACACAGCGGCTGCTGATTATATATTATTCACCAACACGCTAAGTACAAAGGCGGATAGTTGCCATGTTTGATAGGTTAATTTTAAAGGGGTTTTGTTAGCAAACAAATCTTAGAAATAAAGCAGAAAAATGCCCAAGTTTGATTCCAGCCTCTCCCCCTCTCCCAGGGAGGAGCTGCTTGCCTCTTCAGCAAGAATTCAAATGAATTGAAAATTCCTTTAGAACTGACAGCCCGAGTGTAAGAATGATAAACGGCTTTGGCCTTGATAATTTTTATTAAGCACTAAATGTCACATTTAACCTGCATTACTGAAAGCAATTACCCATGTATCAACAGTCAAGCAGTGCAGAGCTAGACGCCTGAAGCAGCAGCATTATGCTCCATCTGGGAATAAGGATTTTCAATTAGAAGGCAAATAGCTGGAGAGGGGATCAAGTCCTCCAGTGGCTCCCAAAGGAGGTCTATGAGAAGCAAAGTCTTCATATCCAAGTAATCGCAGGCAATGTCAACAGAGCATTCCAAACCATCTGCTGCCAGAGTAGCGTTTACTTTATCAAATCTCAATATTTACAGAACACTGATCAGCTCGTGGGACCAGGATGGCTCACTGCCAGGGTGTTCTGGGAAATTCATTTTAAGGTGTGTTTCAGTAGGCTAATTAATTTACAAGCACCTGTTTCATCACTGGGAGCTGTTAGCACACCAGATGAGCTGCAGCAGGGGAAGGGGACTTTTTATCCCAGCTAAATTGATTTCAATTGATTTTCATTTACTGATGGCACAGTTGTAGTTTAATATGAGCATGGCCTAAAGTCTTTTTGTTTCTTAATGTATAAGCCAGTTTAGATGGCTTATTATTTACAAATATACTTTGGCTTTAGGAGACCAATGAGATTTTTTTAAGTTAAATACAGCACCCACCTTCCTACAGCAAGGTATATTGTACACATCCTATTCCACTTTGGTTAATTGTGGGTTTTTTTTCAATTCTATGCTGTTTAAAAGAGGGGAAAAAAGGACATCTTTTTCTCTTAAAAGATGGGCCTAGTTCTGTTGGTGCGTCATTCAGAAAGGGTCTGTGAAGGAAACATCATGCTGTAAACCTCTCTGTACCCAGCACCGGGAATCACGCCGGGCACCGAGGTTCCTGACTTCTGTGTCTCCGTTTCCTCCATCAACAATATAATAACTATAATAACTTCTTACACTACTCTTCACATCATGGAGCCAATTCAGGATTAATTAATTCATGTTTGAATGTCGTTTTGCACATGGAAAGTTCAGGATGTTTCTAGTTAAGATGTGGCAAGTGGCACAGAGGAGTGATTTGCAAAGCCAAATGAAGAATTTTTCTAAGTATGGTGTTTGGAATTAGGGCTATTTTTCCTGGCCAGCTGCAGAGCTTCCCCAGCCCCTGTGTGCAACCCCAGTAATGGCCAAGAGCTACGTTACATAGAACAGTCTTCTTCAAAGGAAGCGGGACTTTCGAACGTAGACTATTTTCACAACAAAGTACTCAGGTCTGAGTGATGGATCAAGAATGAATTGCAAATATTATTTTTCCTAAAATTTTAGAGAGAGAGGTTTGAGAAAATAAATCAGGGATTAACTTCAGAAGAACGTGTATTAACAGAACAGGATAAGATTTAAAAGGCTTGGGAATTCCTGGGACTCTTACATTGCCTGTGAGGCTTTCACTAGGTCTTCGTGTCCCTCAGTTCTCATGCTGTAAAATTAGGATAATATTAGCTGCCCCACCTGCCCTGTTCAGCATCTTGAAATTGGGCGTGGGGTGACTGTGTTCTGCCATGTGCTGTTACAGCAGTTTTCACCTTACTGTTCCAGTATTGGTTGGTTCATCTTGACACCGCAGTAGTAGAAAACGGGAATAATGATAATTTTATTGCAGCACCGTAAAGATTACTTAAGCCATATTGACTTCCTCTCATCACTCCTATAGTACAATTATTGTCCTTTTGGGTTACTGGTCTAGATCTTCTTTACGCTATGGATGCGTGGGGTCTATATGACACGGAGGGAAGATGTCTCAAAGAAGGCAATGTAAATTAGCAGGAGATAGCATAAATAGTGTAGGCAGCTGGAAGTTCAGCTTAAATATCAGTTTGCTTTTATCTTCAGGTCCGTGGTCACCTGGTAAGTTTTGGGCTACTTCTTCAGGAACAACAAAAATAATTTAAAAAAACCCCACAACCTAATCTCATATTACGTTATATAACAGCCTATGTGTATGAAGGAGTTTGAGTCAGCCTCTACTAAAGGAGTTTTGAAGGTCCGTGAATGGGAAAAAAAATGTGGAACTACTCATCTGGTGAAACAACGGTAATCTTTTGCTTTAAAATTTATTCAACAGTTTTGTGTTTCAGCCCTTGGAAAGAGGGAGAGAGAGCTTGAGTCTTCTTTGTGCCCTCCTTTCAGTGTAAAATGGTTTTGTTTGTTTAAAATTTACTCCTTCCCTGGTCCTGGTCTGACATACTCCGTGTCTTTGGGTGCAGTTTGAGAGAAGAGAGCTTATTTCCAGCCTTTGCGTTTGTTATCTATTGGCTAGAGGGGTTTTTCGAAAAGAATGATTTATGCATGGAGCTGTTAGGAGTTAGCTTGTTTTTATTTTGCTGGGGAGGGAAAATAATGGATCGGAAATACTTGCAGAAGGAGGAAAAACTTTCTATGGGTATCTACACCATTCAACCTTACGATTAATCCACATCCACGATCTCATCCAGTTTCTAATGTTAAAAGCAATGTGCTGGGATTTATTTGTCTGTTTCTTACCTTTATGTGTAGAGAAATGGGTAGAGAAGGGGTTTTGCTGAGGGTGTTTTTGTGGCTTTTGTGGTGTGGTTTGTGGTTTTTTTCCTGCGAGGCACATGTCATTGTTTCTCTCATCTCAGAGGCTGTTCGGCCACAGTAATACCTGTGTCTGAGGGGTCTCCTTCATATGGAAAATGAAGAAAATTCAATAATGTTGCAAGGCTCGGAGGCGTCTTTAGTTTGCTCAGTGTCCAAGATAAAGGTAGTTAAGTGTGATCATAAATTTGTTGCTTATAGCGTGTTGACCAAGTTCTTGAGTTTATGCAAAACAGAAAATGCAGCATTTCTTGCTTCAAGGAACTACCTTAGTCTAATTCAATTTTTTTAAAAATTGGCCACATTCTATTCCTGATTTTTAGAGGACATGTTCCGCAAAAATTTCAACTTTTCAAGGAGGAAAAAGTAACTGTGTGAAAATGAGAAAGCTGCAGTTTCTCAAGACAGCTGGGATTTGCTTTGACTTCTCAAATCTGAAAAATAACTTTGAAGAAGGAATGACTATCAGAAAACGTTATGAACATATTAAAAAGTAGGTCTGCAGTCCTAAATATACGACACTGGTTGTTATAGAGTCATTGTTGGTTATGCTTAAAAGCATCTTTTTCTTTCTGAATTCTTCCCAATTCAGTGAAAAAGAATTATTTATTCCACAGTATTAATTTTTTCCATAATGCAATCAGTACAGTGATGGATATTTTACATTTGAAAGAAATTTCAGTAGTGATGTAGATCAGGCAAATTGAGAGAGAGCGAATTCTGACTTTTTAGGATCATTTTGGTATATCTCAGGGTTTCAGAACAAGATGAAATTATTTCCATCTACAAAGAGTTGTGTCAGTCGTTTAACGTGCACATAAATAACAAGAGAGTAAAATCATGGACTCTCTGAAATCGATGGCAAAATGTTTCACTGGATCTAAGTTTTTACTCCACCAGTAAGTTTTGAGAAAACACGTTGAATTTTCTCCTGCAGTAATTGTCCTGAAGTAATTTTTTTAATGTCTTGCAGAGGCTGCAGTGAATAATGTGGTGGGCCAGCCTGGGGCTGCCACCCAGCAGGTCATGAAATGAGGGGGTGGGGGAGACGGTGTCCCTGATGGTACCCTCAGAAGTGATGCAACTACACAGCAGAAAATAGACTGGAAATCCCATTTATTCCTAGTACCCTACCACTAGAGGCATGGGTTTGTGCCAGGTATTTTGCAGACAAGCGTGCTAACCTGATGATTCCCGGGTACTGTTAGTTGTGGCGTTTTATTGCTAGGTGTTTGCGTGCGCTGGGACAGGTGCTTTATTTGCTAAAGAAACTCAATAAATCTTTAAAATGTTGCCGTTTGAGCACAGCTGAGTAGCAGCTGCAGGAACAAAGTTGGGTGTATTTGCTCAGTGTTGCTGTTTGTTGTGGTGGAGGTTTGTTCCTTGCAGCGCAGAAAATACAGACCTACTCCTTAAGTCCTGGACTTCGTGTGGCCATTGACTTGTTGTACAGAAGCCACCAAAAAGCTTTAATTACTACATACAGATGTCTGTACCCCGTGACGCGGAGGCGAAAGGATCTATATTTAACTTTTAACGGGGTCCGTGATCTCTTCAGTCCCTGTGCTCATTTGCTTTATGCTTCTACTTCAGCACCCTGTCGCAGCCCGGCTTCCCAGGGCTCTCACGAGGGTGATTCAGCGTACTGCAATTTTATTGCTGGTAGTTCTGTTTTCTTTAATGGGGTTTGTTTTACTTTGCAATATTACTTTAAGCTCTGATCTGTTGTAGGATAAAGATGTTATTATGACAGTGTTAGCTTCCCTGTAAATTACGGTGCCTTGAGGATTGCATTTTGAGACTTCATGTAAACACTTTACAGAGCTAATAACACAGATACCATATGTAAAGCTTGAAAAATATTTAAATAGGGCACATTTGAAAGAATAAAATAATCAAAAGGCTTTTTGGGGAATAATGAAGATTACACTGAATTGTTTAAACTCAATGTACAGCTTTTAAAACATAACCCATATACCATCATCCATTTTCTCTTTTCTTCCTGCTTACCTACAATTTATTTGAACTATTGGAATATGTTTTCAGCAGAATTCCTTTACAGTAATTGACGAGATCTCTGGGATAATGTCTTTGGAACAACAACCTTTCCTTTAATGTAACAATCATTAGTCATTTTTGTTAACAGTCTTGACTAGAAGAACAACATTTGTTGCAAAAAAAAGAAAAGGAGCAAGCTAGCTTGCTGCTTGGACAGAAATGCACAACTTTCTGTGATGGCTGGATGTTTTGGTTGACTCCAAGTGGGTTTTTTTTAATCCCCTTGCAAGCAAAATATCCTCAAGACTGCAGTTGGTAGTTTGAGTTACAGAGGAACTGCAGCCATCAAGGGTTACTGCTAATATAATATTTTCAGTATAAGACTTTCGGTGGAGACTGAAACACAAGCCCAACCTTTGATCAAAATGGAGTGTTTATTATTTCATTTTTCTTATAGTACTTGTTCTATAGTATAGTTCGAACACTGTCCCTTCCCTTCCCCTCCCTTTCCCTCTCCTCTTCCACCAAACTTTTATCTCATTCGATTCCATTGACTTCCCTGGAGTTGTATGTGTGTGAGTAAAGCAAGTATTTTTTTCCCAGTTTTAGGCACTGTGCAGCTCTATTAAACTATCATCTGGCTTATTTAAAGAAAGTCCCATAGCAAGTCCATGTCATTGTAGTTATTGTCAGCTGCCGTAGGAAACGATTGGGAGGTGTAATGGGATATACAACAAAAACATGGTGGTCCTGCTGCTTCATCTGCTTCATCATCCCCGTCCTGGTGGTGGTATTTTTTCAGCTGGTTGGGTTGGGTTGTTTGGTTTTGGTTTGGGGTTTGAGTTGGGGTTTTCTTGGGAGGGCTATTGACCAATTTGATATTTTCCTTCAGTATTCTGTGGGTTTTAAATAAAGCCCCACTTCTCCAGTTAACCTGTAGAGCTAGCGTTGCTCGCGCTTCTTCAGTATGACTTCTGATCTGGGGTTATACGTGCAACAGTTCTGTGGCTCTTGGTGAGCAGAACTCGCCTAGATAAGCCAAAGTGAATCTTCCTGAGGAATTAACTCCGAAGTTAATGGTGTTACTTGTCCGAGCAGAGTCTCTCCTTGCAGGCGCCAGCACCGGCAGGTCCTGGCTCTGCAGCTCGGAGGAAAGCCACCTGGAGATCACTGACAAATTACTTGCACGTTGTTTTGGTGACCCTGTCTGAGCACTATCAGATAAATCCACCTCCTCGCGTCTACCTCCTCCTTCTCTTTGTTCCCGAATCTATTTCTTGCTGTCAAGGAATCTGAAGACTTGTAACTAGGGCCTGAATCATCAGAAAATGGCACCTACTGCGTTACTGTCCTTCTCCAGCGTGAGGCTGAATGACTCTGTGGTTTCCCATATAAAAAGTGTCTTTTGTGAGAATGCCTCTTTGTTTAAACAAAAAGAGAGAGAGGGAGAGAATGAAATATACTATGGAATACTCAAGCAGATGCTTGGCATTATATTAACACATGTATTATGGCGTATCATGTAATGGTACACTGTGGGGAATAGTAATGAATAGTTTGGAGCACAATAATGTGCATTGTTGATGTTTGTTAAAATAAAGATATTCAATTTATAATAAAAGGGATTA
The DNA here is from genome assembly GCA_026212715.1 of Elanus axillaris. Classification (NCBI taxonomy): domain Eukaryota; kingdom Metazoa; phylum Chordata; class Aves; order Accipitriformes; family Accipitridae; genus Elanus; species Elanus axillaris. The sequence goes on from JANZLQ010000060.1 coordinate 1,601,857, forward strand.
AAAGCTTAATTCATGACTATGTTAATATTTGTCTGCAAGTACACAGATAAATGGTAACGTACCTTATCACATTAAACACCTGCACGTACAAGTTCCCCTGCTGAGATCTCCATGGGATTGTATGTTTTACAGAGCTTAAACTTTCATTTCCCAAAATAATGATATCATTCATTTACAGATATAGATAGGCTCTTCTTACTCAAACTCTATCCTGAAATGAGAATTGTTACTTCAACTACAAAAATGTGGGATTAATTACCACAGTGATTGCCTGCTGCATCATCTGATGGTATTTGTATATAGATTTATATATTTTGCAACAATCTGATTGCCTGACAGAAGTGAATTAAGACTTTCAAAACTACACTGCTGTTAAAGGTAAATGATACCTCCAGCGCGGATGTGATGAGCCAGGTGGTGGTGGCAAACGGATCTCATCTCCACGCAGATCTCCCAGCATCTTCCCTGTATTTCCCACATGCCGTCCTCTGTGAACAACAGAAAAGAATGTGCATTTGTGAAGAAAATGCATAATTAAGGAGGGTGATTGATGTCTGAACTATTTCATTGTTTAGCTCCGCTGTGCAAGCGTTTAGAGGCGTGCTGGATGCCTGCGCAGTCTCCGTGTATGTACCTGGAAGCATCCAAAGGACAAAATGTCAGCAGAAGCACCCACCGTATTCCCCCTCCATGAAAACTATCATCCAAAATAAAATGGCAATAATTCAGACTCTCTTTGCTTGCCAGCTTTGCTAAAAGTAGGATCAGAAAAGGAAAACAGCGCTGTGAAAGCCTGACTAAAAGTGACACAGAGCTGTCCTGAGCAAAGTCACCAACCTGGGCACTTGGAAGGACTTGGCTGTGTGAAGGCAGTTCGGAGAAATCCTGCGGACACCAAACAGGGACATCTTTCCAGAGTGGGGGAAAGAATTCTGTAAACCAGAAGACGTTGTCCAGGAGCGCCCAGGCTTACGGCTGCATCGTATAGTCAAAACATCCTGGCTAACACAGGTACAGCAAGCCGGCTTAAAACTCCTGAACTTTGCTGTCTTGTCCTCTGCTCAGGGAGGTCTTGCAGACAAGACGTGGTTTCTAATCCTCTCCTGAGTGTCTTGTGTCGTTTCTACAGAGCCACGTCTTCCCTCCCACGCGCTTTTTTGAACTTGTCCTACCATCCATACTATTTAACACATTTCCTATTGACTAACAGTTTAACAGCAAAGTACAGTTTATTAATTGACCGTTGCTTTTAGTACCTCATTTGCTTCTTATTCTGCAACTGTATTCTCAAAGGAAGATTTTGTGGTTTAAAGTTTATTTTTAGCATGCAACTGCATGATTATTTGGTGCTGCAGCGTGATGGGGAGATTCTGACCCTCTTGGCTGTGTCAGATGCTGGTGTCTAGTATATGGCTAAAGTCAGAGTTTCGGTCTCTGTTGTGTAGTGAAAATTAAGCCTCTCTGAGTGCGTGGGAGGGTGTATGTGGCTTGTGCGAAGGAACGACCCCCTTATGAAACAGGAGAACCAGGGGGTCCATCCTTTGAACGTCATCCTGTACCTTCTGAAGGAGGTTTTCGTTGAACACATCTGAGGAGGGCATTGGGTACGTGTATAACCGCGGTGCGGTTTGTAAGGAGTCTCCAGTGCTGACATCCAGGTCTTGGAACTTCTGGGGACTTTCTGTAGATCCCATTTGAACGTTGGTTGATGTTTTCCAGAGGGTTAGAAGGAACTGGAGAGGGCAAACAGGCGCAGCAGCGGTACAGCCACCTGAGCAGGAAAGACAAAATCTATGGGCTAACCTGGTCTCACAGATCTCCCTGTCCTGGCTAGACACAGTTCTTAATCTCTTTATTTTTAACTGTCTTGCTGAACAGAACGTTTTCATGTACTGTAAGAAGGAATGTTCTTAGGAATGTTAAGCCTCCATTTTGTGTCTTAGATACATTTCAGCAAAACATGATACGCTTTAATTTTTTACATTTCCTCTGCAGTTCATGTTCTTCTGAACATTCATCCTTCTGGCTGTGCCTCGTTACTAGAGACCTGCTCCCGACACCGTTCTCGATGGGCCGATGCATTCGGGATCCTGGGTAAACCAGAACCTTGCTAACAGTAACTAAGAAGCAAGAGGCATTAACAAATCTAAACTGAGCTCTGAGTCTTGCTACCGCCGACTGTTTTTTCACAGACTTGGATCTATTTGTAAATCCAGACTTTTAAAAAGTGCCCATCGCCTGAGAACTAAGATACTGCAAAAACCCCGAAATCTGTTGTAGCAGCGGCTCTGTAGACGAAGAGAGATGACTTTCCTCGCGTGGAGCAGCTGATGCAATGCCAACCGCGGGCTGGGAAGTTGGGGCAAGGTTTGCTCTGCACACTTTTTAGGGGAGCTGCCGGCCTCGGAGCCAGCAGGCAGAGAGGCGAGACAACACAAAACCACGGGGTGCCAAGACCCCGGATCACCCTTACGGAAAAGAGAGGTGTATTCCGTCTTCCTCTGGCCTCGGCAGGGGCTTGGCTGCTGGCACCTCCTTCCAAGGGTTCTCACCACCAGCAAAGCAGCAGTGTGTCGTGTCATACGGTAATTTGGGATGATAAACCAAAATTGCTTAGAGACAGCGCCGTGGTACGACAAGATTTCCCCTAAACTAGGACCCCAAAACTATGAATGCTATGAACGACCTCTCTGATCTGCTTGCTCCTGCATGCATGCTCCAAGCATGCAGGTACACTATTAATACAAAAATCTTTTGTCTAACTAGGGAAACGCTACTGAAAATACTTGATTTTAAACACATGAGCATCTCTCCCTGTTTCTTCTGTATTTGGGAGGTAAGAATAATAAAAATACCTTTGTTACATATTAAACACCCCTACTGATCTACAGATATGTTAAAGAAGATGATTTTCCCAATAATTGTATTTTCATAAGTAAACCTTTCTTCACACAGCTGTTCTGCAAAAATAAATCTGTGCTCATTTATTTTAATTTTTAACTCCATTCCTCTTTGTCTTTCCAAAACATATATTTTACCAAATTCTAGTTCAAAATCTTTGAGTAGAATGTCTCTTATTTATAGGTGATAAATTGGGGGAATGACACTGGAGAAATTTTCTATTCATATTCTTCTGTTAAAAATTTTATATGTTTCTGAGTGACACCATTAAAAAAACCTCTTCAAAAACTCCTTATTCACACTAGTATTTTAGCTTTTTCTCTGAATGTATATTTTTAAAGATAACTAGTGTATGTTTGGAGGAAGATCAGTTTCTTTTTCTCTCCCCCCCCCCTTTTTTCTGCAGAATGACTTTCTTTTTAAACACTGGGACTTTTGTTATGTTAATCAGTCAGGGAACATTTCCAATTCAATTTTACCTGAGCGCTGGTCAGCTAGAGTTTCCTTTGTTTGATGTCCCTTGAGCCTTCCCTTGTCTTTTAAACTGTAATTTAGTTGGAGCTGCTGTCAATTTACTCCGTCCATTACATTTACAGTGATATTCCAGACATTGTCTTCTATTCAGTCCTAGAGAAGTTCCTCGACCTAAACAAAATGTGCAGGGAAAAATCCTATAGAAATCGGAAGTACAAGCACAGAACTCCTGTTCGCCTATGTGCAATACAGGCATACAAATAAAATTGTTGCTACCTACGAAGATTATTGTTATTTAGTTTTTAATCTAACAGATCCTTACACTCAAGAGAGCTACCAAATGGTAATTAATTAGTATTTTCAATGAAGTGGACATGTCCCATACAACTAGGCAGCCAGCTCTCTCTCTGCTCTGCCATGCCTCTGCAGTAATGAGATTTTAAACCCTGCTACTTTTTAACTCCACACAACAGCCCTTAACATTAAGAGGTGGATTTTTTTATCACAATTACCAGCTGTCATGGAGTTCAACAAATAGAGCAATTTTCTTGCCCTTAGTCCATATCAGCAAGTTCCTAAGGCTTTGGTGTGCCAGGTAGGAAATTGTTGCTTTGAGCAGTTGCTTTCAGTGGGATGAGAAGGGAAAAAGCCCCAGAAAGAGGGTGTTAGAGCTGATTTTAACCATTGAGCTGCCTTGACTGAGGGTGATGCCAATGTCTGTGGTGGCAGAAGGGGAAGGTATTGCCTACACGAGCTTCCCCGTGTGCCTCTGAAAGCTGTTCCTCGGACTGGAGAGCTTAAAGGTAAAACACTGAAATACTATGCCCTTTCCTGAATCTCCCAAACCAGAGAACAAAACCAATGCGGTTAAATGGCAACTGACAGAGAGCAAAACTTCCAGCCCGTGGAACAGGAGGGCGTAAGGACTTTGGGAAGCCTGGGAGAGATGGAAGCAGGTGGAAGCGGGGCATACGTCTCCCTCTGTGGCTCTACGGGCGCTACGAAGAAGCCAAATTCTCTTTTCTACCAGGCTCCCCAGCCTGGCTGGGGTAGCTCTTGGAGCACCCTGCTTTGGTGGCATTGGGTTCCCAGCCCTTGGGAACCTTCCCAGCAGGTTCTGTGTTGGCAGCTGGATGCTTTGGGGCAGATTCCTGAGAATTCCGAGGCTGGGGGTTCGTGTTGTGGAGGGGCCAAACCCCACTCCTCTGGCAGAGTGCTCCGGGAAGCTTTGCAACGGCAGCACCTGGGGCTTTCTGTCCTTCTGAGTCCAGCCCATTTGGGGGATGATCGAACCATCCCCAAAAGGCTACGGGTCCAGGTTCAGTAAGAAGAGGAGTCTCCCGTTTCAAACAAAAGCAGTTTGGCCCAACCCTGTGATGCCTGGTCAGCTGCAATTCCTCCCATGGTGAATTTGGTTCTGAAGCTGCAGTAGACTTGGCTTCTTCATGTCCAGAACAGGCTGGAGGTTGTATTTATCCACGCTGACCACAGAACAAAAAGAGGTGAAGCAGTTTCAGAGACGGCTCAATGTTTCGGGATATTCTGTTCAGAATCTCTGCTTTTCCCATTTGGTTTTATACGTACATCTGTAGGCAGCTTTTCCCCTTGAGGACAGGCTTTGGGAATGTCTCGAGGACAGCCAAATAATGAAGCTGTCAATTTATTCATTTGTTACTAGTGTGAAGCTTAAAAATAGGAAGTGATCAATAGTTAATGATGGAACGGATGGAAGAGCAGGAGCTGCCTGCCTTCTGCCAACGGGCTTGACAAGGTTACTGGTCTGGCAGTACGCAGGCACTTGTACGGCCCTAACCTTTGTCAGCACTGCTTGTTGTAATTATCACAGGTCTTCCCCAGCATTTCCCTTCCATCACTCACTTAGCACAAACAATTCTCAGATTGTTTTTCCGTTATAAATTGTATTTGGTACCCGGAATTTGAAAAGGCTGAGTTATAGATTTCTTCTTCTGTCCTGTTGGGTTGGGTTTGTTTTTCCTTTTAATTATGATGGGAGATGGTCTGTGTGCTCGGTTTAATTCATTCGGTCTCACCGACCGATACACTGACGTCCTGTACACACGGTGTATTTGAGCCCTGCGCGTGGGTTTGCATTTCATTCTGTGTACAATCAATGAACCTTGTTTTGAAAGCCACTACGAAAGGAGAGCTCGGTTTCTGCAGACTGGGATTCCCTACGTAGGACAGCTCACGCATTGCAATGCAGAAGCCGAGCAGCGGGGCTCGGCGATACCCTGGAGCCAAAGTCAACTGGGAGATTCCCAGCATCCACAGCCCTTGCTGCCGGGAGTCTGCAGGCTCCGGCGACGCACCCTTCCCTGCGAGTGCGAGTGGGCTTCTGCAACCAGGAGAGCCAAAAGCATATCCCTGCCTAACCATGGTTATCGGGAATTTTGTGATTGACTTTGGCCGAGCCAGGGTCTAGCAGCTGTTTTTAAGGGAAGCTCCGATCCTGACAGTGTGTGATACTGTTCGAGGCTGGCTTTCGTTATTGCCTGTGCTTAATGTATCCTTGAAAATTGTTTATTTGCTGATGGCTGCGTTAAAAAATAGAGGCTAGTTACTTACAGGGAGCGGTTACTTATGTGTGGAAAGTAATTGGTTCTGCACCGAAGAAATAATTTATTTCTATTCCACCATTTCTCTGCGCTGTAAAGTGTGGTAATTATTTTATTCCCTTACAGCATAGTTTGTGATATAAATACATGTTAGATGTAAGTGTTTTTTAATGAAAAAATTTGTTTTGTTTGTTGCTTACAAAAACTTCAAGAAAGTTTGTTGGGTATTTTTTTTTTATCTTTCAAAGCTGACAGTACCAGCAAAATTTATGTAGCAAGGAAAAGACTGCTACAAAATGCCTAATTATAGCAAGAAGGATTACAATTAAACCAGCTTATGGTTATATCTTAAATAATACTGATTCTTCAGCCAGGTGAACTGAGAAATATTATGAGTGCTGCTTATGTACCAAAATCTAAATTAGGGGAGTGGACGTGCCACAAGGGCCTCAAGTGTTGTTTACTGTGTAATGTGACTGTAAAGAAAGTTGTGTGAATTATGGGTTCTATTGGTTGGGTGGCCTGTTTAAAAAAATCAGGGGCAGGAAGTCATGTTTTAGGTTAGTACAGAAAGAAAATCTGTTAGTCTTTCTGGAGGAGGAGGAAAGTTATCTCTGGTGAAACAAAACCTGGCTGATTTTGGCAGGATGTCTTTTTCTCCCTTTTTAAAAACAATTCAAGTTAGATTTCAGAAATAAGAGTGTTTAAAAAAAAATCTGTAGAGATGACTTTTCCCTCCGATGATATATTTGAAGTTATTTGTTGAATTTGACTCGAACCGATGGCAAAGGCCGTTTCAGCAGTGACACCTGCTCAGCTCTCTTCGTAACTAAGCGAACGAGCTTCTGCCATCCCTCTGTATCGGACTTCCCTGGTCACCCGCCGCCGTGATCAGCCGGGAAGAGGCGGCTCCGGCAGCACTGGAGAGGCGGGGGACGGGCTGTGATAGAGGATGGTGATCGAGCCACTCCTGGTAGATGCTGCACTTGCCAGGCACTGATGGCTGCTCCAAGAGAATAATCACTGACTTTGCCCTTGTGTTCCTCTTGTCCTCTTCAACAGCTGCTTCTTTATCCTGCTACCTGTCCTTTCTTTATCGTTTGTATAATTAACATATTTTAGTTAGGGTTATTGCTCTCCTTCTAGCCTTGTTGAGGTGATATTTTCCCAATATTGCTTTTTCTAGCATTCCTTCTAGCCTTCATCTCGGTACTCCTGTGGTTGCTGGCAATGGAGCAAAGCTGGATTTAACTGCAGTCCCGTGTTGAAGTGCCTCCCAGAGTCCTGGTCCCTTAAACACAGAGAGATACTCTGGATAGTATAAGAGTATCCTGGACAGTTTGCCCTCTGACTATGTGCCAGACTTGTACTTGGTGGAAACCACAGGGCTGGAGAGAAGGGAAAATTTGTGTTTATCAAGCAGTAGATCACAGCTTAAAACAAGGCTGAGATGCATTTAGGCCCGTAAACTCTTGCATCCCTCAATTCATATTTAAGGACAGCCACCCAGACTTACTCAGGCCATCCTTGGATGTGTTATTACAGTTGTTTTGGTGTCAAATGTTTGGTTTTCAGAAACCAAAAAGATTCTAGAAATCATCTGTTTCTTATCATGAGTGCATGGGACGTTTTAGGTCTCACTGTGACTGAATTGAAACAAGACTCCTTCCTCTATGATTTTTCATCACTTCACAAGAGTTTGGAAGACCTGACACAGTTCAGAAAATAAGAAGTTCCTGTTCCACAGACAAAGCAAAATACACAAATCAGCTGAATTTCTACCTAGTGCGCATCTAAATGTATTCTCCATCAGAAAATAGCAATTATTGAATACATCATGTACAATGACATCAGGGAGCAAAATGTTCCTCATGCTGCCCAATGGACCATGCTGGAACACCTGTTTCATATCATGAAACCATTTATAATTACTACCACAGAAGTGAGAGCTGAAATGGCATCATTAAATCTAATTCTGTCACTCATGTCTTTGTTGAAAAAAATCCCTAAGGGGGAGGGGGGAGAAATAAAACATATTAAAAACATTCACTCATTTTCCAGTGTGTTAAATCTTTGAGCCATAGAAACAAGCAAATATTGATACTACACGTAGTCTTAGAGCTGATAGTTACTTCCATGACTCTACACTCACAAACAGTCATTAAATACCCTTTTTTTTTTCCTTCCCCGGAAGATGATGAGGCAGTGGTCCTTTCAAACAATCTCACATTGTTCTGTTACCTGCCTTGGGCTCTGCCCTTTGTAAAAAGCATGTCTTGTGCTTTTTTAATTGTTTCTGTGTCAGTGAATAGTTTTGAAGCAGTAAGCCTCATCTGGGCTTTTTTATGTTCTTTTGTGCTCTATGTGCTCAAATGGCCCTTACAGTATATATCCACCTTTGCCTATAAGTAGATGGGTTTGTGTCTCAGGCTTTCATGCTGTAGCCTGGCCAAGGGAAGCCACGTACTCAGGAAATCCATGCTTTGCTATTGCATTTCATCAAATTTTGGCTTGAGTGCAAACACCACTGGAAATTCAGTATTAGGGGAAAAAAAAAAAAAAAAAAAAGAGTAAGAAAGTGGCGTAAGTGGCTCCGAGGCAGCTGTAGGCAGCAATGAAGCAGGGGCAGCCGTGCAGCCCTGAGGAGGCATCCGGTACCTCTGCCCACATTAAAATACCCAGGTATGGTCCGAGATGCTTTCTTTGAACACGAGGCCCATTACAACCGCACTGGATGTACAGAAGTTATTTTTGCTTAGGGCACATCATCTTATCCCTAGGTCAGAAAGAACTAACTCCCCACTGACTGCAAAATATAATTCAAAGTACCTACCCTGGTTATTCAGAGCTGTCCGTGGGAATTGCCTTTTATTGCTCCTAGAGTGGGCAATTCCTGCAGCCATGATTGCAAGACGTCCTACTCTCAGTGTATTTTATGTGGGCAGAAGGAGGATGCTTAAGCACAGGCCACGTTTTCGTGAGCTGGCACTACGGTACTTCTTTCCAAACAGTAACAAACATTTCACCACTTCTGTCACTGACGGGCAAACTCACTGCTTTCAGTGGATTTTGATCCTATTATTTCTGTGAAGAAGGGAATGTGCAGATTGTGACATTTCTGTTCCTGTGCGTTAAAGAAGTGCTGAAATGCTAGAACAGTAAGACCACGTGTTGTACCTTGACCGGTATCAGCTGGCTAAATAACAGATTGGAAGGAGGTGGCGCAGCTATAAAAGGGTGAATCCGACGCGACTGGAAGAGGGGAGTCAGCAGAAAGTTTCCAAATGGGTGATGGCATCTGGGTTGCAGGCTAAACCCACCGTTCTAGCAAATGCCAGGAAAGAGAGATTATTAAAGATCACCGAGAGACTTGGAAGAGAGCTCTAGAGTGGTGACCATGACTGAGTTTTTGAATCTAAGATGACATGGGAAACAGAAGACAGGTGGGTGAGTCCAAAATGAAGATCTCCCACGTTGCAAAAGGTTAGGGATACTATGGACAGAGGTGAGGTTTGAGAGGATTCTGAGTGATAGTTTTTAGGAGTTAGGAGTTCATTTGGGGGGGTTGTGCAATATTTACTCTTTACACTGGTTTATGAGTTTCTGGTTCATACTTGTGTGGTTTTCAGTGGCGGCAACCTTGTTCTGATGCTGTGCTGGCTGTAGCCTACATGCCAGGGTAACTAGGACTGTTTGTTGATAACCCCAATTTGCCTCCTAAATTCTTCACTTAATCTTAAAAGGACTAGCTGAAACTCTTTCCAATTCCAGTCTTTAGCTGAGAAGCAATTATTGCCACCAGTAGCGGAGGTCATGGATGCAGTTGCTGGGTATTTTCTTGCTAGGAGAGGTCGTCACTGGTCTTCTTTCCCTTCAAGCCAGTCCTGCTATGGTGAGACAGAAGGGGAAAAGCGACAAGTCTTACTACCACCAAGAAAAGCACATTAAGAGCTAAATTTTGTCTTGTCACTGTCCTGCAGTCTTCTAAAGCTCCACGGCTGGCTCAGCTAGCTGGAGGCAGTGCACGGTCCCATTACCGTTGGAGCAGTACGGGGACGGGGACAGCCAGCCACATGCTGGTGCATGGGAACCAGTGCCAGGTTCAAAGCAGCGCGGAGATTTTAGTCGCTTTGCCGGGACCAGCACGGCTCTGCTGCCTCTGGACTGCTGCCGGCGGTCTTGGCTTGCTGGTGCGGAGAAGTCCCATTTTAGTTGGGCTCAGGAGCATGCATCTGAAACCATCGCCCTTTCGACTCCGTCTAATGCACCACGGTTCCCGTCGCAGAGCAGCCTCCTAGCCTGTGAATTGGATTCTTTTTGGATGAAATTAAACTGCAGGATGCATTCTGGGAGGTAACTAATGCACCCTGACAACAGATGGGCATGTTGCTTCTGGGAACAGAGCAGAGCCGGTCTGAAATAAAACCACCTGAAGAGCGCAGGCTTCAGGTCCCCTGCACCAGCTCCTTCCCCTTGCAAATCTTCACCTAATAAATTCACCTTCACCTAAACCCTGCTAAATACTCCCAGTTTATATGATCAGCAGGGCAAGGGGCAGCACATGGGTTACTTCTGTAAAGGTGTCACCCAGAGTTTATTTAGTAAAGTACCACCTTGGCTACACCACCACTGTTGCAGTTCAGCTGCCTGTTGTGTTTTCTACAGCTGTATTTGGTACAAAATAGATGAACATTTTAGGGGGGGGTGTATATGCGTGTGTGCATACGTGTACAAACATACACAAACCTACTGTTTGGATGTTTTCTAACATAAGGTAACGTACTAGATTTTTAATCAGAGCATCCCTTTGTCATAATGTAAAACTAATTGGGATGTTGTGTGCCGGAGGTCAAAGTTGTTATAATAAAACATCCATCCTGGAGCTTTTTAGAGGAACCTGTTTAAAAAGGTTAAAGTGGGTAATTATCACAACCCTAATTTACAACTACTTGGCAATAAGAGTTGCTTTTCAATGAACCATTTATTCATGATCTGCTGCTTCACACTGCAGGATTCTTCTTGACTAGGTTAGAAAATGTAATTAATAAATGATAGGATTATTTATGGTTCACGGTGCCAGATTGGGAACTACAATGATATACAGAATGAGCTAAAAATTATTCTTACAAGCAGCATCTTGGTTTTTAATCCATGGATTGGATTGTCACATTACTTGATATGGTGTGGTGAACTCCTGATGTTATTCATAGGACAGTATTTTGTTCGTCATCCTAGCTGTTCTGTGCGCCAATAAAAATGGACATGCTCCTTTGAGAACAGAGTTAATGAACACTGACATGTTAATCTTGCTCTAGTTGAGGTAGGGTGGCATTTGTGTTTGTGCTTAGTTTGACTATATTAGTGATTATCTCAAGCACCCGGTGGAAACTGGAAGATGGTTATATTGCATAAATATAAAGTGATCCTCTTCAAGAATTTAGTCTAGTAATACTAGTTATGGAAACATGCCTGCTAAATACAGACAGGCTTTCTCAATCTCAAGTTACAAAAATATGCTAAAATGGGATTATGTCAGGTCTAATGGATTTACTCAGGGGCAAAGTATCTGGCCATGTGTAACTGAAGTTGAAATTTTGCTATGACCTTCAAAACTTGCAGGATCCAGGCCTAAGAGGAAAAGCATCCTGAGTGATAACATTTTATGTTATTATCGTTATTAATTATTGCTTGGATAAGAAGTTTTCACAAAGAGAAAAATATTTTATATACTGATTTCTACACGGTCCTATAGAAAACCAGCATCAAATCTAAATCTGAGGCACGCTGGCTCTCTGCCATGCATTCTGCTGATAACGCACTGGAGCTAATCAATGAAAAGCTGGGCTTTAGCACTAAGTTGAAATGTACTGTGGACCAATTCAGTTTCCAGTTTATTCTCAGTTCAGATCCCTTTAAAATGCTTTGCTATAGGGATTTGGTTTCCAGCAGTGATTCTAAAATATATCCGTGCATGTAGTTGATCCTTCTAGAAGGGACCTACTAGGAGAATTTAAAAATGCCTCTAAGTTTGATGACGATTTCAGTCCCATGGCTTTAGAATTAAATGCTCAGTCAGGGTCAGCTACAGCAGCTTGCCCAGGACGACATCCAGATGGGTTCTGAATGTCTCCAAAGACGGATATTCCTCATCCTCTCTGGGCAACCTCTTCCAGGGCAAATTAAATACAGATTCAATTGTTGTAACAACATTTAGTTTTAAGTATGGGTAAACTTAGGCTTTTCTGTGTGTGCATCTGCATGCAGATGTGTATGTAAAATATTGGGATTTGATTTTTGTTCTCAGATCAATTTATTCCAGTGTTACTGGGTTATAGTTCTAAATGCTAATTTAGGCTCAGTTACCGTTTCCTCTGTTGGAAGCAATGGTGCCTGCCTTCACTCCCAAGTTTCCTCTGATTTAGTTTTAGATTAAACGTACAATTTAAAATGCAAAATGGGTGCTTGAATTTATGCACAAATATCTATCAGAAAATTTTGCAAAAAGGTTGTAAAGGTTTCAGAAATGAAGGTAAAATACCAAAATTTGATAAAATGAGGAAAGTATCTTGCTTTATGTCTTTAAGGTCTGAAAATTTTGCAAAATGGAAACACAGGATGCTTTGTTCAGTTTCCCGAAGAGGTTATCCCTCTTTATCTACTCTCTTTTCTATGTACCAAACATACAGATGAAGAGGCTCCAGCTTTTGCAAATACCACTCTCGGAGTCTGCAGGCTATGTGAACTTTGTCATGGCGTGTTCTCCTTCGTCCCAGGGTTCTTGCATTTTTTGTAATCTGGGAGGTTTCCCCCTTCTGCTTCTGTGATACGGGATGTTTTACGGAGAACCAGCTCTTTTTCAGTCTTCTCCACTGTCTGCAAGGAGTCCGACTCCAGGTATGGCTTGGGGGGGAAAAAGTGTTAGTATGTTCCCCAGCCCACATACCTTTATACTGCTTTTTTCCCAGGCGCTGCAAGTGATAAAAAGCTGGTTATGTTGCCCTAAACCTATGGCAGTCCTGCTGGTCTGCAGCTTCTCTAGCAAGTTGTCTTCTTTATGAGAGGAGTGTGCACATTAAAAGATTATTGCTGTGGAAAACAAAAAGCTTCCCCCTCTCAAACATCAAAAGGGAATATCTGGCTGACCTGTGAAGAGACAAACTAGACTGCTAGCCTTTTTATCACTTTGCTGTTAGTATTTCCTATGTTTTTTTTCTTGCAAAACTGTAGCATTTTCAACATTCACCAAAACTCTCTCCTGCTGCTGTTAGAGCTCCTTCGCTGCTTTTGTACTGCTTCAAGCATTCATAGTTATGGGGAAAACTTGTATTTTCTTCTTGCCTCTACCTGCTTTTCTTTCTTTTGGTCTTTCTTTTGCCTTGACCCGGTTTATGAGAAATAGAGAACTAATCCAAACGCCTTTAAATTAGCTCTTCTGGATACATATGTAGTTCTCTTTTTCCCTGCTAGAAAGAACTAGAAAGACTATTGTTCTTCCAAACCTATCTTCCCACATTGCAAAGAGGAGCGATAAGGAAGATACCAAAGGGGAAAGGTGTGATTATTTTTAACTTGTAAATATTTGGGGTAGGAGAAGCCCCTATATTCCAAGAAGCAGAGACAGCTTATGAGGGGAAGTGTTTCCTCTACCTTTCCAAACAAAATCAGATGAAGTGTTTGTCTTTCTTCAGGTATCTTCTATTTTTTTCCTACATTTCATAAAGAGGAAGGTGAAGGTCCTATAGAAAGTGTGAAGATGTTTGTTATATTTTGCATAGGAATTGTCAAATTAATATTCCTGAGCTGAGCTTTGTTTGAATGCATTCGGCCACTATCTGGTCTGTGAAGAACAGTGGTATTTTTCCTACTTGGTTAAATGTACGATTCAATTTACCCTTTTTTGGTTTGGCTTTTTTTTTTTTTTTTGCTATTTCTTGGTGATTGACAGTGGGTCAAAAACCTTAGACATTCAACAGTTTCTGCCTCAGTATTGTGTTCTCATGTGTCCTTTTCCTCCAAGGTTTTAAATCATTCTGCTTCATTCACCTGAAGTAAAATCCCTTTATGTGCAGTTACAGGAGGTCCCTTGCTATCCTTACCTTGCTTCCAGCATTTCTACATAAACACCTGAGGAACTTTTTTCTTTGTGACCTTATTTCTGTCAGGATATTTTTCTTTCTTTTTTAGCTCCATTTTCTTATTTCTAATTTAGTTTGCCTCAGCTCAGCTTGCCTAGTCCCCTGTGGGGCTGCATGAGGAAGAGGTAGCCTAATGTTATTTTTAGTGGTGGATGAATAGTCTTCTATTTTTAATCAGACAGTTTTCATGTTCCGTTTCAGGAGTGGACTAATGCATCCTCTCATAAATACATGAATTCCTCCTGCCTCATCCCTGTACATACACACCTGCATAAGTGTCAATTTAGGCAAGTCACGTGGCCTAAAATTTCTAAAGAGGTTCGATAATTTAAACCAGCCTATTCTTTGGAAATTGCAGGGCGTTCGTCCTTTGGTAGATCAGTGCGGTGATCACGATCACTCATCACCTCTGAAAATTAGGCCACGAGATGCCATTTCTGAAGGAGAAGGGAGAATGGAGGTGCCTCCCTCCAGCCTGGGCTCGGGGAGACGCCGAGGCCGTCGGGCTCCGATGGTTATTTTGGCAGTTGCACGTGTGTTCATGCAACGAGGGGTGGTTTGGGGCAAAGCAGATGAAGGAGTGCAAGCCCACCTGCCTCCTGTACGGGAGGTGGTCGGAAAGGCGCTTTAAACCAGTCCCCACCGTGAGTGCCCAAACCTCCGAAACTACCCTGGGAGCTGCGGCATGTGCGTTGGTGATGCGCAGCTTCGGTCCTATGGCCGCTCCGCAGACGGGAGTAGCATCGCTTACAAGGTGGTGCAAACTTGAGGCGTTCCTGAGACAGCTCATGGTATGATTTTCAATCTTCCTGGATGATTAAGCCTTTCTTTTTTCCTGTTCTCAGTAACCCAGCTCTTCTCTGCTTTCCTTGCCTTGACATTATGCAGTTCGGCTTCTTTTGATCTTAAATATAGTCATTTCTTGAGCTATTGTATCAGCTGCGAGTCTTTTATTCTTCCTACAAGTATGTTGTGGCACATCATCTGCAGAGGGCTCTATCTCTAGAGATACTCTGTAAACCCATTTTGCTATGCATATGCACAATCCCTGCCTGAGAGCAACGTGCCATCTCTTAGCCGCATGGCACGGGAGATAATAGGACTTTGCTTCGCAACCTGCGTGAGTGACAGAACTTCAGCACAATGAATTGGCTGTGCCTCTTGTGAGCAATCTGACCATCCCAAATAGACTTGCAGGACCACGGCATCGCGTATTGTCTCCTCTCTTTCCCACCTAATCATCCGTAGAATGAGGACACACAATGGTGTGTTTGTGTATCATTTGGGGTCAGCAACCAAGTCACCTGTGAATTATACAGGTCAACAGAAATAGGGGTTAAGATTTGGCCCACGTGCATTCTTCCTGTGTCATCAGAGATTACAGACAAAACAAACATAGGGATACACCATACGCATTTATTAAATGTTACCAGAATTGCTTTATTGTGGGGAGAACGAGAAGAGGAGGGATTGCATCTCTGAATGCAAAGCTTATTTACTCTGATCCCAAGTCATCAGAGGGGCCATTTTAATTGACATAAACCGACTTGTCTCAGCATAAACATGCCACAGTATAAAACCGTCAGGTCCTGGTACTTTGCAGGCGTAGGGAATGTTGGGTATCGGTGGAAAAATGATAAATTCTCCTTAGTAATGCTCCTAAAGCCTTTGGACTTTGGGAGTGCGCAAACACAGACACTGATTCTTTTTTGCCTTCCCCTGAAATTTGTCCCTTCCCTGTTATTTTCCCCTGCATTTTCTTCTACTCTTCCGAGTAGACCATTCTTCTGTAGCCTGTGTTCCCCAGTTCCAGACAGCAGGATCCCTGCTTCCAGGAATCTACAAGTTGTCGGTATGTTTGCGCATCCATTTCCCACCGGCCACTTCCCTAGGTGCTGCCCGTAGTCTATTTTCTGGAATATTTTCTTTGTTTCTAGGAGATTCTTTTGCTTGATGGTTAAGTTTCCAGCAAGGTATCAGCTGTTTTACCATGGGTGGGAAGTAAAGAAACACGGGGTCATAGCTTGGCTCAAAGTTTTCTGATTTTGTTCAGCGTATAAAATAAGGCAGACAGTGTAGTTCTGGGAAGAAAAGAAATGAGGAGTATTAATACGTCAAAATGACCTGAGAAGTGGTTTATGGGCTTGGAAACATCTTATTTTTTTCCCAGCTGTGTCAGTTCGGCTAATAAATGATATTACCTCTCCCTACAAACACTGCCATTTGAAGTACTCGGAGTTGAGTGAAAGGAGGGTTAGAAACAAGTAAGAAGCACCAAAGGTATTATGAAGCAATGAAGGCATCCTTAGCTGTAACTGCAACCTGTTGAGACAGATAATCAGTTTGAATACTGGCAAGATATAAAGCAGCTTTGAAAAAAGTGGTGGTGAGAACACTGGCAACGAAGGCAGAGCAAAACCCAAACATAACCCACTAAGGCTGGAGAAGGGTCAGAATGGAAAATTGCTATTGAATATTTGAAATTGAGGAGGGGACCACTTGGAGTTAACAAACACAGCAAAATAGCAACCGCAGAAGAAAGTGTTGAATTATGTAACTTTGCCATCTACACCCTAGGCAAAACAGAATGCACCTTGGATCTGCTTCTCAGGACATCGAATTCTGCTTTGCTAAGAAAATAAGTGAGGCAGTGTGATAGGTTTGTTTTTTCTTTTCTAATTTCCGTAACACGCTGAAGAAATTACCCACCGTATCCTGTAACAAATAAGCTATTACACGTTTTCCCTTCACCTTATTGTGTATGATTTCACTGTTTACAGCGTGCTACATTTGTTTTCAATGGGCCTGAGCATTTTCAGTACAGTTTTTGAGCGTGAAGAGAATAGACTCTGTATAAGGAGCTGGTCTGCCCTTAGCCTCTTAGCCCGAATCTACCATCCTAGATCTTCAAAGATTCTGGAATCCCCTTTCTTTATTAAAAGAAAGAAATAAAGCAATTCTCAATTAAATTCTGACACAGACAGACAGCGTTCCATTCTGGGAACGGTTTACTGTAAGATTCTCAGGGACGTTTGCTGAAGCCACCATCCATGGGCGTTGTAAACTTACCTTTTATTTAGCCCCCAAATCTCTCATTTGAATTCCTACCCAAACACAAGGAAGAAGCAGTCTAACTAGTTTGGAATTAATTTTATTAATACCTTTAACTCTCCTACCTCTACCCACATCCTTTCAAAACAATTTTTAGACTCTCTTAATAGAAACATATTGAGAGATTTGTCATAAATACTGTACTGATTATTATTACTATGAACAATCTGTTCATTGCATTACTGGTATTTGAAATGGAAAGACCAATTAGACCTGTTAACCCATCTTTTTGTCAGTAAGTTGATTGGGAATTACTGAAGCGTAACAATTCTAAGTGGCTTTTCATGTGAATGCCAAGCTAAAATGGATATTCAGAGATGCATTAAGCATTTTTACCCGGCACTGCATTCTTCATTTAAAGATCTACATGTTAATTTGCAGAAGTGCAACGTAAACATGGCTCAGGCTTCTGTGCACCCTCTTTCCAATATTTGTACACATGTAAGAGTTGAATAGTAAAATTGTAGACCAAATGTTGTGAGTAAGCTAGGAGTACAGTTAGCATGGATTACTTGGACATAATACTTAAAGAGTGATACATCTGGCAGGTATCGTAAGACTGACTCAAGGATTTGACTACAACAGTTACAGGCAAAAATTGTTAGTTGAGACTAATATCTGAGTGCATTTAACAGAGATATTGTTTTAAATGATCAAGACAGCGTTTCTTATGCTGAAGCTTTATTTCAGAAAATGGCTTATCCAAGCAGATAGGAGTTCAGAAAATGGCAGTCAGGGAAAGAAAACCGTGCGAGTTACCCATGGGAATGGCACTACAGATGAACAGCAAACAGAATATCTAGAAAAGAGTAGGTCTCTTTTCCTTTATGATGTAATCTAGTCAATAAGTAGTTGATACTGTTAGAAATTACTCAGTAAGGAAATACGCAGAGGTGGCTGAAAAATTCTGACAAAATACTTCTTTCTTTGGAATTTGCTGTTCTTTTGAGATCAAACCACTCCTTTGAGGTAGTTGGAAGCAGAGGGCAGGTTCCTGGAAAGATTGCAATCCGCCTCCCCAGCCTGCGCTTCCTAGATACGAGGCTGGGAGACAAATTGCTAGAAGGTCTGTCCCACAGCTTGTGGTATCGATTTACTTTCATTGAGAATCACTAAAATGTGTAATCTTATTCTGAATCAAAATAAAAACACATTTCCCTAACAAAAGCTGTCAGTCAATTGGAATTACGTCTTCCTATGCAATTCTGCTTTTGTGGTTCTTTTAAAAATTAAATTACACTGAGACGTGTCTACTTGCAGAGACTCCCTCACCAACCCACTGATCGTACTTCTCGGTGCCAGTCTGGGTCAGGTAACACGGTGGTACTGAATATCAGACGCACTGGCGGCAGCAGAAACCTGGGTTCGCAACACATTTACTTGCTGCTCTACGAAAGTTCAGAGACAACCCGCCATCATCGCTACCGTGCTTTTCTTCTCTCCCTGTGGCATAAAGAGTGTTCCCTTGATCCTTGACTTATTCAGAGGTGATTTGCCAGAAGAGGTCTTCCCCTCCACCTGAGAAGAGCCAGTTCCCTTGCTGCAGTAGAGATGAATAAAAAGAACATCAAGTATTACGCTGAACAACTGAACCAGGAGTGAGAGAAACAAACGAATCTCCTTTTCTTGTAGCCCTCGGGCACCTGGCTGTTTCCCATGTAGGCACGCAGAGCATCTCAGAGGAAAACAAGTTTGTATGCTGACCGCTTAGCTATCACTAAGACTTTCTGCAGGTTTCGGGAAGGAATCCTATTGAGGAAAACACGTTCTTCTCTGGGCGTCATCCCTGGACAAAAGCCCTATGGACCACGGAGGCTTCCAGGGCAGCCTGAATGCTGAAAACCTCCGTCTCCAAGAGGGTAACAGGGAACTTGAGTCTGGGAATACCTTGCCAGGAGATGCTGGGGTTGGGCTGTGTTAAGTTAATCACCGTACCTGATTTTGGCAGCCTCAGACAGTGGGAGAAGGGCAGCCAGAAGTTCACCCCAGACCTAGAATGTTAAAGGTGCCCTAAATTAAAATGGAAACATTGCATTACTCGCAAGTATTAATTGGAAGCTGCCTCAGTGTAGTGTATGTGAACAGGCACAGCTAATCAGTAATGCTTACGCCCAAGAGGAAAGGATATTTACTAATTTCAAAGGCAAAACCATCTCATCCATCTCTTGGCCGCAGTTGCGGGCAGCAGAGCCTGCGTCCCTGGGAACGCTGTCCAGTGCTTGCGCCTGGGAAGAGCCTGGGAGCCTTTGCGCTCCCCGGCACTGGCATTCCTGGGAGCATCTGCTCCTCCTTGCGCATTCTGGGAGTGAAACTGGGAGAGACTTTCTAGTGAACTGCTGGAGCTGGCTGCCTTCTGGGGCTGGGTTTGGTAAGGAAAGGGAGAGGCAGCGTGGGGCAGGAGCCAGCTCAGCCTCGTCAGTCCAGTCTGCCTGCGAGCCTCCGCTGGAGACCTCTGGCTGCCCTTCTAGCTACGAGCACGTCTGCCGTCCAGTCTGTGTTCTCTGGTTTGGGGCTTGGTTTTCTTTTTTTTTCTGACGGGAACGTGTCCACAAACAAATTTCCTTTACTTTTTGACTTCCTTCAGTTCCCCAGTCAAAATTAAAAAAAAAAAAAGTTTTATGTGCAAAATCCTTGACAAACTGTTAGTATTTTTCATATATATATGTGAAGATGGCACAAACAGATTTTTCGATATATTTACATGTGTGTATATAACACAGAGCTGTCATGACATGAGATACCTCTTTCTGAGGTGGCAAAATCAGTCTGGCCAAGCGCTTCTTACAGAAATCTGTGATTCAGCTAAGCTTCTGAGATACGCTGAATACAAATTTGTGAAGCGGATGTTTGTAGGGTACCCCTAAGGTCCGCCCATGAGCAGAGAAGATGTTTTAGGAGAGTTGTCTTGGTGAAATTTTAAGAGAGTTGCTTTGCAGTTATATAGGGAAAGAAAACAAATTCAGCCTTAATCCTAGCAGTAACAGACCAGTGCATGAACGCATTTTATATGTCTCTTCATAAGCTATGCAGATCAGAATTTACAACGTAAGCCCACCTGCAAACTTTAGGAGAAAGAAGAATTCCCAACTGCCATGAATAAGGGCAGCTAAAATATGCTTTAGTTTAAAACTCTGTATTTCTCCTAGAACTGAATTTCAGTCTTACACTAAGAGCATAAAATATTTATTTGGATTCAGGCCAACATTTCCATGTCTTTAGCGTAAATAAGACATCTCTATGGCAAGTTTGAAGTCGAATGGCTGTATACAAAATGGCAGCGGCATTAATTAAGTGTATATTTTTCTAACCCCTTGGGATTCTGTGTCTATTATTCACATGGCAGAATGGTTCCTATTTCACTGGGGATTCATCAGAGCAGACCTGTTCCCCGCTTTTAATTTGGCTGTAAAGTCAAATATTTAAAAGGTGCTAGTGGAGCTGAAGAGGAGCACCAGAAGTCACTGAATAGTGGACGATAATTTATTACCCTTTATCAGACCTCGTTTTTTGTCTCATCCAGTAGAAGCACGCTGAGTTTAAGTCATTGCTGGCATGTTCAAAAGGTAGGTGCTGAAGTGATTACTCGCCGTGACTCACCTGACTTTGGTGTGACTTCTGCTCACATGCAAGTTTGCAAGTGTAGGTGTGCAACTGAACATACATTTAAAATAGATGGAGAGCTGAAATACTGATCCTCACTGGGTACAAGGTTGTTTTGCCTAGTCACATCACTTCCAAGACACTTTAATTACTGTTGTTTCCCAGCTTGGATTTTTTTTTAATGAATGTTTGTGACATTTGTTTCTCTGAACACATCTGAAAACACAGTATTGTCATGGACTGTCTACCATTTTAAACCATCCTATTTTATAATGGTTAATTAAAACCCCCTGTGATTATTTCACCTCTCGAAAAACCTAGGTCTCTTCATTTACCATTTATCTGTGATTCTTAGGTCTCTCAGCAGCACATATATTATTTGGATTCAGATTTTGTATGCAGTAGGTCAGCATAAAAGCACTATGGTATGTTCAGCCATCTTGGCATTGTCATTTGAGGTTTTTTTAATTAAAAGTCTGCCTTGGAGTATGTCAAGTGCTCCTGTATTTTTGCCATTCTTCTTATCTCTATGGCAACAAAAATATTTCAACATTTACATGGGCATCATATTCTTTGCTAATGTACTATCTGAACTGTTTGTATGCTGAGAAGGGGAACAGCAGAGATTGGCTTCTGCAGGCTGGGATGCAGGAGTTGTCAAGACAACCAAGAGGCCTAAGGATGTCCTTACTAGTAGCATTAAATTGAGGCTTTAAATTAATTCACCCTCATGTGTTTTTGTAGCTTATGCTGTTAATTGAAATAATAGGAATGACCTTCCCTGTACATTCAGAGCACCTGTCCTATTAAAATTGCATGTGCTATTTACTTAAGTACACTCATCTATCAGACAAATCTAGCGTGAAATAGGGGAAAATGGAAGACACTTATATTGTACTGCTATGTATTGACTTGTAGTAATAGGAGAAGCAGCTTTTCTTGTGTCAAGCTTGAGATAGTTGTGATGAACATTTTATTCTGAAACTTCATTTATTTCTGCTTCTCGCTCAAGAGCCTTAAGTCTGCATAACTTCAGACGCTACAATTTATTTTACACTGCAGAATCTAAATGAAATGAATAGTTAAAGTTGTTCTTGTGGCTGTAATATATTTGAAGAAGTGAGTATCGTGGTCTTCTGTATGCAAGAGACTTTCTTTTCCTTCTTTGCAAAAAAAAAAAAGGGGAGGAAACTGTTACTTTTTGTGCAAATCATAATCTTGCACTGACTTAATCTGGGAAGTTACTTTTAATCGCTTTTTTAAAACAATTTTATACAGGAGCTGGCTGAACTTTTTGCGCCCAATCTTTTTGGTTCGCACAGCCATGTGCATAGCCACACATGATTATACGTACATTTGTTTTCCTTCTCAAAAGAAAACACAACCTGCAAACAGCTGTTTTGCTGAAATTCATGAGTTTCATTTTGTTGCTCCTGTATGTCAAATGTTCAGTCATTTTTAAACCAGGCAATGATGGGCAAGGATGCACAAGTTCTTAAAGGAGGACTGAAAGGATTTTGTCCTTCTCTGCAACTAGTTTAAAACACAGGACTCCACCCTCTATCCTGGAACGCTTTTCATCTTGTAAAGAGGGGAACGCACTTCTAGTTGCCATTGCTTTTATGCTGCCAGGTAGATCATAAAGCTACAGAAAATTTGGGACTATTTGATTTTCCCAGTACTCTACTGACTGATGCACAAACCCATGTAATTATACTGATGTACGCCAGTAGGCTAATGAACGCTGGAAGCATGTTTGATGGGCAGAAACCTGTTAATCTTTTTTCATAGATGAGGAAACAGAGAGGAATGACTTACGTGTTACTTCAGGATGGCTAAGAATGCTGGTGTTAAAATGGGGCTTTGATCTCCCCGTACTCAAGAACAGAGGCGAAGTTCCTTGGGGACTCGGAGCTGCAAGGGCTGGAGCGTGTCCCTGGGGAACCGCGATGCTCCTGGCACCCTCGTACTGCAGAAGCTCAACGCGAGCCGCTAGCAGAGCAGTGCCAGAAATTGGTGCGAACAAATGTACGAATTGGTCGAAACAAGTGAATACCACAGCATAACCTGGAAACGCTATAAATTTGCTTCTGGCTGTGTGAAGGGACGGATTCCTGGGAGAGGGCAGGAGGCAGAGGGCCCCTCTCCAATTGCCGGGGCTGCCGCTGGTCTCTCCGAGGCTGGTGCCCTCTTCGTGACGAGCGGCAGGGATGCAGCAGTCCCCGCATCGGCACGGTGGCTGCAGCCAGGTTACTGTGTGCATGTTAATGCTCGCTCCCACTGGTATTGGAAACAGCTGTGAGTGCTCAGTACAACTGAAAATCAGGCCGTGTAATTCTAGGTACTTTAAGTATAGACTAAGGGTCTTAAATTTGGGTATGTAGGTTTGAATGTTTTGGATCAAACCTCTCCATCAGCCTGCAATCAACAGTGCTATATAGAGGAGATATTGCAGAATAAGATACAATCAGATCAGAATTATTTGTAAAAATAAGCCCATAGCATAATACGTCAGCATTAAGCTCACTTTAAAGTACAGGGTTTAGAGCGTAAGACGTTTTACTAAACTTAAACTGGCAAATCCATGGCTAATGACAATGGGTCTACAGCTAAAAGCAAACAAAGCAGCATTCTTTGCTACATGCAGATTAAAAATACCCGTTTGTCCCAATCACAGCTTCTGTTTATGCACTAAAATACTGTCGGTAACACTGAAGCCATCTTACTTTGCCAGGCTGTACAGCTGAAGGCACAGGGCCCTGGACCACAGCAGCTTGCCAGTGTTTCCCAGTTTTCACTGTTTTTTCGCTCCTGGATATTTTACTGACCCACGGGGGCCTCCGTTCACAGTCTCTCTCGTGGTGTTTTTGCGAGGAGCTGGAAGGCTGTTCCCTTGTTGCTGCATCCCATACCTGTGCTGAACAGGAATGATTCTGAAATAGGACTGTGGAGGATAGTTTGGTCGAATGAAAATCACCCACCTACTTTCTGGACAACCTAGGAAAGGAGCACGGGTCCACTACACCTGTACTGGGTGCACACATCTGATACCAATGTCAAAGGGCTGCAGGGAGCAGCACGAATGACCTGAACCTGCGATGTCCCTTTTGCTCTTTTGGAAATTTAAAGGGATCTTAAACTAGGATAAAAGTGAGCTTTAAAATTGATGGAAAGGAGGGGCTAAGCTAGAGTGGCATTGAGACAAGCGTAAATTAGACCGTTACCATTTCCCTTCTCTGTAAGAAAATGGCAGAGGAATAGAGGCAGAACAGTCTCCGTAGCATCTCTAGGGTTGGCATCGGACTGGTGAGAGTCCCAGAATTTGTAGGAGACCGTACTTTTAGAGGTGGATACCATCGCACATCCTCTCGATCTCTGGTTCAGGAGATGGAGACTGACAGCAGGAGAGTCTCACCTGAGGTGGTCCCTAACCACAGCCGCCTTAAGGGTAAAGCTTATCCCACTGATTTCCATGAGAAATTATCTCAGTGTCTCTTCTGGGGGCATGAGACTTTCCAGCCTTTGCAGCACAGCTGAGACAGGGACCAAAAGGCAAGCACAGAAGACAAAATGGTCTGTCATAGTAGGTCGGGCCTTGCGGGTGGCATCTGAATGACAGGATCTGCAAAGTCACGTGGAAGTTCCTTACGGCAAGAAGAAAAACCCACTGGGCTGAATCAAACTCCTTCAACATTCTGGGACATCTGGATTCATTTTTCCATTTTGGACCCATATCCAGGTTTACCTGCAGGTGGAACTTGCCTATGCAACAGTCAGCACATGCAAATTAGCATGGAATATAAATCCATATATATGGATCTAAACTAGCACAACCTGGTTGCGTCTCAGTCATCTGTTAAAATAAAATACAATACTGTTTTCATAATTTTGTCTCGGACCTAGCATGTCGTTAAAGAGCTCCCTAGCACCTCCTGTAACTTCTTAACAACGAGTCCTGAAATGTTGGTACAGTCCCAGCTGCAGATAAGTGGCTTACGGACCGTTACGTGATTCCCAAGTATTTATACCTAGGTCTTGTAGCCGGTATATATAATCTCCCTTTTCCTCCTGTCTTCCCCCCTGCAGTTTTGCTCCCTCTTTTTAGGGCCAGGATATGGCACGGCAGAATTCCCTTATTAAAGCAGCTTGCCGATGTTTTCTCTGTCTTCAGCACCGTGGGATATTTCATTGACACTCAGGATATCCTTCGATATTCTCTCTCTGTCTCTCTTGACATTTTTGCAAGGAGGGAGAAAGAGGCTGGGGGAAGGTGCATATAATGCTTCCACTGCTGAGCAGTATGAATTATATCTGCTGGAGTAATAGTGTGAAGTGGCAGGGATCCGTTTTGATGAATCTCATGCTGATTTGTAGCCCCAATTCTAGCTGTAGGTAACACTGAACACCTGTTTGGAGTACTAGAGAGACGGAATACAGCTCTGTACAGTAAATATGCCATGTACTGTAGCTGTTTGTTTATTGTCACATGGTAATTAATTTGCAATTATATTTCGAAACATACCAGAAGAGAAGTGCCCTATAATTCCTACCACCCAGAAAGAGGCTCAGCAGTGACACTTGTTAGACTCCGAGCTGGCTGATTCCCTCTTTTCTCATCACTGATTGCTTTTTTTCTTTTGTCTCAGCACAAAACAGAAGGTTACAAAAGAGACTTCTGTAAAGATTCACGCTAATAGGGCTGTACTACCGTAGAACAGTATGTCTTAAACACCCCCCCCACACGCATGGAAGAGGCGATGTGAAGATCTGTATGATTTTACCTCTGACATCCCTTGCCGAGCCACAGCGTTCACAGTGTTCCACCGCAGAGGGCAATTTTGTGAGCCCCATTCTTCATCTCCCACCCGTGAAATCCTTGTCTTTGCATCCGAACGCCTCCTTTGCTTCTGTTTAGACCATTCAGAAACATCTGCTAAGAGATTTCTTTTTATCATTCATCATCCTACTTGCCTCTGACTCTATGAAAACCAAGCTCCTGCCCTCAGACTTTAAAATCCTCCTAAGCACAACACTGGTTTTAAATGACTCCTGTGTTTTATTGCACCATTCCACAGTAAGCTCTCTACCAACTATTCCTTTCAGCAACCTCTCCGTACTTTCTTCCCATGTCTCAGGTACCTGGAAGTCTGGCTTTACAAAAGTAGACCCCAAAATTGGGTTTCTTCTAGCACACTTCAAACAGACAGAGGAGCCATTAGCTCCTGTTTGCCTTCAGTGCCATAGTAATATTGCAAGAAAACAGACGTTGCTGTATTAGATACTGCAACAAGTGTTTTCAACGCAATTTTACAACCTGATGTTTGGTTCCCCTGATAGAATTTTTGGAAGTAGCTTCCAACTAGATTCACAGCAAGTTGATTGTTTCTTCCTTGCCTTTTCCTAAGAGTGATCTACGCTCAGGTCCGTGCTTGATGCCAGCACACCCAGAACCCCAGGATCTTTCTTTCTTTCTTTCCTCCCATGTTTTTTTATTAGGCTTGCAATTTTTGTCTTTCTTCTCTTTATTAGTATTTCCAGTTTTGATGAATTAGTCTCAAGATTTTTTAATGATATGTATATATGGTTAAATTAAAAAACTAAATTTGCAAGTAGATGGTTATTGTTTCACTAAAGCTTAAATGTACGATCCCATTATTCTGTTTCTGTTGCGACTGTCCCATGGTTGCACAAAAATAAGTGTTTTCCCCGTGCACGTTGAGGGTTGCTTTGTAGCTGAGAATAAGGATTTTAAACGCGTAGAGACTGACTTGTTTTACACAAATTTGTGATCAACTGCAAATATGTGGAATATATAAACAAAAATCCTTGACAGTAAGATAAGAAATAAATCAATATGCCTCAAAGGGAGTGCTAACTTAATTTGCAATTATGACAAGTAAGGAAGAAAAAGAGAAAAAAACTGGCTTCCTCTGAAAATCTTCCCAAATACGACATTTCTTTGACATTTTCACATGTACTGAAAAGTTACTCCTGAGGAATTCATTTCCATTGCTCTCACTTGGTGTCCAACAGTGACTGATATAAATATTTTATTAGGCAAACCTGCAGGTTTCTGAAGATTATATGTCTTATCAAGTTGACCCTTATAATTATGTTGTCTTCTGTAACTGTGGGATCTCTTTTAATTTTGCAGTCTTTTTGTAAATATTGAACCATAAAAAAACATACAATCACAAGCAAAAGCTGACTGTGAGTAGGAAAAGGTGTAAACAGGTCTCCTCTTCTTGCTCCGGAAGATTCCTGTTCTGCTTGTTGCTGCAGCGACGATGCCTTAATTATAAGTTAGTAACCGGTCGCAGTGCAGCGTGTCCTTAACTTGTTAAAAATCTGTTTTCCCAGACTGTTTTTCTTTCTTTGTTTCTCTTTTAAAGTAACCCCCGTGGATGACTCCC
>JANZLQ010000060.1:1636283-1688536 GCA_026212715.1 Elanus axillaris
GGCCGGGGGGGGGGGGGGGGGGGGGCACAAGAAAGTGGGAGGGGAACCAGCCGGGACAGTGACCCAAACTGGCCGAAGGGGTTTTCCATACCATGGGACGTCATGTCCAGTATAGAAACTGGGGGAGTTGGCCGGGGGGCACCGTAGCTTGGGAACTGGCTGGGCATCGGTGAACATTAGATTGTGCATCGCTTGTTTTTATTTACATTATTATCATCATCATCATTATTTTCCCTTCATTTTCTGTCCTATTAAACTGTCTTTATATCAACCCACAAGTTTTACTTTTTTTCCTTGATTCTCTCCCCCATCCCACTGCAGGGGGGTTGGAGTGAGCGAGCAGCTGCCTGGTGCTTAATTGCCAACTGGGTTTAAACCACGACGCTAAGATACAAGGCCTTGGTTATTGGCCCAGTATCCCATACTGACAAACAGCTTGGCTCGGGGAAGTTAATGCGATGACTCCCCACTAAAAAATTACTATTCCCAGTCAGCAA
Source organism: Elanus axillaris (assembly GCA_026212715.1). NCBI lineage: Eukaryota > Metazoa > Chordata > Aves > Accipitriformes > Accipitridae > Elanus > Elanus axillaris. Next base: position 1,636,781 of record JANZLQ010000060.1, read on the forward strand.
GGAAAAGCCACATTTCCGCTCTTCATCTGTTTTTGTATGAGCTGACAGAGCTGGACAAAAAAATAATTTTTCTGTCCTATGAAAATTTTCAAAACTGAAAAAATAAAAATAAAATTAAAAAAAAATCCTATTCCATTCTCAACTTTTGAAAGTTGAGATTTCAGTTTTGAAAGCCCATCCAGATGTTATTTTGAATTCAGTGAATTAAAATTTTGGCTGCAATAATTTCATATGGTTTGAACTTCACCTTTTGGTCTCGTTATCTTTAACAAGTATACATTAAAAACAAGACATAATTGTGTTATATAGTACTGTACATATACTACATATAAAATTGCATACACTGCTAGATACTTTACATGATGACATTTCAAGCAGGAAAGTAATTTTCTCCTTGGAAAATATCAAAATCTTTTGTCTGACAATTTCAAAATATTTTCCAAACTTTTCTTGAACTGGGAAATGCTTCTGAATTTATCTTTTGACAAAGACAGTTTTGACTTTGCTGGAGAATTCCCAACTACCTTGAGCAAGCAGGTGGAAGGGACTTGCTGGTACAGGGACGTGCAGTCTGAGCTTGGTCATCCGGGAGAAGAAAGAGCACAGAATGATGAATTGACTTGGCCCTAGTCTCAATAGCAAGATTTTAGCAGAGCTCAGCATACTATCAAGGGATATAACCCAAACTTTAATAGCGCCCCTGAGAGTTTTGACTCTGAAATCCATGGGATCATGATCTTCTCACTACTCCTGGCATCCTTGCCACACACCCTGATAAAATAATCAAACTGTAAAGGAAGCAGATATTTAATTTAAAAGAGCTTGGACCCTAAAAGAGCTTAAAAGATGGAATACAATGAATATATTGTAAAATTAAGAAATCAGACAGACGAAATGCGCCGTGGGATTTGGGCAATGTAAGACTTACTTGATGACCGTACGTAATACGGTAAGCCAGTGGAAGGCAGTCTTTATCTCTGTGAGTCCACTGAACACCCAGGTTCAAGCGCATCCTTCATGCGGTCAGTGCAGCTCTGCCAGCTGTGTCACGCTCTCGCCCCGGGTGGACGCTCCCGTCTTTGTGTCTTATTTGGAAGTTTTAAGTAGCTGCCCCCCCAGGAAGGTCAGGCAGCGTGGTGCTAAAGGCTGAGAAGCGGTTGTGCTTTGGGCTGGGACATAGCTCACGTGTTGCTTGAGTACAGCAGTATCTCTTCTTAATGCTTGTTTAAATATTTCTCGATTCTCAAACTAATTTAAAACGTTTGTGCCTCTGAGTTCCAACCTGCAGTTTCTGCCCAGCCCTTGTTGACTGTAGATCCGTAAACAATAATCTACCAAACTGACTCTTGAGGACTGAATTGACCAGACGTCAACACCCATTCCTGTCCAACTTTATCTCCACACATGTCTCCATGATTCTCAACAGCAGGCTTTCAAAAATAAACTTTTAGGGCCTGAGGTTGAAGGATAAAGAGCTGGTGTGAATGTTCATCACTATAAGGAAGGACCACTGTGAACGCAGAGGAAAGAGTTTATCAGGGTTTCATAGAGGAAAAATTTTGTCAAAACTCTGCGAATTACAGAAATACACTTTGAAGCATTCAAATTGTGTCTTTGAACATATTTGCAAGTTTTCATTAATTTGGAGAAATTTTGTGGTTGGAGATAGCTATATTTTCTATTTGTGTTTTTTTTCTGTTTGTGCTTTGCAAAAACACTATTCATGGGAAAAATAAATAAGGAAGTAAAAATATGCTTTTTGCTTTTGACAAATGTGGGAGCTGCAAATTACTGGTGGAAAATGAATATTTCCATCTTTGTGTGAACTTGGTGAAAAGCCAACATCTTCCACACAGCTGCAGAGGTGCAGGGCCAAATTAATTCGTGGTGCAATTCAATGGACTTCTATGAGATGACATCAGTAAGAGTTTAGTCCCCACGCAACAAAAAAACCAGTATATAAAATGCTCATAGTGGTAAGTAGTTGATTAAGCATGGTATGAATAGAAGCTGATGTAACATATATTTCTTTGGAGTTGAAAGAGTACAAAAGCAGTTAAAGAAACCAATAAGCTTGTTTTACTTACAGGTCATTAATTAATGGTAGTCCTTGTTTAGCGGCACATCCTTGGTTGCATCGATGGTTGACTCTATGACCTTGAAGGTCTTTTGCAACCTAAATGATTCTATGATTCTACATGCTCTTCTATCCCCTCCATGTATAGTTAAGTCTGCATTCCCCTATTTTCTGATATAGATAGCAAAACTACTATGACGTACTACTGCAGAGTTTGTCTGAAGACCTGTAACTGCCGTGGTTTGACTGTAAAGGGCCTAACAACTCTTGGTCCATTGCATCTCATCTTGGTTCACCAACCAGCCAGTGGGTGTTTGTAATCCGTGAGCCCAGAAGTACCAGAGGTGATCAGAGATGCACCGGGAGTTAGACGGAAGAGGCTGCTGTCACACCCCACCCGGAACACATAGCCGTGTTCCCCTTCTGAAAGAACATGTGGGAGAGGAGACTAGCACACACCTCTGCCAGGTCTCACCCTGCTAGAGGGGTCTTTATGAACTGGCTAAGCATTGTTGGGTTTACCTTTAATTCTGTTCTAATTTACGTTTGCATGGTTCTCCACTCTCTCTAGAGTGTAGAAGTGATAAAGTGGTTAAATTTCATCACTTTGGCTTTCCAGGCTAGGTATGGACAAAGGGAGGAGCTCTGTGGTGCACAAGTAAGGCAGGATGGAGCTGAGGGAGCTGGGGCTGTTTAGGCTGGAGAAAAGGAGGCTGAGGGGGGACCTTACTGCTCCCTGCAACTGCCTGAAAGGAGGTTGGAGTGAGGTGGGGGTCCGTCTCTTCTCCCAAATAACACAAGCGATAGGATGAGAGGAAAAGGCCTCAAATTGTGCCAGGGGAGGATTAGATTGGATCTTAGGAAATATTCCTTCCCCAAAAGGGTTGTCAGGCATTGGAACATGCTGCCCAGGGAAGTGGTGGGGTCACCGTCCCTGGAGGACGTGGTGCTTAGGGACATGGTTTAGTGGTGGACCTGGTAGTGTTGGGTTAGTGGTTGGACTTGGGGTGATCTTAAGGGTCTTTTCCAATCTAAGTGACTCTGATTCCGTCAGCATGCATTTACCCTTTAGGAGACTCTGTAGGGCAACCTGTGAGTGTTTGTAGGAATCAGTCGCAGCTGGATCCTACTGAGATGCTGCAATTGCCTCTGAACAAGAGGTACATCCATTGGCCAACGAGGCATGTATGAATTCACAAGCCACAATGTTCCCAGGAACGTTTTGAGGTGGGGCTGGTTGCAAGCATTTCATTTATACGAACACCACTTTTTTCTGTGCTCAGGCTTTGCCTAGCCATATTACATCATCGCATCTAAGAAAGTGGCGTATAACGGTGTGCGTCCTTCTTATGCAGATGCCACCCCACCAGGTTTCAGCAAGCTAGTGTGGGTGGTCCATGCAGAATCACAGTGTTTGTTTTATCTCAACCAGCTTATTTGGAAGAAATTAGTTTTAGTCTGTCTTGTGGAGTTTATAAGGCATTGTAAGGGCAACTGCCAAGAGCAACCAACTCTCCTTTCTCACAGTTCCCAGGATTGCTCTCCGGTCTTTTATGTTTTCTTCCATACAATACAGGATAACTGAAATAAAGACTTCCACTTTATATATACCCTTCCAAAAATACTGCATTTATTGAACTCCAGACTTCGTTCTGTTTGAGAGTTCTAGTGTTTCTAATTAGAACTGAGTTTATTACTCTAATAGCTTTTATTCATATTAGAATACCAGTAAGACATAGAAAATTAGTTTCACAGTTTTTTCTTCTTCAGCGTACTTGGAGACTGTGGATCTACTTTAGGCAGCACTATGGATTTAATTAAATTCCAGCATTAAGTCACAAAGGCTCTTTAGACCTTTACTTTGTCCCTTGGAAGTGAGTTTACATGTGGAAAATTCATTTCACAAGTAATAATTTTTAGAGCATACCAAAAGGTATTAATAATTATGGTTATTTTATATTGGACCTTAGTGACATGGCACAGATGGCTTTGATGTTTAATCAGTAGCTGTGCTTCACAGCTTATTTTCATTAGTGATTAACCTTGACTTATTATATAACAGAAGAACATAACACAGAGTAAGAGAGACAGTTTCCTTTGCTATAGCTGTGTTTGCCATGAAATTGGGCTTCATTTGCAAAGAAATGTACATCCACAGCTGATCACTTCTTACGAATGATCGCACATGGACTTTCATTCACTATACCGGTTTATAAATAAAAATGTGGCATTTGTGTATCCAAATTGGATGTTTCTGAGGTGTCAACCAGTGCCTATTTAAAATGTTGAATGGGAACACATTTTTATTTTAGAATTATTAAGTCTTGTCTTTTTTTTTTTTTTAAATAGAGAGCATAGAGATTCATCCTTTTTTGAAAAAAACCACTAGGCGTGCTAAACTGTGCAAGTTAATAAGGCCTGTGCTATATCTAGTATGGATTGATGTCTTCACAGAAAATCTTTTTGTATTGCTTTCCAGCTTTTCCCAACAAAAAAATCTAAAGAGTAAGACATCTGAGGTACTGTGCGGCTCCCTAATTAAAACAGACACCCGTCAATGGACTTCTTTCTCTGCATCTCTGGGATTCGCTGAGAGAGGAGTCAGGACAAAAATAGTTAAAGAATTAATAGCAGAAGTCAGGGGAAAAAGTGATAAAGATGCATTTTTCAGAGTAATATTAAATGTGATGGAAGAAAAAGGAAACCTGTTCAGCAAGTATCATGTGCCTCATGGTGTAAAATGTTCGTTTAACTCAGAATTCAAAGCTTTAGCCCTGAAATTGCATTTCTTGTGTTTTGAGGACTGTTATTTCTCACTGTCATTTTCCTGTTCCTATATCCTGGACTCCTGGATCATGAGGTAGAACTGTCTGATTTCAGTATCAGAAGTTGCACTACCTTTTCTTCTAAAAGTTTAGCGTACTGCTTCCCCGCATCCCCCGGTAGCAGAATGATGCCATGAAAGAAATAAATACCTGTGATCAGAGCAGTCGCTACATAGAAAAGTAAAAATAGAGACCTAGAGTAGGCTATAGAGCAACCGTAATTCTCAAAAACCGTTACAGTAACTCAAGCCATTGAACTTTTAAGGTACCACCTAGTCTGATTTCACTCGTCTCAGTAATGTGGTTGAGGACCAACATAAACGTAATTTATTGTCATTTGCCAGCTGTTAGTAGCACCAATCAAACTTAAGTGCAAGTGCAGAAACCTCACCTCCATCCTTATTCTTTACAGATAAGGGAATCGTAACCTTTCACTTTCTTTGGTAACTGAATAAAAGTGTCCCAGTCCCCAAGTGGCAGAAAAGGTTGAACAGAAGTATCTTGTCTTCCTTGTTTTCATAAAAGCCCAGTGGGTTGCTTTGTTCCCATATTTATTCACACCCACTGATTAACAGAAAACTCCTAGTTCTCTCAGTGTTCAAAATCTACATAAAGATGACAAAGGTGTTGGAAAAACACAGGTCAAGACAAAAGCGGTAGGCATCTCCCTCTCCATGACCCTGTGGACTTCTGTTTTGTGTCTTGCTTAGCAAAGGCATCTTGCCGTTCTTCACTCCACAGCCAAAACTGGTACTGAGAGTAAAGCCAGAAAGCTGCAGATAAATTCAGGGACAGCTCTTGCAAGAACTTGCTTACTTTAGTATTTGTCCCACTGTTCAGAGTATCTTCCTTCAGGTTCCTAAATTGCTTCTCCATTTAGTAGATTCTTTGGGGCTTTCGGAGGCTGCTCAGTATCCTGACACCTTGACCAACAAAACATTTCTGGCCTTCCATCTGCAGATTTGCTTTCTGTGACTGAACACGTTTGGCCCTACGGACTTACGTATCTCTGACTTCAAGGCTGGATTGTTTCGGTTCAGTATATTTGGAATGAAACAAAATGCCTTGGAAAGAGCTTCAACTAATCAAGGAAGCAGCAGACTGCCTGCTTGACAATGCAGGTCAATTGTGGGCACGTCTTAGTGTTTCTTCACTTTTTCGCCCCATTGAATTCTGATCCCCAGTTCAAGGTCTCTTTCTGATTTTTACGGTTCTCCATGAGATTGATTCTACGTCTTTCAGCAATTATATTTTCCTCTGCAGAGATGACCTTCATGACATATCTGGTCCACTAGAATCAGAACTGTAACAGGAATGGAAAGTAGCAAAAGGAGAGCTTGAACTAGATGAGGTAAATATTTATCATGAAATAGAAAAAACCACAGGCTTGAACACCTTGAGAATAAAATGGAAACTTCTAATTTTTCTGATTGGCTTTCATTTGGTTTGCCATCAACACATATAGTCTAAGTCTTTTTTTCTCCTTTTCTTCCCTTCATCATCTACTTGATCTTGTGTGTGAGGTCGTCGTTTCCTGAGACGTAACTGGAAGACCTTCAGACAGAAAACTGAGAAGACAGCTAAATGTTCTAGCTTTAGAAGGAGTTTAGATTAGATGTGAGTAAATACTTCAATCTGTGCTCATACACTGTCTCTCTATACTCCATAATTACCTAGACAATCCATCATTTATCTGCAGAGCTCGCACAGGTGAGGCAGCCTTGAAAAAAGAGTATCTTTACTTGATTTGATTATGAAGCCAAACACTCAATCCAGGCACACTAACAGGATCTTACAATACAGCCATTTAAATGTTTAGGCTAAATAAGATTAGATTTCAAGCCCTAGGTGCTTCAGAAATTGAAATGTTAAAGACAAGGTGCCACGTCTTGCAGTGTCCCTGGTTTCCTAATGCGCTAAACACTGTCATAAATATGTAATCTTTCCTGGGAAAGATGATACTTTTCCACCCAAAACCCCACCAGCAATGGCATGTAGCGATTCTGCCATTTCACTTCAGATCTATTTTTCATTGTAAAGAGAGCAGCGTTTTTCATTAGGATGCAATCTTACATCTAAAGAGACAATCGTAAGTTAAGACAAGTGAAACACACATACGGACTAACCATATGGATGACAGTACCAATTAGCAGAGATTTTGTATTTATTTTTTATATTTTGAGCACAGGGTGAGACCTGCCTTTTTCCAGCAAGTGGCAAATTTGAATGTGAAATGTCATTAGTGCTGTTTTTCACTAATACAATTTCTTTTCTGAATAACAAAAAACACATCAGTGTTATTTTTAATAAAAAACCCACCCTTTAATTTACATACATTTAAGTTGAAGTAAATGAAAATGCATTATGTTACCACTGTGCTATTGAATAATGAGCCTATAGGGTTCTAAATGGGAAGGAAAGTTGTTTTTCAAGCCCTGTACCCACTGTTCCCTTTACAAAGGCGCCATTGTGATCAGGACACATGAACTGGGTTTCTAACAGCAAAGATCCACCTTCTGGCAGAGAGGCTGGGAAATAACGCACCCCAGTAAGCCGGCCCTTCAGTGGGAGAAGCCGAGCTAACGAAGGAAGGACGGGCGGAACCGGTCCCTTGGCCTTTCGGTGACATTTGCAGCCTCTGTGCAAGGACATGCTCTTTTCTTTCTGTTTCTATTTTCTCCAGTTAATCAGGTGACTTGAAAAGAAGCTAGATAAGGGTATTGTTTGCACTGACAACATCCTGATGATACTGTCAGAGGAGATCACAGGAAAATTTGAACCAATAGAGTCATTAGGGAGAGTACTCATCACTTGAGTGCATCTAGGTTAATTACCACGGAAAATCTGGAACTGGCAGCTATAATTTTTCTGAAGAAAGTACTGTTATTTTTACTCCTGATGCTACAGAACGTCTCTTAAAGTACCTCACAGGACCCCATTTCACAGTTCAATGGTAAAATAATTTTAGAAATGTGGCTTTCTGGCTGAAATTAGTGGAACGCTATCCATGGAAATTTAACGAAAGTACAAACTGTGAGTTATGTACTGTATGAATGAAATTCAGCTCTGTTTGCCAGGACTGATTACTCTCCTTCCCATAAATGAGCAAGCATATTTCTCTATTGCAGTGTCACTTTGGAAAAGAGAGAAGTGTCAGGTTGAGATGAATGGCTTCTCCCCGCACAGATGTAGCGAACCGTCACATGCCTCATTCTGTTTGCTATGGTACATTATGGCATGGGGCAGCCAAAAACCCTCCAGCATGAGACAAACACCGAATGCTGGGTTTGGACCGGCATCAAAGCCCACGCAGCGGATGCCTTTTTAGGAAAACAGAGACGTGGTGTAGTTTTAACCCACCCAGTATGCAGTGAGTGCTCACAAACCCTAACGGCGTTTGTGGTTTTTAAAAAGCCTCGAACAATAAAAGGAAGTTGCTTGAGTGTGCTGAATTCTTACTCAACTAATAATTTTTAGGGGACTTCTACTCCGGTGCCTGTTCTCTAAGGATCTGTGAAAAAGAAGACTGAGTGCTTTTTTCAGCCTAGTTATCTTTTTTTCCAAAATTATTTGAGGCCAGAAATGCCTTGTGGTGTTTGCCTGTCCCTGATGCGATAGGCGTGCTGTCGTGTCTATCCTGTCTAACAGGGACCGTCAAGCCAGAGCAGTCAGTGGAACTTGGAAAGTTGCTCATGTCCAGGAGCATAAAAAGGATCCAAATGGAAAATAGTTATCGCGGGTTCGGAGTGTGGAGAGAGTTAAATGGTTAATGCAATGAATCTCATGTACTACGCTCCCCTTCCAATTCACCTTTTTGCCATGGTAAAAATGTAAAAATATTCACTGTAAAATGTTCTTGAGAACTTTTTGATTCCATGATAGTTACTTGGGAATTTGGTTACAGATTTCCTGTTCGATGTTAGTCATTTCCTATAGAAATGTGGATTATTTGACTCCGCTGTCTTCTGTAAGCAGCTCCCACGTATAAATTATGAATTCTTTGACCCATTCCACTTAAGTCTGACTGAGGAGCTGAAGTTTCCAGCAGATGAAATTCTGTCAAGTTTCTTGAAAACGACAGCCACGTTGAGGAGGTTTGTGCTATAAAGCCAGCTAAACCGTGTTATTAGACATCATAGAGTCTCCATCAAAGATGAACGTAGGCTTCACACACCCCTCCCACTCACAACTTAATTTTTTAGAAAATTTCGGTTTAGACCCGTTTCTAAATCCATGAGAGAATGAGGTGCCAATAACTGTTTCAGCAGGGAAAAAATATTTCTGGTTTCCAAAGCAAACATTTTAGTAATTGCCCCTCATTTATTTGTATTTTCTAATTTGCTTTACATACTACAGGGAATCCTGCAATTACCCATAGAATGTACTGTCTGTACCTTCCTGATTGAACTGCCACCTCCCCTACACTTTGTTAGAGCTGCCATTCAACGCAGCTCTGATTCAGACTCGAGGGAATAGCCTTGACACAATGCACTGAAGGCAATATTTGCAGAGAAAAGGGATAATCGCTGAGCAGCAGCCTAGCTCCACATTTCCATGTCCCATGACCTTTCTTCTCTCTAGCCTTGGCATAAGAATTTAGTGTAAGTCCGCAGGACTCTGCTGTCCCCGTTCGTGATCCCTTCCCCTCAGCGCAGTTTGGAGGTACTTCTGGCAGGTTGATCGACTTCATGTGATGAGAGCACTGCAGCATCACCGTCTGGTTCTGCTCAGGTTTCAGAGGAAGCTCGAGCGACGTCTTTATCTGCTCGTATTTGCCAAGATCATCACCTCTAGCTGCACACATTTTACGAAAACTGTACGCAGTAAAACAGACTTAAAAAATGAAATTTGATGACTCTTTTTCAAGCCATTCAGGATTATTATTTGTTCATAATGATATTGATTTTCTCTCAGGCTCTGCTAGGTTTCCTAAAATCCCAGTTTCACATTCTTTTAGGAAAAAGCTTGAATACGAACCTAGATTGAACTGTCCTTAAAAAATCAGTTTCCTTTTTGATGTCCAGCTGCAGGATCTTTCCTGAACTAGACACCAGGATGCAAGAAAAAAAATTGTCAAAGCACTGATATGAAAACATAAATTGCATAAAATACTGGTGACAGAATACCAAAGTCACAATTTGACATCTACAGCCTGGGGTTTTTTTAGCATTATTCTAATTGGACTGTTTTCATTATGCAGTGCTGCAGATTTGCATGATGCTTTATAAAGACAGTATCTGACAAGTTCCTGCTAGTGCAGTATCCTGCATCAGGCACGGTACAGCACTACAGAGGGGACTGTGGGTGAGAATAGGAACACTTTAACAGGAGAAAATAGTATAAACTTACACATCCTTACCTAAAACCTGCTATTTTCATTTAACATGTTTAGAATGTCTGGAACGCAGCTTGGCCGTGTCTCTATGTAGTGAATTTGCTTTGTGTTACCCTGATTTCATCTTTCAGCCTCCTCACTACCTCTGCTTTTAGTGGGAATACCGAATTACCAGAAGTGTGTGTGCACTTTTGTATATTCCTCAATACAGAACGCCCAGCCTGGGGGAGGGAAACGGTCCGTGTGCCTTCATCTGGTTACCAAAGATTATTTGCAAGTGATTAGTGCAGCCACTTTTGCTTGACATGTCCTCTCACTTTCAGAAAATTTGAGCTGATGTCTGTCAATGACAGCCACGTCATGGCAAGGGTGCAACAGAATTGAAGGTTGACTAAGTTATTACGTTTATATCATAATTGCCTGCAAGTCGAATGAACGTATCTTGTGTGTCAGCTCTTTGCGGGTGCTCTGCTGGGGCACTATATACGTACGCCGGAGAGGTGTCCCCTTCCCTACGTCAAGACCGTAACTAAGCTAAAGGAGTACGCGACTGCAAACTTTGCAGGTTGCTGCTGCTTACTGTGCGCTGTTCGTGGTCTGAAACTGCATATGCAAATCTTACCTACTTTGGCCTTCCACAATTTGTCAAAAGATAAAAAAAAGCAAGTCTAGTAGGTAGAATTTGCTGGGAAATCTGTCAGCATATGGGAGAAGCTTAGGGGAGAGGGAGAAGGAAAGCATTATTATTGTCTTGATTTTTTCCTTAAAAAAAAAAAAAGAAAAAAAAAGAAAAAGAAGGCAAGCAAAAAAAAAAAAACAAAAACCAGCCAAAAAACAAACCCCGGAAAATTTCTGGCTAAATCTCAGAAATTCACAGTGGCAGTCCTTCTGAATGCTGCAGCTGGGCTTCTTGGACAGGCAGTATAACTCCCGAGATGCACAGCAGCCTCCTCAGTCAGGGAATCGCTGTCGTGCAGCCCGGGAAGCCCCCGGCCACGGGGCACCAGGGAGCAGGGAGCAGGGCATCTGCACTCCGCTCACGGGACCCATAAAACATCACACAGGTGTATTTTGATGCTAAATACAGTAAAATGATGCTAGGTAAATGTAAATATATTCCATGTGGTTTTGTGTGGATCTTGAGACAAATTTAGTTCAGGCTAAATGCACCTTTTTAGAAAAAAATGACATTGGTGAAAAGCTGGTCACACCTAGAAGACTTTTACTGGCCAACACTACGCTCCTTTTACTTACAAATTCACCTGTGCCAAATATAAGCTTGTTTTGACAACGCAGTGGGTTTTTTTCTGTGTATCCTTCAGCCTGCCAGAAATCAGCGTTGCGAGGAGAGGTGAGACAGGTCAAAAAGCTTATCATATCTAGTACCATATATTTTCCCCCGAAGAAGGAGTCAAACAAGCTTAGGGGCCATTTTTGCAACTTCTATTCTACCAGCTTTCATGGGACTGCTGTACACAATAAAATTTGTTTATTTTACTGACTTTTAGGTATTTCAGTAAAAGTAGCAATTAAATTTCTTTGTCTTTGCAGCACAGATCTCTCATTCTCATAATTCTCAGTATAATGGAAGTAATGAAAGCATTTTAATTTTTTAATTACTTCTTATGAACTTCTAGGTCCTTTTTAAGGAAGTAAAAAACACAGCAAATTTGAGGCAATCAATCCCCTTTGACCTGCTCTCCCCCTTATTTCAATACACTAATAGTTAGACAACAGTATGCTTCTGGACATCAGCAAAATCTTCTGAGAATGATACAATAAATCCCTGATATGATGTAATATTGCTCTTGACTACTTACTCACTTTGAATTTATTTATTTATTTATTTGTGGTATTAGGAGATGCTAAAAATAGCATCTTATAAATACATTGTTAAGTCCATGTTTTATTTTAAGATGGTTTTATAATATGACCTATTTGTGGCCTTGCTGATATTTGGCACGTGAAAGCCAGGCCCTCTAATACTTTTTTCAGCTGAAGTTACTGGAAGTTTTTGCCACTGAAGCCCAGTCAGAGCCCTTGTAATTGGATAACTGAAAGAGGCGTACGTGTCCTACGTGCCGGCAGGTTACCTAGGAGAGATGGTAGCAAACCGTAATAATTATACGTATCAGTTACCAAGTTATGTTATTGAGAGTCATTGGTAGAAACAATACGTACAGGATATTCCTAATTATCCCTTCAGTTTGGTAGCATATTTAAAGCACTGGCAGAAATGTGTGCTTCCCTCTCCTTTACTCCCTCTGTCAACTTCAGCTGACGTGTTCTTGATTAGTACCGCTGTAATTCAGCGTATTTGGCCCACGGTATTTTTGTGTCTTCTAAGGTGACTAAGGATGTTTTCTGTTTAAAAGTGGATGAGAATATATTGGGTTTAAGTTTCTTCCAAAATTTTATACAGACTGAACTGCTACATGTTTTAAAGTTAATGAGACAATTAGTATTTTCATTCTGTCCTGAAAGTATGGGCACTTCAGAGCAAAGGTAACAGTTATTATGCCTGCTTCATGGCTTGATTGTGTTGAAAAGTAGGAACTCACCTCTAACAAAGGCTAATTTGCTGTAAAGCTCATGCTTTCTCTGATATGCATCTTCTGGGTACTTCAGATAAAACTCTTTCCGACAATAAGGAATGAGAGGACTATCCTCTTCCTGACAAATTGTCGGAAATACATCGCCACCAGTACTGTTGACTGGAGGGCAATTCCATTTGACTTGTACTGAGGTTGGCTGTATGTTGTCTCCTATTCTCTATTTCTCTTCCAGTTGTCAGAAATTATTGCATAATTGATTTTACAGTTGCTCAAGAGATCTTGAAACAGCTTTTCTTGAGCTTTTCCACTTCAAAGTTCTCAGAAACAGCAACATGAAAAAGAAAATGCATAGTAGAGATTATTGTCCTAAAACCTGTTCAACAGGTGGAGCTGTATGCTGCAAAATAGAATTCAGAAATGAAATCCGTGTCATGAGAAGTTTGTTGAATCCTTTTCGAAGTTGTAGAGAATACTATACCCGTAGCAAACACATGTTTTTTTCAAGTTTTAGGAAGCATCTTTCTGCAGTTGTCCTAGACTGGGATAAGAAAAATAACTCTCAGAAAGGGTTGTTGTGATTTTTGGTGTGTGTTGTTAGTGGGCAGAAATCCAGTAAGCTTCGCTCCCTCTCTTCCTTAGAAACTTAAGAAGTAATAAATGGAGCTGGGAGATCTTGGATGTCGCACAGCTGGTGCTCAGCATTGTACTCCTGGTAAAGCGTAATGCTACATCAAATATTTATTAATCAGCACTCCTTATGACATTTCTTCCTGCTATTAGTGAAAGAAATTCGGGTGACAGAAGACTCACAAAAGACACTTGAATAAAAGAGAGCAATAGATGCAGAATGTATTATGAAACATCCTTCTCTCTCCGTCTCTCTCTCCTTCATTGCCAATTTTGACCAGTGCCCCTTTCCGGGAGAAGACCAGAATCTCCAACTGCTCATCTGCAGAGGCCAAATCTCCTTTCCCCCTGCCCAGAAAAGAGGAATGTTTGCCTGAATTTTCTGATTCCTTTAAAATACACTGAAAATACAGCTTTAGGAAATGAGTGAGCTGTGTTAATATCACTCATTAATTCATATCTGCTATTACTGGTACATCGAAAGGTGTTTGAGTTGCCCATGTCAGAGGACAGACTGTGCATAACCTAGTGCAGCCCTCAGCTTCTACCCAGGTATTATTTCAGTAACAGGAGGTAACATATTATATGCACCTACTGTGACATATAAAAGTACCTAGAAAGGAAAAGGGAGGAGATGATATTCACAGCTGACATGTCAGTTATTTATTACCCGTGTTGTACCAGTTTCGTACAACGCCTGTTTACAAAAATACACATAAGCATTATCAAGCAGTAAAATGGTGGTCACTAAAGGAGTATTTTTTTCGCAACAGGAATATTTTTTTATCATGAGTTACTTGCCATTCTTTAACCTTTTAGAAGTTTTTCTTCAACTCATCAGTAGTTTTTTTTCCCTTCATTAATGCAGACTCTGCCAGATTTGCTTTACCTCTGGCTAACGGAACTTGTGAGATTTCTTGGGAGTGTATCCTACCCATTGTGACAAAGGTGCAGAACGGTGTCTTGTCATTTAATCCTCTTAATTACCTCCCTTTACCAGATTAGGTACTTACCTGATCTTCAGAACTGTGATTGTTGAACGTGCCACAGTTGGAAGGCTTTACTCATGCTGGGCAAGGAAAGAATGATTTTAGTATCTCAGTTGTATTAAGATGACCAGTGCTCCTCTTCTCCCAGTAAGTTTGGATTTATGGGCTTGCACGGTTTGGGGGGGGTCATGTTCCTTTTGGGTTTTATCTTATAATGCCAAACAATATTGCCTGCGAGAAGGTCCCGTGTAAGAGCTGTGTAAGCATACAGCGACCAAAAGTCAAGTTGTAGACTGCCCAAGGCTCAGGCAGGTGGTGACGATGACCAGGTAGCTGGACAGAGCGCGGCAGTTGAGTAACAAGAGTCCTCGCATGCATGAAGGTGGTTTTTTTGCACTGGAGAGGAACAGTTTCTAGATGCTTCCTTTGAGGTTGCTAAGAGAAGTATTGCTATGGGCGGCATTGACCTGTAACAACTGCCAACAGTGAGCATTTAGCGACCAGCCCAACTTTCGGCTGACCATGAAACAGGACCAAAGCACATGTCCCTGCCCAGTAGCCCATTTGAATATTTGAATATAGGGCTTCATGAAATATTGTTTGAATAGGTGTGAAGAGGAGGGAGAGAGAGAAGACATGGCATAAACCAGGAAGGGAAATCCTAGACATAGGCCAGATGGACCTAGAGACACATTGGGAGAAGTCTTTTTGGTCTGGGAAGTCATGCGAATGGTACTGCGTCTGGGAGAGGGACAGCTGCCTTCAGCTCCTCCGCCTCTCCTGCCTTGGGGAGAGCAGATTTAGATCGGCCTGCGTGACAAGTAAGCGACTGTGTCAAAGAAATACTTGAATCAGTCTCACGCCCTTACTTTCTGAAGCTGCCCTAATAAGTTATTGCATTCGTCAGACAGCTGCCTTCAGCTCCCATGTAATGACGCGTCATGATGGTGGGTCCAACTTCAGACAGGAGTAACCGTGTCATCCCGCAATGACATGAGCCGCTCCTCCGGTCCACGGATGTCTTCCAACCCACTCAGGACACCCGCTAATGTGTTTTCTCATTGTGAATACATGTTTAAACTGGTTGCCACCAGATAAAACAGCTGTAGGTCTTTGCTAGAAAGTCACTACAGGAGTTTGGTTCGTTTTTTGGCGTTGATTAAAATAGTAAGCTTCCAGGACATTATTTTAAGTTGATGAGAATGACTAAGGGCACTAAGTTATAGTTAAAAGGAGATTCATCTCAACAGTAGAGAAACAGTAATATTCCTTTCCTGTCGTCGTCTTCTTTGTCAGTTTTTTTTGTCCAATTTTTTTCTTCAAAATAAATGTACTTAGGGGTGTACTTCTTTTTTTGACCAACAATTTCATATAGTTACCTGGAGCAAAACCGTAGAATTTACTCAGCTGAATTTTTTCTCATTTTTCCTGGGTAATTTATAAGTAAATTACATTTGCTATCATGATGTCTGCTCTTTGCTTTCTATGATTCCAAGTTCTTTGAAATGAAATGGTCACCTAAAAGAAGTTTAAAAAAATCACAATGAAATTATAGGCTAGGTCACACAAATTGAGTGTATGGGTTAATCCCAATTTTTAAAAAGATCATTTTTAGCCAGCTTCTCTTGGCATCTCTCAGTATAAATAGAAAAGATCCAGTGAACTGTGCAACCTGAAATTGCCTTTTGCAAATTGCAGCTATACTGGCATTAAAATGAACTGGTACCCGCTTTTGCAGGTCTGGCAGTTATATGAACAAAACTATAAAGTCACTCATGAATCTGACCGGAAAAAGTGAAATGTTTCAGAAATGCTGTAGCAAAAAATTTTGAAATTTCTGATTTTCTTTCTTCTTCTGGGGGGGGGGGACAGGGACAGGGCTGAAACTGTCAACTGAATGCAAGTTGCAAATACACTTGACTTGTCAGAAACTGTTCAGAGTCATTGTTATTTTTTGGTCATGAAAGTGATTTGCTCCTTCAAAAATGGCTAGCCTTAATTTTTATACATTGCTGTTATTAAGAATGTCATAATTATTTATTTGGAATTTGGTCCATTTCCAGGCAAGAACTTGGATTTCCATATAACAAGTTGACTGGGAATGAAATAAAATCTAAATGAAAGATGATCTCTCTTTTAGTTTTTATTGAATTATCAGTCTATTTTTCCAGAATTAAGAACTTTGGTTATTACGAGATTCTATTGCGGATAGTCATCACTTACACTGATAGGGTTTTTTAATTATCATTTCAGAGTGAAATGAGCATTCATTATAGTACAAAATAGGAGAAAAAAAATCACTAAGCAACATCTTTTCTTTTTTACTGATTAGCTTAAAGGGTACACCCATCATAATAAGAAAAAGTAGCATGGAGAACACAGTTGAGTTCAAACACATATGGTATTAATCTCACATAATGAGCATTGCTTCAATTGGCAGGAGAAACTACACTAAATAGATGGTAAGCTACAATTGGCTTCCTAAAAAATCATGGCCCTTGACTTTAATTCGTCCTCTGCATCAGTTTCTTATATTTAAGAATGCTTATTATTAGGTCTTCTTGCTGTGCTCTCCTCAGTTCCATGCTACTAATTGGTTGTGAGTGGGTCTGGTGTTCTCTAATAGATCCTCCTCTGCTGCCGCGCAGTCTGCTGCAATTGCCACCACCCACTGTCCTCCCAGTACTGTAACAACTGCACTTATTACACCATATAATATCTCTTTTGTAGGATTTTCCAGTAATCTCTCCCAATCCAAAAAGATGTTCTTGATAAGATTTTGGCATAGGTATTCATCTTATCTGCCTGACGCTTTTATGGTAAAATTAAAATTAGCTAAATAATTTTTTTCCTCTCTATCAGTTTTTAGTTTTGTTGATGCTAGAATTTTTTGCTGCATTCACTGATCTTCATATCTCTGGAAATGAGCATTCAGTCCATCCTGCATGCATATAGGGACATGCGTGTTTGCGTGTGTATTAAGTAGAATCGTTCTTGTAGGTGATGAATGAATCTTTAAATACGTATTGGCGTGGCCAGATGCAGACAGATACGTGCTCACCTGCCTGTTTTGCAAGCTGGCCGTGTTCCCAGGGAGGTTTATCGGCTCGGGCACGGTGCCATGCTTGCGCGGCTATACAAGTCGTGGGCTAGAGCTTGTTCATATCCAGCCAGCTGAAAGCAAGAGCAAGACAAGGCAAATCTGTACATCCAGATGTACCCCAAAGTCTTCTCAAAAGCACTGTTTGTGGGATCCTTCCCTTCCTCCTGATTGTATCATACGCCGGGCTGACAGAATTTCCTGCTTTACCGAACTGAATTGTAAGATTTGGCAGGCGACACAGGAAAAAAAAAAAAAAGTAAATTTTTGGTCTGAAGGTAGGATAAATTTCTTCCTACATCTTTAACTTGAGCCCGTTTTCCTTGCTGGCAAATTTGGGGGGGAGAATCGGTGTTGCCTGCTCGGAGCTGTTGTGTCTCCTCGCCACTTTCCCCTTCAGCCACTGCCTGCAGGACCCATTCTCTCTGACGGCTGCGAGAGATCGAATTAATGCATCGGGGAGCCGTGGCTCCCAGCTAATACTTTGTTTCAGCCGTTTTGGGGAGCAGTTGTGATAGAAGCCAGTGGTTCTGTAAGGCAGTGACCATCCCATCATCATGGAAATCGGGAAAGGATGCCCTGTGCAGTCCCATGTGTCCCAGAGAACGTGGGCACTTCTTCTCCACCACGGTGCCAGTGAGTTGGGGGACTGAGATTTTAGTAAGAATTGTAAAAGCGCTATTCTAAAAGTTTATGTGTCGTAAGAATATGAGGAAGAAAATGGGCCGTTTGAAACAATTTTGGTTTAGGCTCTGAGGAGAAGGCGCTTGGAACTAACATGGCAGTGTTGGCTCGCATGCAGCGTTGTTCTGTGTCACTTGCAAGGCATTTTTAGAACTGGCCAGAACTTCTTGTTTGTTTTTCATGGGAAATGTTTCCTCTTGCTAAGATTTCCTTTTAGCGTGGATTAGAAAAATGCCAAAACTTCCTCCTGAAAGTGTTTTTGAGATATTTAAGGGGTTTTTGAAATATTTTCTTGCATAAGAACGAAGCATTGAATCCTTAGTAAAATGAAACATTTTGATGACTTTCTATCAAAGCATACAATTAAATAAGTTCCCGTTAAACATTTCTGTGCTTTCTGGTAGATTTCTGGCAGTGTTGACCAGGTCTAGCTACTGCTAAAAAGAAAACTTTACTGTCATCACTTCTGGTTCCTCAGGCTTACGTGTATCCCCACCACACAGAATTAAATGGGGGACCCGCTGGTGTCTGTTGAAATCTGATGTTCTGCTAGGCCTAGTGACTGCAAAAAAAAAAAAAAAATTCATTCTTCTAAGCTGTACCACTGGATATTTAAATGATGGGAAGGATATGGTCTACATATATCTATAAAACATACTCCTTTTACAATATAACTTCTTTTTTCAGTATATAAGTCTCCTCACAGCTTTTCAACAGAATTTTTCTTTACATTGGTTAATACAAGTAGTCTATCGTGTGGCAGAGAACATGCAAAGTATGACACCAAGAACAATTAAGGCGTTTTTAGTTTCTCACTGAGGGATAGTTTTTAATGCTACATTTTTGTGTGCTGAGTGCTCCATATAGGTAGAGTCTATTGTGTTCTCTTAAAATAGTTCTTCTTCTGATATGTTGACATTTTCACTGTGGAACACATTTCTGAATTTCCCTCACTTAGCTCACAAGGTTATAAGAACCTTCCAGCTACCAGCTGAAATCTCTGAAAGAAAAGTTTTTTTCAGTCTTCAGTTCACCTTTCACAATTTGCTCTACAGAAAATGGTAGGAATGACTCTTAGCACCTTCACATCTTACAGGACGCTGATACAAACATGCACTTAGCATGAAGCACACTAGTAATGGTCTGCAAGCCAGTAGAACTATTCGCACGCTTGGTCAGGCAAGTGCTGGAGCCAGTTCGTTGGACGGAGGCTTAGGAAATTGCCACCGTATGGTGGAGCAGCGTACGAACCCTTCCTTGCCACCGGGTCACTCATAACAGCTTGTGTACAACCTTTATGTCTTTTACTTCTGTAGACGGCATTTGGTATCCCTTGTTCACAATCCAGGAGACATTTTTTTCTCAGTTTTGTACCTTCTTAAGAATGAAAGAAATGGGAAGAAAAGGTCTTTTTCTGTTCTGAAATCATCGCTGGTATTGACTTTTGAACTGCTGTAGCGTATATGTGATAAATGACAGAAATTAGCAGTGCTGTCCTTCCTTTCTTGGCGGCTACCTCACAGTGCAGCTGCCCGTGACCAATCTCTGATCAAGGAGTAACTTCTGACAACCCAGTGCTGTGCGTTTCTGTGCCGGCCCTGTCCTACTCCTGCCCTAAGAACACATCTCCCACTGCCTTACCCCTGCAGACTGACCGACAAGAGCATCTCCTTCCTTCTGTCCATAGAAGCGATAGAGGCGTTCTCAGATTCAAAGTCTGAATCATCAGCATTCAAGGTATTAATTCACGCATTGATGGGTCAATGGCCTCCAACGTTCACCTTCCTCCCCCTGCAGACCTTACGTTGTAGATACGCTGCCAGGTCACCAAAGAGCCCGGACCGACAATTATGTTGTTCAGGCCACTCACAGTTAGACACTGAATTTAACCGGCCAAGTTAGCAGCTTGGTCATCCTGGCACCATTACGTAGTCCCTGCGGAAAGACTGAGACCACCCCATAGGGGTTTGCCATCACCACGGGTGATGATCCCCCCATGCATAGGCAAGCTAAGGAAACTAGCCAGCTACCTTGTAGCCCTTTAAAGATCAGCTAAGTGTCTAAATCTGGCTGCTGCAAAAATTCATGTCCTCATTAATGCTGAATTAGTCTGTCAATATTGCTCAGAGATGCTTCTGGCTCTCGGTGGATTCAACAGTACTGGTTACACACAAGTCGTATTTGTTAAATTTCTTTGCAAGTAGGATGGCTATAAATTTTCTTTTGCTGTGGAAATTTAAATTCTGAGATATTGTGAAAATGTAAATTTGATGAGGGTGGATTCAGCTACCCAGCATGGACCTCTAATGTTAGGTATTTCGGGTGCCTTAGCTTGGCCGAGATATTTGCAGTAGGCTGCAGATGTAACTTGGCTCCTCTAGGTGATCTGGGCCCTTATGGAACTGGCATTTGGAGGCGAAGGTGGATCTCACAGGAGGTCTAAGTTTGTCGGTGATATCTCACCCCCAGTGGCTCCAGGAGGAGAAAGTCTTGGAATTCCACGCAATAATATGCCCATGGCGGTGCAGGATGCTCTGGGACGAGAAGCGGTCAAGCCTGCACGTTGTTTTGCTTTGTGCTCTCCTCCAACACCCATGTTGGAGCTGGCAAAGGACAAGTTCAGCCTGGTGCTTCCTGAAGGTAGAGGAGATGTGGTGAAGGCTGCTGCGATCGGACATGAATGACATCACTCACCAAAAAAAGCCAGTGCAACAGCAGTTAAATGAGGATCGCTACTGCCTGTTAATGAATGCTAAAAAAAAAATGGTCATGGAACTGTCTGTAGTGGGTTTTTAGGTTTTATTTGTGGTTTTTTCGGTTTCGTTGGTGGTAGGAGTAGTTTGAAGGAGGCATCACAGCTTTACACCCACAGTCATGGAGTGAGACCATGAGTAAACTCTGGACCGATACCCTTGTACATTTACTTAACTGTTACAGTAAGAGTTTGGGGGAAGGGTTTGAGTTTTTTTTTCTTCTGTATTTATTCAGAGATATTCAAAATCTGCCACCTTGCAGGGTCCTGGATTTGCTATAACTAATGCCCATTTATATTGCCTCTCCATTATCCTCAAAATTCACCTCTTAAAAGTACAAGGTATCATTGAAAGTAGTCAGACTGGGGTATTTTCCAGTGAATGGAAGAATCTTTTAAACCTGAAGTCTGTCTGTGATCTCGTGCCCGTGAATTAGCATGCAGAGCTACACAATCCGTGTGTGGAGGCAGGGGAAGAAGGCAGCATTGGGAGAGAGCAGCAGCCGGGGCTGGCGGCAGGAGGAGGGGTACGCAAAAAAAAAGAGAATGGAAAGCAGCTTCCAAAAGGGAGGGGAATGGGAAAGAGAAGGGCAGCAGCAACAGTGGAAGGGTGAAGGTGAAGAGGGGAGAACAGCTGCTTTTCCCCCTCGTATCCTGCCTGAGTTTTTCTCTGAAATGCCCATGTTTTTTGAGCGTATTGATTCTGTGACCCTCTTTAGCTGTTTGAACTCTCTATTGGAAAGAGTCAAATCCAATCCAAATCTGTTTCTGGGATCTGTATTATTTTGCATTCCCTTGAGGTCTGAAGGAAACCGAAAAGACAAATGGTGTGATAATCACAGGCCACACAAGAAAAAAAACCCAAAGACGGGTGAAACAGCCTGGGAGAGATGTCTGATTTTCAGGGACTGCCAATGTGATGGTCAAATTTCTTCACATGTAATTTAAGATGTTTTTTTCTGAGCTCTGCAGTGGTGATGATAAAAATGCTCTTCTTTGGGACATGGAATTGATTGATTTGTTTCAATTACTGTTTTCAGCAGGCCTTTCACAGCACCCGAAAAATCTTTTTCATTCTAAAAACACCCATACAAAGGTGGAGCCTAAAACTGAAAAGAAGGTGTTGAAAAGACAAGAACAGGGTCAATAATTTCAAAAACCCTGCAAACGTATACAATACCATTAACAAATTTCAGCTTTTCAACTTTTCCCAGGCCAGGAACTTTTCCCCTGCATTTTGGTGCAAAGTTGTTTTGGCCCCTTTAGGCGACCACTCCTGAAGATACGCTCGCAACGGCTTCCTTCTTTGCTCTTGTTTGCCTATAGCACCTATAGGTGCTGCGGTTTGGGTAGGTAAAGGGTTTTCTCCACCTGAAGTCGGAGTCCGTAGCCCCCACAGCTGCATTCTAGGATCAGTCTGTGCGAAACAGGCACTTGGGAATGGTGGGTACCTCGGTACCGCTGTGACCTGTAACTGATCCAGAGAGGAGGAGTGAACTCCCAGGGAACTAAAATACATTAGCACAGCGAAACTATTTAAATGAGAGCACAGTGTAAATAACATAATGTTTCCTGGCGAGAGGGACAGTCGAAAGAAACTATACTAACCTGGAAAGGGAAATGAATGTTGGTTTAATTGGCTATTTAATGATTATCTGTTTTCTTCTTCTTCTTTTTCTTCTTCTTCCCTTTTTTAATCCAAACAGAAAGGTTAATCTAACTATACATTTAAGGCTTTTAAAGGCTCCATTACAAGACTTATTATGCTAAAAGAAACATACCTGGCATGCTGCAGTTTTCTAAATGTATCAGCGATGCATGTAATGATTCACTTAAACCATCATGGTCAGAATTCTTTTACATTATTTCTATGTAAATTGGATGCTTCGCGATTACTATAATATGTGTGAAATTCCACTTATTATTTCTTTTAACATGGAAACTTTTATCACTTAACTTCAACTCACTGGACAGAATATTTGAACCATTTGCAGTCATTAGAGCATTTTTGTTTGGTCAAAACCCTTGTGGGATTATACTTTGGAAAAATAGCGTGAATTACATTCAATGCAACTGAATGGCAATTTTAAATATATAAGGGGCATCAGGAGTGCTCATCATTATACTTAGAATTCAACATTATATTTTAACTGTTACGGACTTGTTTTTACATTTACGTCTTTTACCTTCAAGAGACTTATTTCAGCGTGTAACATAAAAAAGCCATAATCCATCTAGAAAAGACTATCTGGTGAAGTACATCTACCTTTTCATGTTCTGGCGGACCTAGTTAAAACACTAGCTTGGGTCACAAGTTCTTTAGTTTCGTTTTACTAGCCAGAAGGCATTTTCCTATCTCCTAGGAATCCCTGCGTGAGCTGGTGCAGCAGGAAGCCTCTGCTAGTAAAACTGCAGGTGACGTTCTTCTTTGCTAGTCTTGAGACTTGACGCAGGGTCTCTCAAAACTTTCTGAGATACCCAAAAGTCCGAATCCGCATCAGGACGAAGAAGGCAGAAGAGAAAAGAAAGACTTCAGAGCAGCCAATATCCTCATAATCCAGGCAATTAGTTGAACTGTAGGAAACTCTGTTTTACATGTCTGCTTTGCCATTCTCCGACAGGCGAACGAGCCTGCCCTGTTGAGTGTCAGCTCTTCGGGGTGGATGTCTCCGGCTACGGCTGTTCATTGGAATGGGGACTTGATGCTGAGATGCTTTGAGATTGCTCTAACAGCTTGCCTCAGGGAGTATTATTTATGGGCTTTAGAAGAGCTCTAAGAAGAGTTTTGGCACTGGAGAGCAGTGGCAACCTAGAACGGCCAAAAGCTTTTGCAGGAGGTAGTGCAGGTGCGTGTCTTCCGCGGCCCAGAGTGGTGGGACCCTGATTTTTGCCTGTTCTGGGGACCTTTCCTTAATGCTCTTTCTTCCATCGTCTTCCAACCCAAGTACGCTGGTCTGTCATTTTAGAAGAGCTAACATTTTCTGTCTCTGCCTCTTCTGGCTTTAAGCCTTCTCAGCCTGTTTGTATTTTAACCACACTTGATAACATTCTTCCTGAAAAGAGTTAACTGAAATGAGTAGATTTTAATAAGACAATGGTTTGGGTTTTTTTTCCTCTATCATGTGAAGATGCCATTTTTAAGACAAACTGATGAAGCAGATTATGATCTCACTGCTCTAGCTTTTACTCCAGCAGACTCTGTGTCTCATCCCTCAGTGAAGCTCTCTTGGTTTAATTTGCGTGAAAATGCCTCAGGTTAAAAATATACATCCTGATTCCAAGAAGTGCTCCAACCCTTCCACCACTCATTTCCAGAAATGCGTCAACTTGTGCTCATAGAACTGTGTGCCTTTCATTTCAGTATCAAAACACAGAAGACACTTTAAAAACATGGCTTTTTACAGGAAAAGTGAAGAATCATATCATGGGCCCTGGCGTGGGGGTCACGGTGTGCTGAGTTATTTTCTTAGATTTGACACTCAAGCCTCTGTGGCTTTAGGCAAAAAATCTTTGACTCAGTTTCCTTTAAAGTAAAGGCTTTATACAAGGTGATAAAACCTTTCTTTCTTTTTGAGATGACAGGTATCTGGCAATACTTTTCATTCTATTGTTTAGAGAAGTCTTTGCTTCTCTACAACACAGATACAAACAGTGAAAAAAAAAAAGCTGAACATAAGTAACATAGTTCTTTTTCTTTATTTCAAATAAAGGCAACATTATGTATTTGAATTTGTATTTGCAAGACAATTTTTGGCTAATTTTATTAAGTGGTTTGAAGAAGATATATTGAATTTTCTAGGGCATTTTTTCTATGTTTTGTATATTTCAGTTTAACTTAATGAATATCTGTAAGATGTAAACAAATATCTATAGCTACATATATTGCACATACAGCATATTTTACCTGCAATTTTAAAAATATGTATTTAAAGTTTAGGTTGCTAATAATATCCAGAGTAGATTAGGTCAAATAATTTTTTACGAATGCCCCCTACCACTCCTACACCTTCGCTGCTGTGCGTGCTCATGGCATTATTTTAGATATGCACATACACCTTTTTAAATGAACTATTCTTCTAAATATTTGCTTTCTCTATTCATTATGTTTTTACCTCACTCGTTAAAATGCAGAATGAGCGCTCACTTAAAATTTTTCTATTGAAATTAAGCTACTTGGGAAATAGGGTCTAATATATCTCTCCGCAATGCAATCATCAGCTATTTAAATAGATATAGTTAAAAACGGTGAAGACTTAAGTTTCATCATAACTCATATTGGAATTAATGACTGCTCACAGACGTCGGTTTGGAGGACAGATACTGAACAGTGCCATTACAGAGAATAAGCCACTGGCAAGTCAGGCAATTCACTGAGGACAGAATGATTAGCCACAAGGAGCACTTACAATGTGCGCTGGTAATTTAGGTAATTGTATTGCAGGGTTTGTAGACCCATGAATTACAGAGATCTTTTTAAAAATACATATTGTGCAATTTGAACATATCCTGAAGCAGGCACCAGGAAGAATCGGCTGTCAAGTAATTCCAATAAGATAAAGCATCACCAATGTATAGTATTTGGGAAAACATATAGAAGGCAGCATGCAGTAAAGCTAGAGCATACACATTTACCGTAAGAACTTCTTCGCTAGGATGTTAGGTATTTAAACACCCCAAAAGACACAAGTTTCCTGCAGAAAATTAAAAGCAAAATAAAAAAGGGGGGAAAACCTTACGAAGGAGGTGGTTTCATTGGAATACAATGTTAGATTGATTTATGTTATCATTTCTAAATGTATGATACAGTCACGCCTAACCCAGGGAAAAAATCCTTATATTTATTTCCTTTTTTTGCACTGCATATTTTCAAAGACCTCCTATAGTTAACATTATAATATAGTTAGTTGCTACAAATAATCTGCACTGATTATAGGAAAACTGTCAGTGTCTGTTCAAGGTCTGAAAAGGCTGCAGCAAATAGCTTTTCTCTTTGCCATGGAGACTGGGGTCTGTTTTTACGGTTACTCTGGTAACCAAAGCCTTTCTGGTGCTAGTCCTTTTCAGTTACTTTAGCTATTAAACCCTCTGGTTGAGACAAAAGGAAGGCAGTATGCAGACACTTTCCTATAAAGCAAATCTCAGGGTTAAAATTGAGCAAAACTCGTAATAAAAGAAATAAAAGCAGCTTCTAATCAGCTGGTTACATCGTAGCTGTGAGGTGTTTATGTGCTCGCCTAGGTGTGGGAGGCTAGGGTTTGGTATGTCTGAATTTTAATCTGATTATTACAGGACTAGAAAATGGATTAGGCATCTTCAGTGCTGTTTCAAGGAACACGCTCTCTCAAACCTGTGACCCTCAGAGTGCAAAAGGCATCAGTTTTCAAAGTTATCGGCTGGGGGGGGGACAGGTGCGGATTCTGACATCGCTTAGGGCAGAGGCTATTCAAATAACTGTAAGCAGAGATAACAGAATTCTGCCCCCCAAGTCACGGGTTTGTTATGTGGCATTAATGAACCTTCACAGGGACGGATGCTTTAGGAACCAAAGTCAAAAACCAGATGCTGACCTGAAAGCTTAGTCTCATCACGATAATAAAATACCCAATTCAGGGATCAATCAGTTCCATGAAGTTGATTACAGAAGATTGGCAAAAAGATGGGAAGCTGAGTTCTAAAATATTTTAACAGCTAAGGTGGTAGTAAGTGTCACTTTTGCTTGAAATCAGTGAGTGTAGGCAAGCTCCCAAATTATCTTGTTTTTCAAAATAGTAATGTTTTCACCCTAGGTAAGGGCTTATTATGGCAAGCTTTTACCATCCCTACACATTTTGGTTTAGGCTTTCTACTCCAAATAGAGGATTTTTCTCTGGAAGAAACAGCAGACTAAATAGACCACAAACAATATGCTTCACAACTGAACAATCCATTCTTGCTTTAACATGGTCAAACTAAGTAACTCTAAACACTGTAATACCCATGGTGATAAAGCACTTCTGAGCTGCAAAGTATTCAATTATTTTTCATTTGAACTACTAAATGTGTCACACAGAAATTCCCCATTGCTGTTTTCACCCACATAGATTACCATGTGTAAAAAAAAAGAATAACTTTGTCCTATCGGAAGAGAGTTCAAACTAAAACACCACAGAATACAGCAACTAAATTAAGATCAGTTGGTATTGGTTAACAGAGAGGAAAACACCTGCAGTATTTCAAAAACTGAAGTATCCGCTCATCCATAAATTAAGCGGAGGATCCGAATACCGGACAGACCTCAGTTTAATCAGATTTGTGCATTTCAATAGGGAATGTTCATTTAAATGTATAGGCAAAGGATTAAAGTAAACGTGAGGTTTTCTGTGGCAGCTATTTGATGTGAGCATCTCTACTAGAAAGGGCGAGTACCGATTCCTGATACAGGTGTGCAGCTGATAACCAGGTGTTCCCAGGCTAAGAAATAAAATATATTAAACACCCTTTTTGTTCCATTTTCTGGAGAAGAGAGGTGTCACAAGGAGAAGGGGAGAAGCGTCTGTCTCTGAAAAGGCTGGAATCCAAAGGAAGTTGGCTATTTCTGGATTCGCCGTAGTGACTGATCAAAGGAGCTTACGAGCGTTTGTGCTGAAAACGGCTCCTGCCATTTAATGGGGGTTTGCACGGCGTTTCCAGATTTAGTGGGTTCGTGCAAAACTTTTGGCCAAATCTGTCCCCAGCCTTTTGGCCACCTCAGATATTGTCCTCTTTTCAAAGAACTGGATATTTATTCATGATAAAACATTGATCTTGCCTATCCATACGTGTGGAAAAATCCAGACCCGTAGATTAGGCAAAACGGAGGACGGTGGGTTTCTGACAAACAGTCACTGAGCTAAAACACAGCAAGCTCTTGGCCCAGGAAGATTTTATCCCCACGTTTGTCACCGGCTTTTCTTACTAATTTCTTGTGCTGATACTTTATGTCCCAGCGACCGCTCTAACCGCAACCTCTCCCTCACATCCGCCTTCAGCAAAGCCCATCAGAAGTCGCTCGATCTTGCCGATTTTCTGTCTTCTTTTGTCAAGCGAAAATCAGAGGTCTGTGTTTTCCAAACCTTTCGCACTGGCTCAGGACCGTGCACAAGTGCCCTCAAGGCTGATCTGTGGCAAAGCTTCCAAGAGCCTTGGAGCCCTGCTCCTCTTTTGTAGGATTAAAAGCCATGGGGCGTAAGTACTTGACCTTCCGTGACTTCTGGGAGTGCAGGGATTTGTGGGGAGTGATGGAGAGGAAGCTTTGGGCTGGAGGATTTTAGCGAGGGCATCTTTTAAAATGAATGTGTGATGTCTGAGAGGGGTGGAGATGGTAGTGGAAACAGAGGAAAATACTGTTATTTGTGGAAAAGGGTATTAACAATGACTCGCTACGGTGACGAGTTGCTGTATGCTTTCCATTTTATGTGCCTCCCACAACTGAGAAAGTCCTCTGTCCTCGTACCGTTGCCCAGGACGGTTGGGGGAATTGGCCCACACTTTTCAGGGAATTTCCTCAATGTAGCCATGTGTAATATTCACCTTATAAGCGCAGGCGACTTTTATAAAACATCCTTACGACAGTCTCATAAATGAAATGGCATGCTGAAGATGATTTAACAGTTATAAAATCAGAGCCTTGAAGATATTTGCCTGAGATGTCTTGCACTGGTTAGAAAGTCACGAAGCATAGCTCCTGAACCTGCTGCCCATGTGGGGCTGGAGAAGTCATCTGATTTCTGCAATCCACAGTACCTCCTCTGCGTAACGGGGAAAAAATATTTAGGCCCCAGTTTTGCCAAATCCCATGTGCAGAAGAAATCAAAAGTGGAATTTTAGCCATTAGAGCTTTTTTCCAGTAGGTTTATTCAAGTCAACAGGAGCCTTATGCATACAGGTAGTGCTCAGAACCATTATTTGCAAGTTACCACGCAGCACCCAGCAGCAAAGATATGATTAGGAGACCCATTGCTCTGCCTGTCAGTCTTGTGAACTCGCTTCAGGTGCATAAACCGAGACAGCCAGAACCATTTGAGACAAGTCAGTTTGTCTGAGACATCCGTATGGTGCCGTCAGGGATAATGCAGGAGAGAAGGAAGACCAACGCTGGCCTGGACCGATGGCCAAGAGCCAGCCTGGAGATCCTCACCCATCTCAAACACAGTAGCTGCTTGTTTAGGCAAGTAAGGCAACGAAGTTTGCCCATTTAGGCAACTAAATCATACATGCAGGTGATCAGCAGGAGCAATCCTTGTGGCTTTTGCAGAAAGACGACCTCATGTAGCTCACAGCTGTTTTCTGTAAGAACTGACCATGACAGAGTCCAAAGAACATCCTGACCAAACTTTTATCCAAACACCCTGAAAACATTCTTTCAGCAAAAAGTGGACAAAAATAGTATAAAGTTGTTCTAGTTTCAGGGAAACTGTATAAATAAGCCGCTGACTTTCACCTTCTCTCCTTCAAAACCAAAATAAAAACAACCTCAAAACAATTTCCTGTTAAACATTTTACGCCACCCTCATAGCAAATTACATAAAGCCTTGCTGAGGAGCTACACTGTCCACAAATGTGTCACTGCCATGAATCAGTACATGAAACCAGTTAAAACAGGTGTCAGTGTAGTGTGGACTGAAGTATCATTTAAATATTTTTAGGTTCTACACTTCCTGGAAAAGAAACTCTTTTACTTGCTCATTTAAAAAGAATTTTTTTCTATGCCATTAACCATTCAGATGATAGTCACACAGTTGCTAAAGTTACTTCTTAAATTGTTCGTGTTACCCTACGAGTTTTTAATTCACCAGCTCCCAGCACCTAGCCCATGGCCCCAGCCTGGCAGACAGCTTTGTCGCAAGCACTGTAATTGCTTTTTCTTTCCCACAGCCCCTGAACGCTGGAGCTGTGTGACTGTGTGAGGCTCCCAAGCTTTCATCAAAACAATACTTTTTCTGCCTTTCATTTGAGTAACATATTTCAAAAAATGCCGTTTAAGCGTGAGAGAGATTTATAAACAATACATGTAAATTAAAACTGATGGAGTACTTATTACTATTTTTTCAAAGCCTTCTCAAGGTTATATGGGCGGTCATGTCCGTATCAGCCTTGAGTTTGACCTTGCCTGCTGTTGGGAATTGGTTCCCATACTTTAGGGCTTATGTTAGGCAACCAAAGTGAGAAACTTTCTGCAAAGTCTAGACTTTGATTGTGAAACAGAAGACTGCGCTCACTTGTGGGGTTTCCCTTAGCTGAAGACGGAGAGCTCTGTTCCTCGTTCGCGGCAGGAGCAGCTCCCCGTGGGGAATAGCGAGTCTCGGAAAGCTGGTGGGCACCGGGCAGTACATCCCTCACGGCACATCCAACAGCTCTCCCCCCCAAAAGTATCATCTTGCCAGCTGACGTAAGGTGACTGAGTAAACGAGCAGAAGCTGATGCCACAGAGAAGACTGAGCTCTTCTGCTGTGCAAAAGAGCATGACCCATGAACGTCAGCATCAAGCCAAAGGGATCTGAGTCATAAAATACATTTCGAAGATATGACACATCTCTTTGTCGTCTTCTACCACTGAAATTTTCTTCGCAGGTTTGCACTGAAAGCAGAACGAGCTTCATATGCCTACTCTGAGACCTGTGAACACATGTTGATAAATTTATGGTAGGGGGCAATATTAATTTTCTCATAAATTTCTGTTTACTCTGTGTTTTTCTTGAAGGAATAGATATTTAGTAGTCAAGTATATTGGTAATCTTTTACCAATACACTGTAACAGTGTCTTCAGTATTATTGTTTTCCACTTGTGTTTGTAGGACGTTTGGCAACACACGCCCTTTGGCCATGATAATGCGATGACTTTGGTGGAGCCACACATAAATTCTTACTCTGGCTATTGTAAATCTTTCATAAACAAGTTATTCAAATGCAGCGTGTATTCTCCGTTGTCATCTATCTTCCAAATGTTATAGAGCCAGAATCCATGGGATAGTTACACGGGCCCTTACAGAACTCAAGCTTAGGTTTTCTAGACCTCAGAGCAAAGGTGTACAACTGTAGCTTTTTAGAGCACAAATAACTCAAATTGTGTGCAAGTCAGGAGTCCGTACTGCTGACGTTACTCCTGCCAAGCACCAGCTCATCCCACAAGATACATTGGCAAAACTGCTCTTGACCTACAGATACAATACAGTACAAATAAGGGTAGCAGCCTGCATTTTTGTGGATAAATGGCTTATCAGTTTAATTGTTATTTTGAGCTTTGAATTTTGGTTGATCGCTACTTCTGCCTGCAGCCAGCTCAGCCTCTCAAAAGATGAGTAGACAGAATGTTTTTGACCTATGTTTATTTTCTTAATGTTTCCAGTGACTGAATGTTTTGAGAAAGAGGGTTTATTTCATTATCCTTCATCTACTAGCATAGTTATAATCCGTGGGCTTGTTTTGTATTAGTAAAAGTACTAAACACTCCTCTGGAAGTACTTGTCTTGGGACTCTAAGAAAGTAATGACTTAAGAGATGTCTTACTTCAGTATCATATTCTATAACATGGTGTTACCTGGAGTGATGTGACTATTCAGAAATACAGACATAGTTTATAGAGCTTTTACTTGTTAGCTTTGAAGCATCATTATGTATTTTTGTGTTTTAAAATCTCTAAACTATATTAGGAAATATGTTGCAGTGAAGGAAAAAGATTGAGAGTTGCAAATCCAACGAAGTTAATCTGCATACTTTAATGAAGTAATGATAAAAAGAAATAAGACATTTTATTCCAGGAATGATAATAAATGTATTTTTCTATATTACATAATCTATTACTTCAGTGTAAAGCCTTTAGCACTCAGAAAGTGTCTGAGTTAATAGTTCTGTAAATCCATTTTTTGATCAATTTAACTCTTTGAATCATACACAATTAGAGCTCTTTTTTTTGTTGGATTTGAATTGTTTGCGCTTTGTAGATGATTCCTGTAAGTTACTTATTACTTCAAGAAAAAATATAAGGTCCCTTTGAGGTCAAGGTTAATAGAAAACACTGATAGCTTTTTATTCTAGAATTAATAGAACAGGTGCCTATATATCACAACATGAAATAAAATAACTCCATAAACATAAAACTGGAAACATATTTCCGTACTTCACAGATGTTCGTTAGAAGGCTTGCACAGAATGTCCCTGTCTTCTAATGCAGAATTTCAGCAAGTACATAAATACCTGACTATGTCATCGTGCTCCATCTCCTGCTCCTCCTTTTGCCAAACCTAATTTATCCCTGGTCATTTCTAAGAGCTCTCATTTTTTTCACTAACCTTTATGACTTCTAAAAAAGTCTCTGGAAACAGGAAGCCTGATATTTTCTGAAAAAATGCAATTCCCTTCACAGTAGGAAGGCCTTGACTTTGCAAAATGCCTACTACCTCCTCTTAGGCATCGACCTCCATCAGTCCCCGTCAGTACTGCAAACTCAATCCAAGCAGTTTTATGAGGTGGGTCTCCTGAGTGTTGGTCGTGGTTTAACCCCAGCCGGCAGCTCAGCTCCGCGCAGCCGCTTGCTTGCTCCCCCTCGGTGGGTTGGGGGAGAGAATCGGAAGGGTAAAAGTGAGAAAACTCACGGATTGAGATAAAACCAGTTTAACAGGTAAAGCAAAAGCCGCGCACGCAAGCAAAGCAGAACAAGGAATTCATTCCCCACTCCCCATGGGCAGGCAGGAGTTCAGCCATCTCTAGGACAGCTGGGCTCCATCACGCCCAACGGTGACTTGGGAAGACAAACGCCATCACTCCGAACATCCCCCCTTCCTTCTTCTTCACCCAGCTTTCTATTGCTGAGCATGACGTCCCATGGTCCGGGATATCCCTTGGGGCAGTTGGGGTCAGCTGTCCCGGCTCTGTCCCCTCCAACTCCTTGTGCCCCCCCAGCCTCCTCGCTGGTGGGGTGAGAAGCCAAAAAGGCATTGAGGCTGTGCAAGCACTGCTCAGCAGTAACAAAAACATCCCTGTGTTATCATCAACACTGTTTCCAGCACAAATCCAAACCATAGCCCCGTATGAGCTACTATGAAGAAAATCAACTTTACCCCAGCTGAAACCAGGACAGTACTCGCCATGACTTTGGCTTGAGCCTCCTTCTTCAGGATGGCCCTTCTGCACCGAGCTTCAAGTCTGAAGCCTGAAATGCCAGGGGCAGTTTCCTTGGGCTGTTTGCCTAGTGCTACATGGCCCATGCCTCAAGTTATTTTGTTTATTTATTTGTTTTCCAGCAATGTAAGATACTTCAGCTGCATCCTCTGAACGGTTGCACCTCAGTAGATCTGCCACTTTGGAGAAAGGAAGAAAAAAAACTGTTAAAAAACCCCTAGCCGTTGGAAAACGTTTCGACTATACGTATTTGTTTTTATTTAGGTGACCTATATGATGTTGCATGCTGTCCTTTACAAGAGGACAAAGAGCTTCGGAAATGTCGGTGCCTTTTATGGCTCTATAGGGTTATGTCTGTTGTGTGTATACGCACGCACACGCTCTCACATACGCCGAAGAGAGGAAGTCATTTTATTTTACACAAATCAGCTACTTAAGGTAAATTGAGATATATAGAATTTACCAATGAAATGAGTGATTTGATGTGAATAAAAGAGGTGGTGTGTTGTAAATCAGTACTGACAGCCAAATGGGAAAAATTGACAGAGCACTGTAATCACTCCCAACATCCACTGAAGTTATTGATCCAAAACCTCTATAATCCCCTTCACATAACACAAGCAATTTCATATAATACCTGTAATAACAGTGCATTCAAACTCAAGTAGCCATCAGAAGCTTTGTATCTAATGGCGAAGCAGGCCTCTGCTGAGTAAGTGTAACAACTAGAGCACAAAAACGCCGATGACTCGCCTTTCATAGGTAACGGTCTGCGATAAGAGCTAGTTCAGAAGATAAACAGTTCCTAACGCCAAGGAAAATGAGCTATTAATTGCCCGCCCGCTAAATACGGCGCGAAGGCCCTGACGCCCTGGGTGCGGAGCGGGGAGAACGTAGGCGGGATTTGGGGACTGATAACGCCCCGGGCGCTATCCACGCGGCAGCTATCTGATGTTAATTACAAGAGGGGAAGGAGGGCTGAGAGGTATTTAGCTGCCGGGTCATTACCTCCTTCCCAGGTGTTTTTCCCATGAAATGTTCCACCAGTTTTACAAGCTCCTTCTCGGGCTGATGGATTATTCCACCGCCTTATCAAAGCTTTGCCAGCTCCTCATTAATATATAGAGCGAGCGGCGCGGTTCTATATATCATTGTCTTCTTCTCGGGGAGGGCTAATCAGTCAGGCATTATCAGCCCGTCAGCAGAAGGCAGGCAATCAGGCCTGACAGCGGAGAATCATGGGAGAGCAGGGAAGGTTAAATGAGGCTGACAGTTGTGATAATGATGATTATACTATAAATTAAGATATGATGATAAAGGAGAATAAAAGACACAATCTGAAGCAATATTTGGTTTAACATGTCTCTCTTTTTCGGTACTGTTAAATGGCCATAACATTTATCACGCCGAACAAGAATGGACATTTAACTACCATGATAAAATAGGACAGCATCAGATTGAAAACCCAACAAGTTGTGATTATTGTGTCAGGCACTTTTCCACTGGTTGAAAAAAATGGAGATAGAGCATATGTTATAATCATTCATGCATTATTCTGCAGAATGAAAAGAAAATAGATCTATTTTAGAAATGTCTTCCAGACTTCTAGATTAAAAAAAAAAAAAGGGAAAAAAGGAAAAAATTAATATAGTCTCCTGTTTCCAAGATCATTTTTATCAATGAAGCTATAGGAAGCTAAGTGATAGTTCCTCCCCACCTCTTCCTCATAACGACTGCGTGTATTTATTACAAGCTGATTTGGAGGGTTTGTAACTCTTCCGCCGTTAGTCTCTTATTAGACGAGACACAGTAAATGAAATTACAGAACACCAACATGTCATTTTTAAAGATTACTTTCTTGTCACTTGGTAAAAATAAGTAGGTTCAGACAGATGAAATCGAATAAGAATTGGCATGGTTTGACTGCGGAACGTACGCAGTACTGGGCACCTCATGCAACTATTTCGTTGTTTGCTTAGGTGGATGGATGAGGTACGTATCGTTCGTTTATGATGTTTATGTTCAGGGTGCTTAGCTATCCTAAATAAATAAATATCGCCGGAGTGTGGGAATGGGAAGGATGCCGATCAGGGCGGCTCACGCTGTGTCCCAGCCCCCGTGCATCTGCAGGCGGTAGGTCGGGACGGCCGGACCAGGCTGAGGAGAGAGTACGCCGTGCGCGGGGGTGCCTGCCGTGCGCGGAAAGGAAGGAAAAGCTTGGAAGGGGAAGTGTAAAGCCTCCGTTTTGGAAAAGCGTACATTTTAGAAGAAGTTGAACCTAAGCGTTCTGTATGTCTGTAAATAACAACTCTTGCTTCCGGCAGATCTGCTAAAGAAATTATACATAGAGATCTTTGTATAAAACAAAAGTTTATGATATACACAAGTCTATCATTTCTGCATCCATAGAGCTGACCACGCTCTTACTGCAAAGGCAAAACCTCAGACTGAGCCAACGGTGTAAAGCTATACTCTTAGTAACTGTTTTGTACATGAATACCCGAGTATATTTTTGTGTAATGCTCTCATACGTCATGTATCTCTATGTATGATACGCTTGCAAGTCCATCACTTACCAAATACGTGCAAGGAGATAATCATTTGATAAATCACCGTATTATGTGGTTGCTACCTGCTCTCTGTAAATGGAGCTTTTGTGTTAGACATAGAAGGACAAATAAACTTCAGTTAGTGTATGCTGTATTAAAGTGACAGTGCAGGAGAGAAAAACAAATATTTTAAAAGTTCACAGCTTTATTTTCTTCATCTCTCCTGTATCACCTCAGATTCAGAAGTATTCTCAGTATAAAGGCTGATTATTAATTGTAGAAGTGGTTGAGATGACTGTGCAAGTCACAGATACAATGATTTGCTTTATAAATTAAACAAAGTTAGTCCACATCAAGCCTCCCATGAAACACGACTTCTCTGGAAGCTGCTCAGACACCACGGTGATGGCAGTCACTTAAGTGCCCTAGACAAACAGAAATCTTTGCTGTGATTATAGTGATTACCTTTTCCACGGTGACTGACTCAATGGAAATAAAACCAGAGCTATTTTGTAGCAGGTAAAAAAAAAAAAAATTAAAAAAAGCAACCCAAAGCGAGAAAAAAAACCCACCTTGAGACGACTGCTGTAGTATTGTTTTTCCCTGGAAATGGCCTATTGTCTAATGCACTTTAGAACAGTATTTTTATTATTTGATCTGTTCGATTTACCAGAGTAGTGAAAATTACACACATTCCTCCCGTACAGATGCAAAGGAAGGAACACAGACGAGTTTATAAACCTGACAGTCTGTAATGGAAATGCTTACGCAACCAGCACTCTCGGGCTGTGCAGTCTGCTCTTCAGAAAAACCCAAAGATATTCATTATTAGAGGACAAGGCAAGAGCGTGGAAAAACACAAAGAAGGAAACGTGATCAAATGGGGTATGCTAATGCAGCGTTCTATGCTTTATTTGTGTTTCTTTTCTGTAACGATACGAAGCACTTTGCCTTGTTTCAGTTTGAAACGTGTTATTGCGTGTGAATAAAATCACTAGAGTTCTTCGTGAAGGTAGGGGTTTTGGTTTGCTGTTTATCCTCCCTAAGACCAGGGGTTTATTAAAGGAACAACGCTGCTTCAGAGGCTTTCCCACTAGCTTGTTCCGTCAATTCAAGTGCGCGCTGAAGGTATATTCGCAGGACTTCAGTCCAATAACCCAGCAGGGTTTAGTGAGAGAACATGTTTCTTCTAAGAGGCAGAGAGGGGAGAAGCCTGGTGCAATCAGGAAAGAGGGAGGAGACCAGCACAAGGATTATGACTACATATTTTAGGGAGATCCGCTGCTAGAGTCGAGACGCTCTCTCTGTGCAGGAGCGGATTCAACTTGTGTTTGTAGAAAATGGTGGTAAGATTCGACATCCCCCCCCTTCCCACCCCACCTGTAGCTAATCTGAAAACACAACAAAGTTAGTAGGTGGCTTGGTCGAGCTGATGCATGTTAAAAAACCCAAGTCGCTTTCCAAGCCTTTATTCATTTGCCGAATTGTGGAGCTGGTAACATCCCTTGGGATAAGCATGACTTACCGGGCCCAGAAGTCCCGTGTAGGCACTGACCAAACGGAATGCAGGTCAAGGCACATCAGGATAAACCGCAAATTTCTTGGGGGTAAAGAGTAGCTTTGCTGAATTCGGTTGGGACTTTGTGAGCAACTGGGGTGCGGCCAGGATTTCTTCCGTGGGGAGATGTTAATAGGTGCGGGCACACACCATTGGAGCCCGGATGGCGAGGCTCAAGGACGGGGATCCTTCGTCTTCCTTCCAACTCCTTCTTCCCTCTCCTTGGCCTCGCACCCCCCGACGGGCCGAGCACGCGGAGCGTATCCCCCAGGAGACGGCCGCTGCCGAGGCCGGCCGCGTCGGAACCGCTGAGCTGAGGCTCATTAGTCTTGTTATAAAAACGCAATTGGATGTGTGGTTTATCATTTGGAGGTAAGGTTCTAATTTTGGCGCATAGGAGGCTGCAGGCAGGAAAATATCTTGTTCCTTATTCCATTTTATTAACTTTGTTTTGTTCGCTTGAGCCTAGTACTGTGTTAGACTTGGAATAATCACAGCTGTACAGGTAGCTCCAGCGGAGTGAATGAGAGGCTTTTTCAAGGGCTCTGCTCCCTGCAGAAATGATTTGTACCTCTGCCTGATTGTCACTAACAGAAAATGAGAAATAGGAACATTCAATGCAAAGTAATGTGTTCTGTACAATTACTGGATTAATAATTTTATTCCATTACTGTGTGGGGAGAGAGGACATCAGGTTGAAGATCTGCAATTCTAGTATATTTCTAAGCGTCCTGTTAAGAGAGTGAGCAAGGGTCAGGAAACTTAATTATGCCATAACTAGATAGAAATTGCCAAGTGATAAAAAGAAACATCCAGCCAGATTCAGCAGGAAATTACAGCTTTAATAATATAGCATAATGCCTACTTCTATACAATTATTGGAGAGACCCTGAATGATTTTAAATAACAGGCTTGGTTTTCCAGTAACGACAGGGGAAAAAAAATCTGAAAATGACATTTTGCATTTTGCTGTAAATATTTTTCTGAGGTTTTGGGGGTGGTTTTTTAAAGATTAAATTATTAAAAATCGCATATTTACTCTTGGTAATGCAAAAATGCTATTATTCTGAAATGAGAGGAAGGTTATATTTATGGAGGAATTTATATTTGTGGAAATTAAGCCTGTGGAATCAGACTTTTGGTCTATTGT
This sequence comes from Elanus axillaris, assembly GCA_026212715.1. Taxonomy (NCBI): domain Eukaryota; kingdom Metazoa; phylum Chordata; class Aves; order Accipitriformes; family Accipitridae; genus Elanus; species Elanus axillaris. The sequence goes on from JANZLQ010000060.1 coordinate 1,675,117, forward strand.
GCATCTGTATTGTATTTGTAATTTTGAAATGAAAAAGCAAAGTGCACCGAAATTTATATGAAAAACTTAGGACTGAGTGTGTTTGGTTTACGGTCCCAGTTTTTCTGCATACTGTGACCATGTTTGCGTCCAATATCTCCCTGGATGGCGTTATTTCAGTCAAATGCTTATGAACAGATTAAAGATGCACTTGCCTGCTGATACAGGATTTCCTTATGATTTTGTAGTCTTTAGAAAAGATTAAAAAAATACTATTTTAGCATAAACAGGACTCTTCATCCTAATGAGAAGCAGCTCTTTTTTTTCCTTCCCCTCCCAGATGAAATAGGATATTTTAAATATTAAACTCTTATCACCTTCGTAAACACTGCATGTGATATTAAGGCCTTTTGCAATATACGTGCATGTGTTTGTCCATTTATTTCTAATGTAAGGAGGAAAAGTCATTTCTGGTGCTAACCCAGGAGAGCCCAGCATTTCATTTTGTATTCTGAGGATGCAGATTAATCAACCTGACTCTCTTACCCAGGGCTAGCCATTCTGCCTAGAAATCTGCATATCTGCATATTACTGTTCTTCCCTGAATTTAATTTCCTACAGGAGCTGATATTAATCACCCTGTTTAAACAGAGGGGATTTGGGGTCTATACAAATATGACATTTTTTATGGAAGTTGTAGAATATTTCTCCTCTTTCATTATTATTTAAAGAGACAATAGCGTGGTGCTTTAAAGCAAAGTATAGGAGATTATTTTTGTTTATTGGAGCTCCTATATATTTAGATTTTAATCATAAAATATGATGCACCGAGAAAACTGTTTTACATTTTTCCTTCCAGAGTCTGCCTTCCCTGCCAAGAAAATTCCTCCAGGTTTCATTGCGTATGATGGAAGAGGGCTGGGCCGTGCATGTCCCAAATATATCCGAGCTAAAAAAGTTTAGTGAAACCCTTTATTTGAACTCCGTACGGGTTTTATCGCTTGAGCACCAAGCCCCACACAAGCCGGCGAGCATTCCTACCCCCCAACTTTGCAGCTGGTGAACCCAGGCAGAGAAACGTGGTAGACTTGTTGGGTCGCCGCTGCAATCCATGAGCCAGATGTGGATCTCCTCAGGGATTTCGCGGCCCTCCGTCCTCCGCAGGTGCCTGGGGAAGCTCCCGAGGAGCTGCGGTGCTGTCACTGAGGGCTGGGAGGAGGACAGGAGCCGGTGCTCCCGTCCTTCGCCAGGTAAATCTGCGTCTACGCGCGGCCACCGGCCCTGCCCGTGCGCTGTCACAAAACTTGGTCAACCGGGGAGTCCTCGTGGCTGAGACCTCCTTCTTGTCTCCAGGCAAGAACAAAGACAATTTCATGAAGGCAGCGGCAGCGATGCCATCACCGTCCTACCTTAAAGCCCCCTCCGTATTTTGTGTTTGAAAGTGGAGAACAATGAACTGTCAACGGTGTGACTCCACTGATGTCGAGCGCATTGTATCAGGCAGGAATTCGGTCCAATCCCTCTGTCCCTCAGCCAGTATTACTTGGCATATTTTATTTTGGCTGCCTAGACTGCAGCTATGGTCCAAGTGCAAACAACTCAGAAGAACAACATGCTTGGAAATATGTGCCTGCATACCCCAGGAGTCTCTGCCAGCTGGAAAAACCGAGCACACATCAGTTACTGACGAGATATACAGCCCTTGTGAAAAAACGAAGCTGCCGTCCAGGTTTTTGTTTAAATTTACACCCTGGCCTACTGTGGCACTCCAGGTTAATTTGGATTGGCACCTCCTTCGCAGAGCGCTCTGATGCCGCTCTGGAAAAGATGGGGCTTGGGGTTTTTGTTTTGTAAGGATGGGCTTTTTCACAGGAAACCCCAGCCTCCGGTCAAAGCGGTGCTTTTCTGGCTCTTATTTACATACCCCAGAACTTCATCAGAAGAGATCCAACATTGCATCGCATCGTCCTTCTTGCTTTCTCTACCAAAAAATACATAACAAGCTTTGCGTTGGGGAAAAAAACACAGAATTGCTGACAGTTTTCCAGTGAACACGAGTACAGAACAGGTATAGGAGTGAGTAAATTTTCACATAAGTTGTGATGGAGCCTTGTTCCTTTATCTGCAGAGGTTAAAGAGCAGGTTTTTAACCAGATATGGCCTGGTTTCTAGCCGAGCTCCTGGTTCTGCAAATCCCCGTGTTACAACTCCGGGGAGGTTACCTCGCCAGCAGTTTCACCGGGTCTGCTCGAGCAAGTAAATCAGGGTGCCACAATGTACAATCAAGGCAGACATTTGTAACTCTTTAATAAATAAAGTCATAGTGATTTTTTTTTTCCATTTCTGACCTAAAACTGAATGTGGGGTTGATCTAAATATTTTTTCTTTGTCTACAAATTTCATCAGGTTTTAGAAATGCTTTCCCATTTTAGAAAACTTTCATAATACGGTAGAAAAATACCCAGTCGTGGTGACTAACCCAAGATTTTCTGGAGGATTTATTATCAAAGGTCTTGGCATCATTGTGAAGAGATTACTGGTATTCATCTCGTTCTTCCTGAACACCTAGGCTGCTATATTTTCATTGCCTGTTACAAATCACAAGGGTATCACCCCAGGCAAATAACAGCTTAGCATGTTTATCTGTCTGTGCTAATAGCATTTCATTTGAAGTCTTAAAAGTCACAAGTGGCTTAAAAGGGCACTATTACATGACTTCACATTTTCTTGCAAAATGACAAGGTCCAGTTTCATTTGTTCTGCTTTGAAGTATCCGCGTCCCTCGGCTGTCTGATTGCAGCCTTTTCCCATTCAAACTTTGAGCACGATCCCCTTGAACTAAGACGCTGTCTCCTCTAGACAACAGGGAGAACTTCACTTGTAAAAACGCTGGGTTTGAGCTTAGTTGTCTGGCTTCTGCTGGTGTAATATTATCCACTGTTACTTGCTTTAGTGCTAGCTTGCCTGTAAAGGAAAAGATTAGGTAAAATTGCAGGTTTGTGATTAACTTACACTATGGAAGCTAGAACTGAAAATTGTTTAAGAGTTTTAAAATAGTGTTCTGTATCCTTGTAGAAAAATGTAAAAGTATCTAAAAGCGATAGCCTGGACGGAAGATGTTCTTCCTGACATTTGACAGGCTTCAGTTAAGTTACAGTAAAAATGTTTTCATTTAAAGACCGTGTGCCTGGACTTTTTAATAGGAAATAGAAAATACAAAATATAGTACAGTCCTGAGTATCTCCATGAGGGCAGATACTTAAGAACTTTGCTGAATCAGCACCAAAGACAACTCTGCTTTTTTTTTTTTTTTTTTTTTTTTCCCTGTCAAAGCTTTTCTGAGGCAGGACCAGAGGCACTAGAAATAGCCCCAGTCTCTCTCTGCTACGGGGAAAAATCAACGTCAGATTGCTAGAGACAAATAATAATAGAGAACTCTTTCTGATGCAACTCTAAAGTGTTTTCATGCAATTATAGCAACAGAAAACTTGGTTCGCATAGTTCCCTCTGGACGGTATAGCTACACCTAACTCTGAGCATGCTGTGAGTACTGCATGCTGATTTGACGTTAAAGAGTTTAAGTTTTGTGGACTTCAGCGTAATGACGCAGGAGGAGATCTCAGAACATGTGGAAAACCCCCTCTTATTCCACTTGTGCTTATTGGAGGAAATTTTATAACACAAAATTTAGTTAGTAGAAGAGTAAAAACTGCAGAACTGGCAAATTAATTTTAATTTCAAAATGGTTTAAGTCCAGAATTAATTTTCATAGTGCTTTTAGCAGGAAAAATCTTCTGGTGTAATATATGTGGTATGAGCATATGCATGTATTTTCCAGCTACGAAACAAACGCCAACGCTTTGTTTCATAGCAAATATTGTTGCCTGAAACTATGCCTGGCTTAGGTTAACAAGCTTACACCACATTTTTGCAATAGCAGGCACAAGATTTTCTGTAAATAAATCCATCAAAAAGTAAAAAGGGAAGGAATTGTTCTGAATCAAATGATTATACCTGTAAAGCTTGTAACAAGAAGATATCTTACTCTTCTTTAAGAAATAAGAGGCAGTGAGACAAGAGGCAATGACAGGAATATTTTTTTATTTGAGTCTTCTTCTATAACCAGATTCTTATTTATTTTACTGAAATCAGAAGAGTGTTCCGATCTGCAAGAACCTGAGTGGGGGAGATGTATGTCAGAAGAAAAGATAATTGATGGTAAACGTCAAATATTAAATCTTGATCTGGTTATTACCCAGCATATTAGCTATGTAAGTAGCTTAACAATTACAGCTGTGATTGACTAGGTGGGATCCAAAATCCTAAATATCAACTGCCAGAAGGGATAATTATAACACATTAGCACCTGCGTGCTTAGACAAGATTGACAACTCCAGTCTAACATCTGCTTAATATCACTTTCGTACTTTTCATATTTTTTTTCTTTTGGAAAGGAATAACAAAGATTTTCTTGAAGCATAACAATATTTCAGCATCCATGTTTCACATTCAGTTGATTATAGTTGCTTGTTGTGTTTGGTCATGTTTTGCACTGACACATTTAAAATTAAATAAAGGCTTTTTGGGATTAGACAGTCACAGTTGTGGTACATTTTTGACAAAATGTACCTGTCAGAATCATTTGAAGAAATCCCAACAAGTGGGCTGCTCTTCAATCAGCTGGGCTGGCCAATGCAATTTAACAACAAAACGAAACTGGGTTGGAAAAGAAAGGTCTTACACTCCACCACGGAACCAACAGAAAGATAGCGGTGCCAGTACGATCCAAGTTCAATGAAGCACAGACGTCGTCGTTACTCCTCTGCCTTACAGGGCAGAGACGACATTCCTCCATCGGTAAACCATAGACCCCTCCTGGCTCTTCTGCGTGGTTCCGTGCTGGGGAAGTTTGGCAGCTGAGGCTGCTCTTGAGCTCGTTGGGAATTCGATGTAATTTTTAATTGAAGCAGGCAGAAATTTCTCAGAAAGATATAGAACCACTACAGTAACCTACTCTCCAACTGGACAAAGGCATCCACTTAGTAAAAAGTTGTTTGTAAATGAAAAAATTAAAAAACAGGGCAAAAATCTCATTGCCTGTTGGTTTATCTTTACAGTAGCAGAACACTGACTAATTTTACATTAAGTCCTTCACTGCCTTCAGGGAGCAATGAAGCTTTAAGCCCATGTAACTCTCTCCGCGTTTCTTGGGGTTCAGTCCAGGGTTTCTGTTGAGGTTTAGAAAAGGTAGTTCAAGTATATGCTACGCGGCAGGATGCCGTGGAAGACTGACTCACCCAGCAGTGCCAGCAAAACCTGCGTCCAGAGGCAGAAGAGTCTTCTCAGGGTACAGCCGCTGCATATTTGGGCAAACCCCGTTAGCAAAAGAAATCCTTTTGCTGGTTTAACCCCCTCTCCCTCATCAATTTCTCCGTTCTTTACCTTTGTTCTGTTACGGTCCTTTATTTCACTGGTACACAGCTTTTAGATCGTGCGCCAGCTGTGGGCATCGCCACACGAGGAGGTCGAAGCCGCACGCTGGGGAGCGGAGCGTCGTGCGAGAACGACCCACTGCCTTTATCTGTGAGAGCAGTGAAACCCCCCAACTCCTGCTGGGCCTCTGCTGCGCCTGAACATAACCCTAAATCTCACGTACTTCTGCGTTATCGCCCATTACCATCTGTTTGTAGTCTAACTGTAGGACGGGTGTTGGTTTTTTCTGCCTACACTTCTCGTCCGATGCCCGTTTCTGAACTTCACCTCCTGCAGCGCAGAGGCGTTTCAGTTTTTCACCGCCAGCTTCGTTCGCACTTTTGTGAAAACTTTTTAAAAACACTTATTTGATGGTCCTAATAGTAATATATTTCTGTTTTCACCGTGAGGACAGTCGAACACTGGAGCAGGCTGCCCAGGAAGGTTGTGCGGTCTCCATGACGGGAGGTTTTCAATATCCAAGGCGGTAAAGCCCTGAGCAACCCGGTCTGAGCACTGAGCTGACTCCTCTTCAGGCAGGAGGGTGGACTAGAGACCTCCTGAGGTCTCTTCCAACCTGTATTTTCCTATGATTCTGATTTCTGAAAACTATAATGGAAAATTCTGGTACAATCTATTTGCTAGGAGTGTGAGAAAGATGTCATACGATTGGTTGTCTTACTCACCTCATAAGATTAGCTATTTCTAAACCCTAAACTATTCTGTATCTTTCAGAATGTTTATTAAGACGTTAACATCAATATGTTAAACTGTTGGTGTAACTGAAGCCTTTTACATCACATTTTGGTAACACTGCAATAGTAGTGCTTTGTTAAAGTTCATGTTATTGGCAGGTTTCTACCAAAGAAGCTGCAGGACTCAATTTTGCACTCACAGACCAACACCAATATTCTGGTTTTTAGAAATTTTTCAACATGCTGGGTATTGTTCTTTTTTATTTTTGGAACATTAAGGAATATGTAAGAAGCAAATGACCAAAAAAAGGTTTTTGCATGTATTATCTTTGCTAGTTATAATGACTTCATTTGCATATAAAGAAGTGGTTATTAAAGTTTAAGTGGAAAATGTAACTTAATTTAAAATTGATCAGATTGTCTTTTGATTTCTTAGTGAACATCCTCACTGAAGCAATTGCCCAACAGACTTGGACTATTCAGGCTAATATGAAAATAGGCTTGATTTTTCTAGTGGCAGGACAACAGAGGGATCATAAATCACATAACATCCATTTGCAGGTGATATGATTAGGAGAGATAATTTATGGCTTCTTTGAAGAAAGACCATGCAAAATTTGTGTCTTAAAATTTATGCTGAGATATTTGTTTGGAGCTGCCTGGAAGTCAAGCGGTTTTGTACAGAATTACCCTTCCTCACATCCAAACCCAGATACAGCATTTACTTATTTATTGGTGAAACATGCTGAGTTAATGACCTATGTGCACAACTGAATGATGTTAAATCAAGATGGTCAGTCCTGAAAGGGAGGAGACTTTGGTAATTTGGCATTTCTACATCTTCAAAGCCATGGGCTGAGAGGGGAGGAGGGGAGGAAGGCTGCCATTCACCCCTTTGGCTGGCCACTGCTGGCCATTCTTCCCTTGAAAAGAGGCTAAGATGACGGTTTTGCAATATAGAAGCTGCTATTCCTATGCAGCCTAAAACTGTTTTACATTTTGTCATGTTCCTTCCATTAATAGATATTTCAAAGGAGGTCATGGTACCAAAAATAGACTACTGTCTAATATCTTAGCATCATTAAGCTGATAAAATTATACATATGTTCCACGGTGATAACAGTTACATAAATGCATGATTTTACAGGTTAGGAATTGCATATATGAGTGCCTTGCTCATACTCTTAAAGTTACTAGTTGTTCTATTGCCTGAATCTTTACATGATCGACACTCACAAGGCACATTAAAAGTAAGCTACAAAAATGAGTGAGATTTTTATTATTCACATAAATTTGACATCTTATCCTACGTGGATCTACTAGGCAGTCTGGCTTGATACAATTCAGCAGCAGTTAGCTTTATGAGACAATTTTAGTCGTGGTTGCTGGGGCTTTTTAGTATCGCTCATTGTCCCCTTCCTGCGGTATTCTGAATAAGGGTCAGTCCCATTGCTGCTCTAAGTTGAAGAACTTCGGTTCATTGAAGTTCATTTATAACTCGTAACCTGTATTAATGTTAAAACACACTTGTAGTATGTGTACATTTTCCTTTTTTATGCTCACATGAGATGATCACGGAGTGCAGTCAATATAGGAAAACAGAAGTTTATATATGGTGGAAGGGCTCTTTTCTCCTCTGTTACCCTATTCTGTATTCACATAATTTCCCAGACTCCGTATCAATCCACACTGGATCTAAATGGAAAAAAAAACCAAGCAACCTGTTTCACATACAAATATTATCACTTTACTCTGTATTCCCTTCTAGATTGCTATTTTACCTTACACAGCCTTAACTCATTTATATGTTTTGAATCTGTAATGTTGTTTTTTATTATTTGCCCTTTTTCTACATTAGAGCCTGTTACTTAACTTTACCAATCCTGTGTTTGTTTTCCTTACCCCTGTTGAAAAAACATGACTGTAGATTTCACTGTCAGACCAAACTCACTATATTTTCTGTTCTTCTTTATCATCGTTCCCTGACTTCTGCAAAGAACGCTGGTAGACTGAAGAGACATGATTTGTCTTTACAGCAGCCGTTCTGGTTTGTCCCCAGCACATTTGAGCACTTGATGGACAACATTTTTCTCAGACTAACTAAATAAATAAAGAAATAGAATCCTCATCTAAATGGCAAGATGCTACGTAATGATAAGGGCAATCAGATCTCCTTCTTCAGGCTGTTAGATGATCACAGATACAGCAGTAGTGTTTGCAAGCTTCCCCACCGATAGGTAGAGCAAATAATTCACAATGAATAATGCATCCAATGAGTTTAGCCTCTCTGTCTGATTGTGGCATATGCACGAGCAGTCCATGATTTTGTCTAATCTATTCATTATTCAAAGTATTTGATTAGTTTGGGGTGAGCTTTTTAAACCCTATGTACCATTTTCTCTGAGTGTACACTGTTTGATTTACTTTAGTTAGTTGTGATTGATCAGGCAAGCCATGAGGGTAGTACTCTGTTTTGTGGAACGTATTTGTGTGACACATTTGTCAGTACTAATACGTTTGAGCCAAAAAGAAATTTTCAATAAAGAGGACTTTAACTTTGAAATTCGGTTTTGCTTACCTTTTTTGCCAGTATAACTCATTTTTACGGAAATTCACAAAAGAGGTGCAAACGAGGACCGGGCTGAGCCTATTAAAAATCTTACCTATTGTGAGACATTTTGATTACTCGCTGGGTCTACGTATCAGATACAGGAAAGGGATTTCAGCTTCAAGTCAACTAAATCTTTAAGTTTCTATTTCGACCAACAGGAGGATGAGCTGATGTACGCAACTGTTGGAGCCTACAAAGGCCAGCTCCATTCAGATACATCATCAGTCGGCCATCATATAATAAATGCTTTCATTTATCTATCACCTCTAATCTATGTCAGCTCTGTATAATTTGATCTCTGTTCTCTATTTCCACTCAGCATTGAATTCTTTTTTTGTCAGGAACACATCTTGTTTTGGCGATTAGTCCATAAATTCCTTCACTTAAGAGCCGATCTCTTCAATTTCATTATTGCCCTCCAATGTTGTTGGGTTCGTCAGAGCTGCTTGACTAAATCTGTCTGTGAAAAGAATGTATTCCATTAAAAACACTGTCATATTTATGTCTAGAACAAACGCCACTCCAATACTCACAATCTCTTCTGTTTCAGCATACAATGTATTAAAGTCCTTTCAGAAACATTGAAGTGGCATTGCCAGTGCATCAAACTTCACAAAAGCCCATGATGTCAAGGTTTGCTGGATACAGTTCCCCTGTTATGGAGCAGCTGTTCCATCCATTAAAGTAGTTAGACATTTTAAAGTGCCAACTGGTGCATGTTTTAACATCAGATTGATCCAATTACTGTGGCTTTTTTCACCACAAAAATACCGTCATGAGCAAGATTGTATTATGCTTCTCTTGGGTCTTTTCAAACTTGCGGTCAAGAATGTCTCAGAAAGCTCTGGGAGTTTTTACTTTTGCTTTAAGGCATCTACACTGAAGATGTTGGGACTGTCCTTACTCCCCGTGTTCGGGTCGGGCTTGAGCCCCAGCTTTTGCCCAGGAAAGCACTGGTCCCGCGGGAGGGCCAGTGGTGCCGTTCCCGGGGCTGCACCAGGCGTTTTTACTTCTTCCCCCCTATTTCTGGGAGGCCGGCTCATGCCATGGCCAGCCTCCGGCCGCCGGAGCAAGGTTTCAGGCCGAGGCAAGAGCTTGCTTTCAGAGAGGGGAGCAGAGAACTCTGCTAAGGAACACGTTTTAAATATCTTTTTAATCTGTTAGTGTCTGCGTTCCTTCCTGCTAATCATAAACTTGTAAGTATTGGGCAGAAACTGGGAGCAGATTATATTGATGGAAAAATTAAGTTAAATGCCACTGTTAAGGTTCAGGCTGTAGCCGAGCTGTTTAATCTGTGAGTTATCTGCTTAAATCGCTTTATGAATGAGGGTAATTGTATCATCAATCTATAATACAAACACTTTTCAGGCAGTAACTATCGATCACTTCTGCAGTTTTAGACTAAATGGGCAAAAAACCTCAAAATCAAGTAGGATCTTTGTACTCAAGTTTATGTCTTTGTTAATATGTGCGTTAATTGAAGCAGAACGGGAGTAGAAGTGCCTGTGACTCGATGTGTGCAACTTCCCGAGGCATTATCTCAGAGATGATGGTGTCACAAGTTACTGCTTTATAATCAGTCTTTACTGTTTCAATACCATGAAAAAATTGAGGACGTGAACAGGGAAAGGTCTTCCTGGCTGCCGCTCTGGTCGACCCTTGCGGAAGGTCCGTCCCTATTTGTCACGTGCTCTGCACGTATGGAAGGAGCTTCAGAATCCCTGAGGTCTTGCAGCAAGCAAGGTGTGGACAGCAATGAGAGAAGTGTTGTTGAGGTTGACAATCTTCTTCTAGTAAATTTTTGGCAACATGAGTGACAACAAATTTCAATAAATTTTTTTTCCCCCAGTAGTTATTCCCTGAAGCTCTTACCTGAATGCAAGGGGGATCAGCCCGAAACACCATTACAGTGATGGCGTTAACAACCAACCCATCCATCAGAGGTTCTTGTGTAGGACAGATAAGGCATAACTCTCCTCTCCCCCTGAGGGAATGCGATTCAGCCATCAGCTCTTCCAGGCAGCGCTGTAACAGTAACTCCAACATCCCTTGCACAACGCTGTTTTGGGAGGGTTTTTTGATCAACTTTACTATCCCCCAGGCTTTTTTTTTTTTTTAACTTGGTAAAGTCAAGTATATCCACAGCCAAGTACGGCCTAGCAGAGTGTCCAACCTCGTATGAGAACAAAACCCTGGGAGAATCATTGTGGGTTGAAATCCTCACCACCACTTTCTGACTATATCCTAAACTATCTATAACAAAGACACACCTCACTTAATGCCCCAAATATGGAAAAGAACAAGGATGGTGGTCTTCCGATGCTACTCCTCCCAGTATAGGACTTTATTTCAATGACTTTATTCTGTAAAATAGACTTCATCTGCTACTTCTTGCTCAGAAGGTGTTTTCTACCAAGTCCCATCTTCATCAGCATTGTGCCTTAAATCTGTCTTTACTCTGGAGACACCCTCCTACACTGCCAAGTTTCTCCAAAACCAATTGCACTTGTCTCTGTTTGAGGAAATATTTGAATTCATCCCAAACTATTTGGCACGTCTCTTTAAAGATGATATTGCTGAACACTGAAGCTTTACTTCATTTTAAAGTTTCATGGTTCATGCAAAGTTTGATCTCTTTTTCAACACTGATGTAGTTTTAGAAAACTGTTTAGTTTTCTGCCTCTGTCTTCTTTGACATTGTTCTGTAAGTGCTGTCTTGTTAAGAATAACGTTTCTTCTGTCATGGGTATTCCGCTATCGTTGCTCCATCTCCAAATATGTTTTTTCCATATCCACATGTCAATCAATAGCTTGCCTTAAACTAGCAAATGATAGTCAGTGTAACTCAAATTAAAGATAAAGGGTTTTATGCTGAAACTTAACTACTGATGGCAGAAGAGACAGTATCCATGGTTTCAGCAGGAACAAACACAACTCCACAGCTGGATCTCCACAACTGCTCGTGCAGTTCAGTTGAAATACACTTGAGCTATATCCTCCAGGAAAGCTCCACAGAAACAACTGCCCCTTTCTGACATGCTGTACCGAGAAGTGCTTTGTGAAGGTAAAGACCAGCAAACCAACCAACAGGGCAGCAATAACGCCTGCTCACAGCGACTCTGTTAAAGCCAGCTATTACCATATAGTCCCCATGCCCAAAAAGTGAAGAACTGAAAGTCCACTGAAGGAGGTGAAATGGCATCTGCTGATCCCGTGTAGCTTTGGATCAAGATTAAGATACAGTAAATGCCCGACTCACAAGTGGTCTGTGACTGGGCTGTTGGAGAAAATAAGTTGTGACTTTCAGCATCTTTATTAGCAACTTCTGCAATAGTCTATAATACGTTTCCAATGTGTGTCTAAAAAAAGTGTGTGTCTGTGTGTATATATATATGTACGCATATACTATTCTCATTATCTTTTATTTGGATTTAGCATGTTTGCCATTCTGTGTCCTTCCCGTTTGTCATCTCATTTATACAAAGCTTATTGCCTCCTGTATATGTAGAATCCTTCCCATTTCTCACACATATCTTCAGTCTTTCCTCATGACCCGTCAGTACCACAATGTCATTTTGTTATGAGAGAAATAATCATATAACGATTGTCACTCCTGTCTGTATACTCTTATAAATGTGAATATACACAGAAACTATACTAAATCGATTTTATTCCTCAGTCTTTGTGTCACCTGCATTTTTAGACCTTAAATTCTTATGAGCATCATGTTCTCAGAAATGCTTTTACTGTGCTTAGCGTGATGAGACCTTGATCCTGAAAGGAAGCTCTTGGTGGTTTTTGTGTTGCAAAAATCTTTTATAGGATAGTGAGACTACTAGTTTAAAAACATTTTTTTTCCCCACAATGGAACAAACCATCTTGACATGCTCAAACCCCTGGAAACTCTTGGGTTTAGTTTACTGCTTGCAAATGGATTAACAAATCTAACTTCAGACATCAAGTTCAAATGTTTGGGCATCTCTCTTCTTTGACCTGTTCAAATAAATGTTACCTTCACGGCAGCCTAAAGATGAAAGAGTGTATCTATCTGAAAGCTTTAAAACCTTTTTCTGCTAGCACACAGATCTCAAATGATATTCGAAAGTAGAATTCTGCCATCCTATAGGCATTTAAATTTTGTTTTAATTTTTATTTAATTTTTATTATAGGAATAGCAATGACCCCCACACACATTCAAGTTCCTGAACCTAAAACCCTCTCATGAGGTCACATAGTTATTCCTCTTTCAAAAGATGCAGCAAGAATCTCCCTTTTTATATACATGGGTGTTTTCATCTACACAAGGCACTCACCCACCCATTACGTACGGCTCATCTGTATTTCTGACAACTGGCATCCAGATTTCAAAAGTCTTCATATAAAGGGTTTACAGAGAGTTAAGGCATTTGTTAAGACATGCTTTCATCAGTTTATTTTCATGGATTACCATAAAGTCTGACACATCCTAGTGTTATGGCCTTGCTGACCATGAGAGGCAACACTTTCTGCCTCCTGATGTACCAACACTTAGATAGAAAATAGACACAGCAACAGAACCAGATTGATAACAAGTATATGACAAAAACATACCAAGTGCTGCTACCCATTATGAAAGTTGCAAAAAGGTGGCGGGGGTGGCTGTAACTGAAGCCTCTAAACAGTA